>VWZG01006118.1:684772-811427 GCA_013396735.1 Grallaria varia | reverse complement strand
AAAAAAGAAAAAAAAATCAAGACTCAAAAAGAAATAGAATTTGGGATACTTTATTTCAGTGAGAGTTAGGGCCTTGCATGGGAGCCGTGCGTTCAAATATCTAGAAGGACGTAGGCCTGAATGATCACTGGAAGAGGAACTGAGTTAGATCAGAGGTTTTCACCAAACAGATTTGAGTTCCAGAAAAATTAATATTATTACAAAGTTAGCCCCAGTCCAAGCTGAAAATTCCTAAGGCTTACAGAGTAATGGTAGGAGCTGGAGTTACTTAGAAAGAGGACACAAGCACACAGACAGATGAAGCCAAGTCCTAGGGAAATGAAGCAAATAATATTCTCTTGCTGTCTAGGTTTCAGGTAGCAAATCTACAGCCAAAAGAAAAATTCTTTTCTGTGTCTGCAGCACAATTTCCTTATTTCCCTGAATACTGAGATTTGAGAGAGGTCTTTTCAGCCTAGGGTTCAGGTGAGTCACATAATCCAATATTTCCTATCAAAGAAGGAAGTAAAGCCAGAATGACTTATTAATCTAGAGAAGGAAATTTGTATCTTTTTGCACAAGATGCTGGGCAAAATCCATAGGATAAATCCAGACATTTGAAAGAAATGGCCTTGCCTTTCACAGAAGTGTCCTCACCGGACTTTTTTATTTTTGTTGCATTCAGTACATTAATGTGTTGTGCCTACAGAAAATTGAATTTCATAACTAGGTCCTTCATAAAACAAAACATTGCTTCTTCCCTGCCCTTGTTAGGAGTGACTGAGTATAGCTATAGAAAGAAACATGGCATGTATACACCGCCGGTAAATAGACAACAACTGCCAGAGCATCAGTCCAAGAGTCACACAATTAGTCTTTGTGATTTGTACCATTTGTCCTCAGTGATCTGGAAAAGAGTGAAGACATGTTACCAACATTCTTTGCCTCTCGTCTCTGAGTTACTTCAAGGAAGACCTGTAGATTGTCTTTTATGTGTGGGTAACTGAGGGACTGTCTCTGAAAAACTTCAGAAGTTTCTACAGAACAGAGAAAAAAAAGCTTGTATGGGCCTGAAGCAAGGACTGGATGATGGCTTAGCTTAAATCCACCTACTTTCTGGCTCAGCATCCAAGCCTCCCAATCAATGAGCATCACTCTCAAAACGGTGCCTCTACAGTGCGTAGCTGTAGCCAGGTGTGTGGTTCCAAATACAGAGAAAACGTAGGAATTGCCATAGAAGATCAGAGAGTGCACTTAGTCCCGAGTCTTGCTAGTGGTCAGATCCTCCAGAGGAGAGAAGAAGGATCTTAAAAAGGTTGTATACATTATACTGATGTGCAAAAAAACCCCAGAGTTACACGTCATATATATCCTTCCTGTGCTCTTATGATCTGGCTATCAAAATTATTAGAAATGTGTCTGTCCAAATGAAGGTGCAAATGAGACCGTGTGCAAAGTCAATAGTATGGAATTTATTTAACAGTAAATGTGAGACAGAGAAAGAGAGATAGAAAGAAATAGGAAAAAAAGAGGCTTTGGAAGAAAGAGAGTGAGACAGAGATTCAAATAGAAAATGTGTCACCACTCCATGGACCCAGGGGCATCCTGTAGTTCATGTTCTGCTGGTCTTCATGGTGGTGAGGGTGCCACAAAGCATAGAGTCCAACAGACTAATATACATTCAGGAGATGCCTGGCAGCTCCCCTAGAGGGGAAAACTTTGCAGTCTCTTTCAACAGACTCTGGATTTGTGGCATCGCTTGGATCACATGCAGTCCTCTGGCAGTGGAAGGCCTCAGGAATGAGTGAGTGGGACACTTTGGGGGTCTTTCATGGTTTATAACCCCTTCTGAGGTGCCTCTCACATGAATATCTCATGTGTATGTGGTCTTCCTGGAGTGGGAGTTTACTTCATCTTTTTGGTGGGGAGAGATTTTGCCATCGCACATCCAGAACCCATCTCCTCCACCACCCAATGAGGCTTGTTTACTTGCCCTCAGACCTGAGATAATTGGACAAGAGTCTTATCTCAAGTTCTTGTCACATTCCAAATTCCAGTCAGGAAGCATGTTCAGAAAGGGGCTGTGTTTCACTGGTCCCAGACAGGCAGTTGCTTCCTTGCACTTTGACAAAAAGGCTTCCTATGATTTTGACAATGTTTAAGACAGTAACAAAATTTCTGTCTATCACCAGAACTCCTAATCTTTGCTCTTTAGATAGATATATAGTCATGAGTTTAAGTATCCTTCCAAAATGTTATCACCACAAATCTGGATATTCTACTCTCCTACGTATATATTCGGTTTGACTATATCACTAATGATCAGACATCATGTTTATTATAGCCTTTCAGTGGGATTCCCTAATTCTTCTGCACAAGTGTTTTGCTTACTTGGAGTTTAATACCATCTGTAAATTTAATAGAACTTCTCCTTACCCTGTTCTCTGGGAAGCTGTTCAGATAAAAATGTTAGATTTATTACTGTCTCATGCATTTTTGGCTCTTGACCGCAGTAGTTCTACAATATCATAATGGTTTTGACCAGTATGAACCCACATCTAGAAGCAATTTTCTCCTAGGAGTATGACTTTCAGTGATGGTATTTTCTGTAAGGGTAGCATTCAAAATTTTTTAGATTATTTGTAAAGCTTAAAATTAATAAAAGTACATGGCATGCACTGACCTCTTTATTAGATACAGTAAAAGACAGAAAAGTTAGTCAAAGGAAAAAAAAACCAGACCAAAAAACTCTGTCTGGCTGATAAATTAGGACTTATGTTGAAAAATAATACAACCCAGGATAATACAAAGGCAACTAGAAAAACAGGGTGTTCTTTATGCAGTTTTGTCACTCTGTTCCCCTTGGAAAGGTTGAAAATATTATCTTTTATTAGCCTCCCTATTACTACCTCTCTTTCAGTTTCTAATTTCTGAAAAGAGCACTTCCTGTCCCAGACATTTAGGATGCCCCTAAATACACTATTGATATGCCAATGTCTTGAAGCACAGCTGTCTTCCCCAGACCTCCAGTTGAAAACACACTCCAGATTTGCAGTTCACTTTTATCAGTGATATTTAGTAGCAAATTGATTAGCAGATTTTGTCTTGCATCAGGAAAAGTCCCTCTCGGTACTTTCTTACACACCATTTAACCCCTCTAAGGTATTGTCTGGGTTCGATCAGGGTTCTGTGGACCATTCAGAATCTTTCCTCTCTCCTATTTTTCTTCTCACTAGTAAACAACCATCCTCCACATGTTGCCACCCATCATTTAAATTTTGCTTCCCGTCCAGTTTTTCAGAGTCCTGCTAAGACAATTTCTGAAAATCTCAGGCTTCTTTCTCAGGTTTTCTCTCCTTGCAGTCAAAGTACTGCTTTGTCATTCAATTATCTCTCTGGAGAGCTCAGACTTGAAAAAATGTTTTGATGGAAGTAGAAGTCAAGCTGAGTTTCCATGTGAATAAATGTTCATCAAAAGTTAAAGCGATTTTGCTGCCAGGGCTCTGTTACTTTCTCTGAGAATTGCCTTTGTAAGGCAAGAGAGAAGACAGATAAACTCACATATAATTGAGAAACTACAATATCAAGCGTGTTTCATTTATGCACATACATACCCCCATTTCTTCAATTGTCACAATACTCAGAATTCATTGATGCTCTGTGTAAAACACTGGACACCCCCATCAAGTATTATCCGGAAAAATGTTTACTGGAGTTTCATTTGAAAATTAATGTTATCCACTAGGATGGGATATCAGTATGAAAATACAAAGGTTGCAAGTAAGAGAAATATGCATAGGTAAGATTTCAATTCACAGTAAGACTCCTTTATATTGTGCTGGCCTTGTGTTAGAGCTTTAGCACACACATGGTTTACCCATTACCCAATGGATTCCTCAACACTGCATGAGAATATCCTGCAGTATTAGCATAAATGAAATTTGAACACTGTGTTTTATTCATTAGAGGCCAGGATCCTGTGAAAAGCTGATTGCTAGAAGCAATAAATTTTCCCTTTCGAAGAGAAGATTCTGTTCCACTCAAGTCAATAGTCTTCTATTGATTTCAATTGGAGCACAGCGTAAACATTTTGTGCATCAGATTATCTTCTTGATCAGTCCTGACACGTGCTTCTGCCTGGTCTTGGCGTTCAAAAAAATCAGTGACAAGAAGGCAGCTGGGAGGAAATGCAAATCCACAGGTTGATGGTCAGTTCAGCAGGAACTTACGGAAACAAAATGGTCCCTATCTGAAAGCAGTAGACTAATGGTTTGTAAATGTACCTCTCATCAGGTGGTATTGTCTCCTCTTGAATATTGCCTCCTGTGTCTTGGGCCCTTTGCATTAAAGTTTCCAGGCACACATCCACATAACCCTCCTTTTGGTAAATTTTAAAAGGTTGATTAACCATTGTTTTCTTCAGTAGCTTATTTAAGAAAACCATTGGAATCCTCACCCTTCCCTCCAAAAATATTAATTTTTATGCATAATCATGTTTTTATTATTGCCATAAGTCAATCTGTTTCCCTGGTGATGGAGAATCTGGTTTTCTTACCGGAAACATTACTCAGCTCTCCAGAGAAAGCAGGAAAATACATGATGCAAATAGCCTTCTAATTCCACCTTTCATCTAAACTTATACCTTTAAAATAGAAGTAAAAAGAAGTGAAGTTCAAAGTATTTGTAAGATAGCTATTTTTCCTTGTCTGTCCACCTTAGAACATACTATTAGGATGTGTATTAATCGAAATTAATTCTATCAATTAACATCTACTTCTTTACATAACATTTCACAGCTTCGGTAAGAGACCACTACTGAGCAATCAGGTCTGACTCCAAGCCCCTGTTCATCTTCTTCCACTTACAGCAAATACAGCAAATCTACAAAGCCAGAAGTCACAGGCAGAGTTATTTTTAGTGCAGTCACGTGACTGGAATTTGGAGAAAAAAATAGCACAGTTATTGAACATCCTTACTGTGAATGCATCATGGGAGAGAACCACATAACAGTTCTCTTTCTGTGACACAGTTGAGAAAATGTAGAAACCAAATTTAATGATGACATGACCAGGCTTAAGAAAGACTTATTGTAAACATCCTGAAACTACATTACATTGTTTTATTTCTTTTTAAACAGCAGTGGCAATAATATATGAGAACATATGCTGTGGGGAAAAATATATCTCCTTTTAAATACAACATTAAATTTTTCAATTGGCACTTCATTATTTTAACACCATTTTTTTAGATCACAGAGCACTAAAAAACAAGAACATTAGACTGTTGGTATCTTGGGAAACAGATAAAAATTACAGTAGACTGATCACTGTAATATAAGTGATAAGAGGAGACAACCCCACACTCCTTTGCTTTGTAGACAGAGTGAGGTCAACACATATCAGACTCTATAAATCAAAATTAAAAGGGCTTGCTATCTTTTTGCGCTATATTTTTTCTCATCAGACAAAACAGTAAAAGCATAACTGTTAGTTTTATAAATCAAAACATAAGTTTGTATTCCTAAACAAGGATGTGGAAAGTTTTTTCTGAATTGTGAACTCTTCGACCCTGTAAAAATTGGTGATGCATAAGATAACTAACTTCCATTTTTGTCCTAGATTGCCTGCAGATCTATACTGCAATAGGAATGAGACAGTTGGTTACATGACGAAAAGGGAGGAAATAGCACAGACAAACATAGGAATTAATTGTTCTATCCATTCTGACTCTGTTCTTATCAAGCTTTCAGCTATAAAAATTCTTACTACATCTTGAAGAATCAAAATCTCTAAAGATTCTTTTTTTCTCTTTTCTCTACTCCCTTGGTTGTTCTAAGCAGAGAAAAGATGGAAGTAATTCAAACTGGCAGCTGCAGGCAAATTTGGTTGTAAAAATAGGAACTAAGAGCTTGGAGCTGTTTCATAAGATCATTTCTCCAGCAGTGAGGTTTCTGTTTATACGGAGAAAACTGGAGCTTTTAATTCTCTAGATGAGTTCTGGAAGTAATAATTCTAACAAGTAAGGTTGCTCATAACGACTATACAATGTCCAGAACTATTACAAAATCTCTTTGTCTTGCAACACCTAATACTTGGAAAACTTACAAGTTAATCCATTGGCTCCCTGTCCAAAGGCTGGCTTTTTGGTTTTCTTCTGCCCAGAAGGAGAAATTACAACAGATGAGAACTCAGTAGTAGAGCCAGTTGAAACATTCCAAAAAATTACATGCATTAATGAAAAAAAATGTTTTGTGAACATTTTTTGATCATTTCTTACGAGCAGAAGGACGGAACACTGGGGATAATTCCATGACACTCATCTAACTCTGCAAAAACCAAGACCCAGAAGGCATTCACTGAAATGGGCCTTTTGTACATGCCACACTAAGCACCAGACATGGGAAACCCAAGTATGAATGCATTCCTGGGTGCACAGCAAAGAGCCCCAAGGAGAGGGTAACTGCAAAGCACGAGCAGAAGGCCACATATAGGCACAGACAAATATATGCTGGCATTGCATACAGCAGCTTGTAAACAGCTGGATGCTTTTGTTCGGTGTGGTACAGACACAGTTGTATGTGAGGGACAGACGAAATAGGAAGCCTCTGCGTCCCACTGTCCCCTCCTCACACAGGCACCAGGCTGAGCGGGGAGGGGTCTCCACCAGTCCCCAGACTCCTGCCCATGAGGCAGAGGCTACAGCAGAAGAAAAGGGAAACTATTTAGAGAGAAAGTAGAGGGGTGAGTTAACCCTTGCTTTTCCCTGCCGTGTGGCAGCCACACATGACAGAGGTGGCTGTGCTTCTTGCAGGAGGTGAAACCTGACAGCTTGCCCTGTCACTTAGGTAAGCACAGCCCTCCCTCTCTTCCAGTGTCAGCATAGCTGGGCTGCTCATGCGGCTTAAGGTCGAGAGGGAGTTTTAGCTGCCTCCAGCACACTGAAACCTTCCGGCAGTGCAGCAAGCACGTTGAGAAGCAGGCTATTGATACCTGATACTGGAAGGGAGAGTCTTCATACTGTTGTGTAAATGTTCCCTCTTTTAATACAATGCCCAAGGGAAGTATTTTCACCTTTAAATTATTACATGCCTTCTGTGTTTGATTATAATAAAGGCATTGTTACACTTATATATGTGTTGTTAGGGAAGCACAGTAACATGTAGTTCAAAATTTGGTTTCACTTCAGAGGAATAAAAAGATAAAGAAAATTATGCATCTTTCACAAAATGGATAAAGAAAATAAATCTCAGTAGACAGAGCAGGTGAAGACAGTGTAGATGGCCATAATCAACCCAGAGAGATGAGGAACTCTGAGTACTGTCTGTTAACAAAAAATGAGGCTAAATCTAGGAAAAAAAAGGTGTGTATAGCTAATGGAATTCATTCAGCCATGGGGTTTGGGGATTCACTATAGAAAAGATATGTAATTAATTATGCTTCACTCCTTGACCTATTTTATGTCAGTAAACTACAAGTGCTTATGTTCATGTTAAGCCTAGAAGTAAAAATAATGCTGTGTCAGCTTTCAGGGCGTAAAACACTACATTTTTGTTGCCTCCATGCAAGTGTGTCTAATTACCACCTGAGGCTGAAGCAAATAGGAAGGTTAAACTGTGACCTGTTCTTATTATCCATTATTCAGATTTTTCTGAATTAGGAATGTGTAAGGTTTACACCAAATAAATCTAATCATCTCCAGGCCCATTTACAAAGTAATTCAAGGTTTCCTCTAGTACTGTCTTGAGATTTCTGTGGTGCAGACGGCTGAAAGATGGAACTGCTGCTGGACAATTTGATTTAAGACCAAAGAAATGTCACTTTAGATATTAATCCTGGAGTCATACAGCAGAGCACAAAATGATTTAATAGGTCTTTAAGCAGATCTTCTAGCTAATGGAGGTAACTGAATCCCTAGGAAGCTGAGCAACATTCTAGTTCAGGCCAGCCATGTCTCTGAACAAGGCACAGTTCATCTGCTTTTCTCTCCTCTGTGTTATTTTGAACTAAGTATTGCTAATATACTGAAATTGCTAAAAAATATTATGTGTCACCCATCTCAATAAAATAATCCATCATTCATAGCTAATTTTGCTTATCAACCAGCTCTGCCAGGGAAATCACAATATTCACCCAGCCACATGTCAAGTTATTTTGTGCCTTAAAAGAAGTACAGTCAGGTCCTGCCTGTAACAGAAAACCAAGAGAGCAATGTTTTACATTAATTCACTGATAAAATTGGAAACAGTTTGGAATAGGAGGCATTCTTTTCTTGTCCTTGATTTTATGCTAACAGTGCTATAGCTATCATATTTGTAATTTGTGAACTACCTTGTTTTAAATTTGCTGCAATGTAATTATCTATCAGTTTTCAAGGAAAATTTGGACCCACTGTTACTACTCTTTGGGCATCTTCCTGAAACCAAAAGAAGACTCTTAATAATATATATCTAATTATGATATGCTGTTGGAACTTTGGTTTTGGCCAGGACAGTGTTAATTTTTTGCAATAGCTGTGAGTGGGCATGGCCAGGACCCTAATATTGTTCAATACCACCTCTTGTCACTGCCAGGGGTGGGAGAAAGGGACTCTCTCTCGCTTCAGAGGAGAAAGGCATTCCTACCATTCGGAAAAACATGACGGGAAGAGCCATACGGTATTTGTTTATTTTCACAGGATCTGCAGTGAGCATTTCTGCATGTGAATAATTCTCTTATTTTGTATACTTCTGTCACTAATATTGTTGCTGTTACAGTTGATTTTCTTATCTCATTGCTGTTTCCAGTAAATTGGTTTTTTTCTTTGTTTTTGCCTTTTGTACTTCCATTTGGAGGGGGAGGAGGAAATGAGCGGCACCATGGTTTTAGCAGGAATACTAAATAGGAGAACGCTATTCTGAAACTATGGCATGGATATAGAGGAATGTGTCATGAAAAAAAAAGGAAACTAAAATTCGAACTGTTCTAAAACTCAGTTGTCCTTATCTACCCTAAGAAATAAAACCAGGCTAAGACAGCACCACTTCCAGTATTAGCTGTTGGCTCTTTGGACATACCACTATTACTAAATCTTCAAACATTACCATTTAATATCTTGCCACACAAAGAAATCTTTAGATTTTTCAGGACATTTTATTTCCTGATCATTTCCACAGTGCTGTATCTCTATATATCTCTATCCAGCATAAAGCTGTAAACTTGGGAATGGTCATATTTATAAGGATTGAAAAAAAAAAAAGCCCACACATTTTATAGAGAATTAATGAATGGCAAGATCAAGTCTTGGTAGATTTTATATTTCAAGACTCTCTTAGGAACAGTTTTCCATTTAAAAAAAAATCACCTTTTTAATAAAGATTTGTTCATACAACATGATTCAAAAAGACTTGTTCATTATGTCAGTTGCCCACACTGAATGTAGCAGAAATACTACAAACTAAGTAGTATGTTACTTTTTGAAAATGTGGAAAGAGGATTAAATTTGGAATAAGAAATCCAAATATTTGTAAATAAATGTAATAACAACATAAATTTTAAATAAAAACCTTCTTCTATACTCCATGACTGGTATCAAGTTGACAATTCACAAGAAATTAGAATTTTAAATGGACAGATAAAAAAATAACCAAAGCCTTTTTTCAGTGACTCAGAGCTGCATTTCCATTTAAACACACAAGTTTCCTACTGATTTCTTGGTACACATCTGTTTGAGGTGTGTAGTAAACAAACTTCAAATGATGCCTAAAGAAGGAATACTGGATCTGTCACCTTAGCTAACCCTTACAAATTTAACAAAAATGTTATTTTAGTTCCTGCTCTAATAATTTTCACATCAGTCCTAAAAGCAAAAGGAGAGCGAGGCAGAGAGAGAGAAAGTAAGAAAGAAGACAGGGAGACAACAAATATTTTAAATGTTTTTTGAGGAAACTGCACTACACAAAAAAGTGGCCGCACAGTTCCCTGAGGAAGGAGGTATGTGAAGGAAGGTACTCACAGGAACGGAGTCTCAAAGACAAGGCCAGAAACCACAAGTCATGGTAACATCACTTCTTGTGACTGCCACTAACATCTCTGTCCTCCAGAACCTTCATTACAAGCTCATGTTATCGCCCCCCTTGCCACGTGAATTTGCTTATTTTCTGGAGAAAATTGACTGAGTTTGTAACACATGCCATTTTAAAGTAAGCCTGTAAATAGAAGTTGGTTGCTCTTCAGCTTACCAGATAATTCACAAGTTGGTCTTGTTGCTTTTCAGGCAAGAAAAAATCAAAAATACAAATAAGGTAAATATTTAGCCCACAGGACTACTTTGCCTCCGTCACCTTGACCTCACACAGTTCATGGGCTGGACACCACATCCTTTTGTAGCGATCTACGCTTTCATTTGAAATAAAAAATGCTCACACTCTGAAATGCTGAAATCTCAGAGTCATTCCCCACAGGAAACTCAGTTAAAAACTCTCCAAAAACCTCTACCTTCTAATTGTTCTTCAGAATAGGATGTATACCATCATTTTGAAGGTCAGGTGTTGGAATTATAAAGGGATATCCATGGCCTCCGATTTATCTAGGAAAGGAGGAGCTTCTAAAGCATAACCGGAGCAGCAAGGTCATGCCATGCACTGGACCAAGGAGAGGCCACGGATTTAGAGGTGCAAGCTAAGCACTGCTGTTCCCAGCTGTCTAGTCCAACGTCCAAGGCAAAAAACAACCGCAGAAAGGGATTGTGTCTATGTTTTGGTCACTCCTAGACCTTTGCGTAAATCACCTGTGAAGGTGAGTTGCTTTAAAACAACTATTAGAAATTGGAGCATGGAAAGCGTAAATACAGATTGTCTTATGCTGAGTGTGTGTTTGGAACAGTAATGGGAGCACAGAGGCAGTGCCAGTTCTAATCAGTAATGGACAGAAATGGACATTACTGGTGGGTATACATCAGAACCTGCATTTTTCTAAAAGACTAGAGATTGGCTCAGGTTGTTGCATTTAACTTAGGAAGAAAACATTTAAATTAGGTTTCAGTAAAATTTAAGGTTAGACAAGTATGACTAGACTGGCTATTGTTTCAATAATAATTTCTCCATAATGTTTTCCTCTAACTACTTCAAAAACTCCCTCTCAGGGACTAGGATATAACTTTGATCCCCAGAGAAATTGCCTTCCTCTGGATGTTCCTAACAATCTGTTCACTCCTTTACTGATACGCTAGCAGATGAAAGACAGTCCACTTTGATTAAATATAATTTCTCCCACTCAACAGGGACTTCAGTATTGACTGAGTCCTCATTCTCATATTTACATTGAAATACCATGACTGTAACTGCTCTAGGTCAGGGTTTTCTGGGTTTTGGTATTTTGGTTTGGGTGTGGGGGTTTTTTTAAGAGGTAGAGGGCAAGGGTGATCACAGTTTCTTTTCTTCAGTTTCTGGAGTCTGAAATTACCAGCCAGGGAGAGGAACTAAAAGAAGAAGTTAGCAGAGAAACTTGAGGGAGGTGGTGGTGGTCATAATAAGAACAGGAGAGGAAAGACAAGGTCAGGAAGTCCTACTATACTATACTGTACTGTACTGTACTGTACTATACTACACTATACTATACTATAAAACAGTGAGGAGTAAACCAAAAGAGGAAAAACTACATAAATTGTCCACATTAAATGATCTGACTGCTCTGGGCTGAAGATATTAGGTCATCATTTTCAGAGGCTGACAGTGATAAATATCTTGCTGCGGAGATGCACAAAATCTGTATCAGTGTCGGGCATAATTCTACCAGCCACTTTGCCGCAATTAAAACAGTACCTACTGTTTCATATCACCCCAACAATGCAGAAGAGATCATAAAAATTGATTTCACTGAAAAAAATTTCTCTGAGGAATAGAAATATCTGACTTCGGTTGAAAATATGCATTATATTTATAACCAACCCTTCAGCTAAAACCAATTTACACAGCACTGGAAGGAACTAAAATCTACTTACACAAAAGGGGCAACACTAACAATAGTCAGTAATTGGCTAATCATGAAGTAGATGATGTCATTGGGAATAAAGAAAGTTTTAGGCTTGTATCATTTATTATCCCATTTAAAAATAATTTATGAATAACTAAGATATTCTTAATAACAGTCCTCAGCATGTCACAATCATTGATAATATGTACTGTAGTTGGTTATAAGCAATGTATTATTATAAATTATGCATGGATTAAATGACATTTTATGTAATTTCTGCAGGGTCTATTAATGACCTATTGAGCATAATTTATAAAACCTTAATGCAAATTCTGATAAATCCTTATTTTGACTTTTTAGTTACAGTCCTTATTCTTCATATGATGGTAAAATCAATGTGTGAAGAAAAGTAATGGAAATTACTGTTGCAGAAAAGCGTATTTTTTTGCCATACATAATTTTCCAAAAAGCACCTGTGCTTAAAGACTGGAAATCAAGATTAAAATTACTTCATATTCAGATTGCAAATTGTCTTATGCTACTAATTTACTATATCAGTTTACTATATGTGTCAAATTCTCTGGCTGGACACATTCTCTGTTGATGTACTACTGTAAGAGATAGCTATAAAATGTACCATTTTTGTACTTTGAGACAGGAAAATACTGAATCTGAAATGGTGTCATAGCAAAGGACATTCTGGTGCCTCTAATTCATTTTCCCTTACAGGCTCGGATCTTTTTCCAGGCAGATCATTTATGATATACTTGTTTCCTACCTTCATAGTTTTACTACGTGCACGCAGTAGCATGCAACCTAAATTCTCATCATGAGCCTGTACATATGTTGCAAACAGATGTTTGAAGTCATCCTAAAATTTCATCTATGTTTCTCACAGTCCCTTATTATATAAATGCTTGTCTTCCTCCAAGACTGTCTTTTGCATGGAATATTTAGTTATTGTGCACTTTAAACAATGAATTGATGACCTACTGTGAGGAAAATAGAAACTACTGTTCAAACATTTACTCAAAACCTGACTTAAAAAAAAAGGTTTTTATTTGCTTTTTGGTATTCTGAAAAAGTTCAACAAAGAAAATATTAAGAACTCTTGCAGCATTGTTGAGGAATGATCCTTTGTTTTTCTCCCTGTCACCTTTCTTCTCATAGGGTCCTTTCATGGATATCTACATGGCCCTTTTGCAATTTCACAGTCCTAGGATATTTGAAGGGACATGTTGGTTGAACTTATCCTTATGTTGGTTGCATTCTACTGATCTCCATTATAGTGAAAATCAACATTTAAATACATTAACCAAATTCTAACAGTTTTGTCCCCCCTCCTAGGAACAAATGAACTATGCNAAAAACCCTCCCCCCCAAAAAAACCAGTCTGAATTTCTTAGCCATTTTCCTCCTCTCCATAGAGTAGAGGGCTGCATTCCTCCCACGTTTCAGGCTACCAGTGCTTGTCTCTTTTGAGGAAAAGAGTTCAGAATAGGCAGGAGTGGTATAGATCTTTCAAGTGAAAGCTTTTTGATGATTCCCTAATCCAACTGTTTCAGAAGAAAATGTAGAAAAGCCTAAATCCCTCCCATCTGCCCTTAAAATGACCAGTCAAGTCATTGTGTAGGTGCAATCACACTTGCAGTCTAAATAAGCCATGTGCAAAGTGCTACATCAAGAATTCCATTCCAAACATACATAATGCACCGGGCAAGTCCAGTGCAGCTGGTTCTCTGCCATCAGCTATTTGGCAACTCGCTGTTTACACAGTATAGTCTGGTTTCTACTTGGAGACAATACCTACTGTAGTCAGACTATTTACTCTGTAAATAGAAACAAAATTCCCCAAGAGGACTGAGGCAGAGACACTTTGCTTTTAATTATTTGACTAAATTAACCAGTTCCAAGTGTTGCAGTTTCCACCCGGTTTTTACTAATCCCATTATTTATTCATTCTTCTTCACAAAAGACAGCTCACAATGACCATGCACAAACCTGTTGTTTAAAGTGAAATAATGTTTTAAGACTGATAATTGATAAAGTATCATGCAGAATATTATCAGCTGGCACTGTGGCAGTTTCGTTAATTTACATAATACACAGATTTTTGAAGATTTTTTTTTTAGTTTTGCTTTGTGAAGTTTTCATCTAAAAACTCATTAGGCCTTTGAGTACAGTATAACTATGCATTTACAGCTGACAAAATATTATTCCCTGTTTTCCAGGTCTCTTTTCTTTGTATGGGAAACAACTTACTTAAGCCTGTCATGGTGAAAAGCTCCATTAACATGTTCCTGCTTGTGTACTAAGTCCCACATTTCTGAAGATCATCCAGCATCTTCTCTACTGAACATAGCCCATGAGTTTTTCATAAAAGCATGTTATCTTTCAAAGTGGCTCAATGATACCTCAAGCTATTTTGCTACATATCTAGGAAAAAGCAGGTCAAGTGGTAGGACTGTTAGGCGCCTGAGTAACTCTGAAAAAGAACTCAACCATTTAGGTCATTCTAGTCAAGGCAATGACACCAATGGGAGTTTTCAAATATTCCTGGGAGTCTATTTCATCTTATTTCAATTAGGGATTAAAGAGCCTACTTGCATATCTCTGCCTCTAAGTATTCTTCAAATCTGGCCACTAAGCCATGAAGCCTAAAATCCTGAATATTTTTGTCCAGGAGCCATAATTTTCTTTAAGCCTTGGACTGGTTGATTTCTCTTCCCCAGAGTTTCTCACCAAATAATGACATATAGAACATCATTAAAAATAAAAGAAAAAAATCAGCTCACTTACAACAATAGGATGTTTTCATTCCTTTGTCTCAACCCTCACTTGCAATGACTTCCTACTGATATCACTGGAAGAATCTTACTTTCCTTTATCTTGAAAAAGAGCATGAAATAAAAAAGACAAGTCTTAGTTTCACACCCCCACCCCCCACCTCAATGTGGGGTTTTTTATATATTTACAAAGAATACAGAGATCTTTCTAATCTTATGAAGTATCTATGGTATACTCTGTAGGCGAGTGAAGTGATTATTTGGCGGAAAAAAAGAAGAAAAAGAAAAAAAAGAGAACAATCATTTTGTTTTTTCTATGTGCAAATATGTTTTGTTTATGACAGCCACCTAGTCATTTGAATACTGAAGAAGTAACAACACAGCATAATCAGAAGAGCCAGAATGAATTTCTGTAGTTTATTGCTGACATATGGTGAAAAATAAGTCTAGTTCAGAAAAGGCATTTAGTTATTTCTCTTTGTTTAACATTGGCTTCTCCTCGCCTACTAAATGACAAGGTGGGGTATGCCTTGTTTAAGTCCCTCTCCATACTTCCACTGTGACATTTCAAGAGATCCTGGGAATCCCCTCTCCACTGCTTTTTTTTTTAATCTTCCTGAAACTAAAAATACCTTAAACCAAAATAAGAGTTGCAGACATCTTTTTCAAGCTATCTTGAATATTAGGCTTTTCTTGATCTATTACTGAAATTATTTTTCTTAACAAAGTACTTTCACCTTTCCCTCCACGTGTTTGAACAAAATTGCATTAAAAGTTCTGTATTGCAACCAAATCATCAAAAACATTTACTTGCTTCTAAGGTTGCTCTTAATTTTATTCAAGTTAATGTATAGATTCCAATTAAACTCAGACTTTGACATAGGCTGGACCAGTTCTGGATTCATAGGCACATGCTTTTAAAAATCAGTGTGCAAAATTTGCTATCCAGAGAAATCCTTTGAGCCTGAGATCATATCTTACAGAGTTGTTCCTCCCACCTACTAGCTTCTCCTCATGCTTCATATCATGACCAGATTTATCATTACAACGAAATCTTCAGGCAAGGATCTGATATTCAGCTTTGAATAAAATCTAAGTTCTCCAGCAAGCCCCAGACCTCTCACCTAAGACCTATTTCAATAAATTATTCTCTACACAATAATTCAGTGAGCATTCCTTATGATTTCTGCCACTGATGGCAAACCATGCATCTCTCCCAAGCGTATATCAATACAGTTACACAGAAGTAAGTGGAATGGCATGTCTAGAAATCAAGAAATCATTGAGCCTTATTTTACTCTCCATCTAGTTTGAAAATAAGAGGTTCTCTGGAGCGAAAAGAATAACTACTTTACCAAAGTCAGAAGATATTGGAGGTGGCAGGGAGAGATTTAAGACATTGAGGAAATTCATAGAGCAATTTGGACCTACGGGATAAGCCATTAAAAAGATTTTAACTTAAAGAGCCTTCAGCGAAATAATTAGCCATGTTCATACTAGCAAATTGTAAAACTATTCAGTCTCTCTCGATGGGCACTGGGCAGCTGAGACATCTCTTAGCTAGTAAACATTACTCCTCAAGTTATTCATTACTGGGACTTTTATGGCTACATGAGAGGGAAAAAGCATGCAAAACTCTGGACATTCTATAACCTGGTTCACATTTCTATGGAAAGGAAAAAGGATGTAAGATACTCCATGGGCATGATACCAAAGGATGTAAATATCTCTGTTAGTGCTGTGACTAACATGCAGCAACACCGTTTCTCTGTAACACACCATAATGCTCAACTCCAGGAGCAGAAGCTCAGTGCCGAACAGTACACATTATTGCATTGCACAAGTCGGGGTTTTCTTTCTCTGTTTACTCCTTGCTGCTTTTCCCTATTAGCCTTGTTACTCTGCTCTGGTAGGTTTGCATTCCTGTCAAGTTCCTATTTCTTCTTAGTAAGAACAAGGCTGTGAGATTTTCATGGTTCCCAGCCTATGAAATGTAATATTTAGGAGTTATAAAAAGCTGAGACAGCAGACAGCTAAATTAGCCCCAAAATGAGCAAATTTGTGACCAATTAACAAACAAACAAACAAACAAACAAACAAAAGTGATGCATGCTGTTGATTTTTTTCCATTTAGAAGCTCAGTGTATTTTTCCAGATAATGGTTTGCTTCAATTTAGAAGATGAACAAACTTAATTCAGTGACCTTCAGTGGTAGTTTGAGGTCCTTTATGCGGTACTGAAATTCCACTCTTATCTTCATCATTTCATGAATATCTAGACCATGTTTTAACAGAACACATAGATGAACAAATATTTAGTGATTTTATATTTTTTTTTCAATTTTAAGCACAAAAAAATGTGAATTTACATGAATACGCCTGAAACCAAAACTGTGTTTCAGATATTTCAGTATTCAGAGGAGATGAACTCAGGATTTTATGTCTTCCTTACTATAGCAAAGGCCTCAGCTTTGAAAAACACATTTAAAGAATTCAAAATAGCCATAGTTCATGCTTAAATAACTAAATTATATTACTTTTATTTATGCAGTAAAACTTTACCATGTGGAATTCTAATTTGCGTTAGGAACTGTTGCCTTGTGACAGTTGTGTCAACTGTTTAGCACAGAAAGGGAATTGTGGGCGAGCAGGTAACCTGGTTTTACTAAAAAGATAAGTAAGTAAACAGTAATTAACTTTGGGGTTTATGTTATATTAATTCAGTGTTACTGTTGAATTATTCAAGGCAGAGCTGTTTAATGCATTTTTTGCCTCTGTCTTCAATGGAGATGATGGACCAAGGGGGGCTCAGTGCCATGAGCTGGAGGACCATGTCTGTGAGAATGATCAGCTCCCAGCTGACTCTGAAATTGTGTGAGACCTGCTGGTTCAGCTGGATTCCTACAAAATGTATGGGACCTGATGGGATTCATCCAATAATCCTCAAAGAGCTGGCTGATGACCTTGCAAAACCTCTCAATGATTTTTGAGCAGTCTTGGGAATCCAGAGAGCTCCCAGCTGACTTGAAGCCAGCAAACATCCTGAGTTTCATGAAAGCCAAGAAGGAGGACCGTGGAAACTACAGGTCTGTCAGTCTCACTTCTGTGCCTGGTAAAGTTTTGGAAAAGATTATCCTGGGAGGTGTTGAAAAACGTCTGAAAGACAATGCAGTCATTGGTCACAGCCAGCACGGCTTCATGAAAGTCCTTCTTATCAAACCTGATTTCCTTCTATGACAAGGTAACCCACCCAGCTGATCAAGGGAAGCCGCTTGATGTAATCTTTTAGGATTCCAGTAAAGCTTTTAATACTGTTTCTCACTGTGATCTCTCACAGGATCTATCTGGACAAAATGTCCATCCCATAGCTGGATAAACACATCATGCAGTGGGTGACCAATTGGCTCATGGGTCGAGCACAGAGGGTAATAGCGAATGGGGTTACATCAGACTGACGACCTGTCACTAGTGGGGTTCCACAGGGCTCCATCTTGGGCCCTGTGCTCTGCAACATCTTCATAAATGACTTGGATGTACGACTGGAAGAGATACTAAGCAAGTTTGCAGAGGACACAAAAGTTGGAGGAGCTGTTGACCTCCTCGGAAGCAGGGAGACCCTGCAGAGAAACCTAGAAAAATTAGAGGACTGAGCAATCACCAATCATATCAAGTTCAACAAGGGAAAGTGCTGGATTCTGCACCTGGAATGGGCCAACCCCAGATGCTTGTACATAACGGGGAATGAGATGCTGAAAGGCAGTTCTGTGGAAAGGGACCTGGAGGTCCTAGTTGATGGCAAGTTGAATATGAGTCAGCAGTGCCCTGGCAGCCAGGAAGGCCAACCTTGTCCTGGGCAAAGCATCACCAGCCAGTCAAGGGAGGGACTGTCCCGCTCTGCTCTTCACTGGGGCAGCCTCACCTTCAATATTGTGTGCAGTTTGGGGAGCCACACTACAGGAAAGATATCAAGCCATCACAAAGTGTCCAAAGGAGGGCAATGCAGATGGTAGAGGGCCTGGAGGGGAAGCCGTATGAGGAGTGACTGAGGTCACTTGGTCTGTTCAGCCTGGAGAAGAAGAGACTGAGTAGAGACCTCAGTGCAGTTACAACTTCCCTACAATGGGAAGAGGAGGGGCAGGCAGAAGTTCTCTGTGGTGACCAGTGACAGGATCCAAGGGAATGGCCTGAAATTGGGTCAGGGGAGTTTAAGATTGGATATTAGAGAAAAGTTTTTCCCCTAGATGGTGGCTGGACACTGTAACAGTCTCCCCAGGGAAGTGGTCACAGCACCAAGACTTAGAGAGTTCAAGAAGGGTCTGGATGATACTCTCAGGTGCATGGCGTGACTCTTGAAAATGGTCCTGTGCAGGGCCAGGAGCTGGACTTGATGATTCTTGTGTATCCCTTCCAATTCAGCATATTTTGTGATTTTTTGTTATATTACTAATGTCCCTAACAAGCATAATTCAGTTATTGGGTCATGACTAATTTGCACACCAAGTTAAAAAATTCACTTTTTAAATCATGATTATAAATACTAAATGCGAAAACATATTAAATATTTGAAAAGCATTTATCAGAAACTCAAGGCTCCAAAGATCATAAATTGATAGAGAAATGAGCAAGTCAAATATGCCAAAGTCTGAACAGAACTTAAACTCTATATACACAGAAGGCCACCCAGACCTGCTTTCAGCCCCCCTTCATGAGGCAACAAATTGAATCAGTCCTTGAAGTCATACAAAAAGTTACAAGGCATCCCCTGAAAATCAGAAGAGGAATTAACAAGGATCTGTGATATGCTTCAAAGTCATAGTGACATTATTCAACAGTACCTATTTTCCCTCATAAAGCATAGTCTGAAAAGTTGTGAACAAAATGTCTCTGTCAAGAATGAAACACTCATTATTGTCAATAAATTAAAATATTGCTCAAGACCAGCCTACACTGCCTACTTAACCTGTGTAAAACACACTGTCATTTCTTTTCAGTCCTCATGCACTGTTTGGTCTATAGGCTTCTTTTTCTCATTGTGTTTGACAGCAGTTTTTAAAGGACTACAGATTCTCAACAACATGTATGAAGGTATTTGACCTCCTGGGGTAAGCCACAAACGAAATTAACAAAAAAAGCAGGAGCCTAACTTTGAAATTATCAACATTCAAGCAGTCAGCCCCCAGTAACATCCATAAAGGACCACAGACAGTTACATTCAGAACAGAATGAAATTAAGGTAATGGTTTTCTAACCCTGATAAAAGAGTGACTTATCAATTGATAGGTCCTAACCGGGACAGGTTGCTCAAAACTAGCAAGCTTAGTTTCAGAGTCCACAAACAGAATTTCTGCAGGTATAGAGTGATATAGTACTTTAGAGGCATTCAAATATTTGGTTATAATTTTGTATTCACCTGGGTTTTTTTTAAAATCTTATTAACAATACTGAATGACTATCAGACAAACGTGCAAGCCTGTACTTTCTCTTGCTGTTTCATTAAAGCAGTTTTGTAGAGAATTTCTAACTTCCATAGTAAATTAAAACTACTTTAATAATCAAGCTTTTTGTATGAGTACTGAGTTTTAAATTTTGACCCTTGTTACCACACTCGAAATCTCATCTATTCATAAAAAGCAAGATAATGTGCTTTATTCAATATGTTCGCTTTTGACAGTACAGTTTAATTTGAACTTGACTTCCAAAGACTGCTTTTGAACAGTCCTAAAGCAGAAAAAGCAACTGTGTTCCTCAGAAACTGAATAATTTTCAAGTTATAGCTCAGCAGCTAATCAAGGGATAATTAATAAATGAAAAATCACATCAAAACCAGAAATTATTTTCATAAACTTTTAATGGGCCAAACTCATCCTAAAAGGATCCATTCTGTATAGCAACAGAATCCTGTATGAACACCGTATGTGTCCAGATAAAGCTGTACGCAGTTTAGGAAAACAGGAAGTTATCTTAGATCTAATTTAAAGTAGAACATAATGGCAGACAAAAAATTCAGCTTCCATGCTAGAGGCAGGACTCAAAGAAGATAAAGAAACTGTTAAATTATCTGTGCTCAACAGAGATCTGATTTCCTCCAAGTACTTGTTTAGATTTCATCACGAAATCTAAAAACGAATGCAGAGCTTGAACAGGTTTGATAACACAGAATGCTCAAGGACACTTCACCCTAACACAGACAAGGTCAGAATAAGTCAAACCAAACTTCTGTTGTCAAAGATGGAGTTCTAAGTATATTGATCCTAAAAATGTAAGACATATACAAGCTGTTCATGTGAATTCAGTTAGTATTGGCTGTACATGTTATCAGAAGCCTTCTTTTGAATCCTCCCATTGGTGCTCTGCTTCCACTCGTTAATTGGGGGCAGGGGAAAACATGTTCTGAATGGCAAATATGTTACATGAAAGATCAGACTAGGAGAATGGAGAAAGTCTGACATTGCTATGTCAACCAGAGACAAACAAAATGTGCTAATGGTTTTTGTCAGAAGATAGAAGTAGGTGCTGTCCAGGGTTTTAACAACAGCCTGAAGGCCTTTTTGCTGATTTGTGGTATGGTCTTCACTTGCAATAAATCATCAGGTTATACAAGGGGCTGCAAAAGGATTGCTCAGTCCTATTTGTTATAATAAGTGCAGAAAATAGATGATCATGCTCTAAATAGAAAATTATTAGCTTTAGTATGGGGTGGGGTTTTTTTATGATGTTCACTACAGTATCTGAATGCTTGAGAAAAACAGAGTTTACCTTCATATTTCTACTGACAGGAAAAGAGATGAAATTTTAAAGACAGCAGGGCTTAACTCAATTTAGAGTTTGGCAAGTAAAACATTTACAGGAGTGTTACCTAGAGATGAGTACTATCTGTTTTTTCAGAGTACTTATCATTCTTACAGTTATTTCTGTGCCTGAGTCTCAGTTTCCAATGAACTCAGTATCATCTGTGTATGTTTAGCAGCACTTTCTTTGAAACTCTGGCTTATAGTTAATAGGAATAAGTTAAACTTGTCACAACAGGGCCAATTCTCTTACACATGACACAATTGCTTTAATCTACCAATACCTTTTTTATTCCTGTGACCCCTTCCCTCATTAGATGTCCTCCATGTTTGATGTAAGCAACACTTGAATTACTACAGCAATAAATGAAGCCTAGTCTGTACACAAAGATGACAAATGATAAATTATAATTATAAATACCAATTAAAATCTTATTCCTTTATGCGCTTCATAATGGTGTACAAAAATTAAAGGGTAAAATATCTTGACTTTGCAGTAACTATCATTATATAGAGCCATCCATACAGTATAGTGAATGCAGTAGAGCCTAAGAGAAAAAAAAATGTCATCACATGATTAAATGTGAGATGATAGGACAAAATCATAGAATTACAGTCTGAGTAAAGTTAGAAGGGACCACGGTGGGTCATCTGGTCCGACCTCCCTGCTCAAGCAGGGTCATCCTAGAGGACATTGCAAAGCATTGTGTCCAGACAGTTCTTGAATATCTCCAGTGAGGGAGACACCACAACCTCTCTGGGCAACCTGTTCCAGTATGCAGGCACCTGCACTGTCAAGCAGTTCTTGCTCATATTCTAGTGGGACTTCCCTGTGCATCAGTTTCTGTCTGTTGTCTCTTTCCTATTACTTTGCACCATGGACAAGAGCTTGGATCCATCCTCCTGATATCCCCTCTTCAGATACCTACAGACATTGAAGAGGTTCCCTCTTGGTCTTCTCTTCTCCAGACTAAACAGGCCCAGCTGCCTCAGCCTTTCCTCTTAAGAGAGAGGGTCCAGTTCCTTAATCATCTTTATTGCCCTCCGCTGCACCCACTTCATGAGGTCCATGTCTCTCTTGTGATGAGCCCAGAACTGGACACAGCACTCCAGAAGCAGCCTCTCTAGGGTTGAGTAGAGGAGCAGGGTCACCTCCAGTAACCTGTAACCTTGAAGGAATTCAACTTAAGTTGGTGATGTTCCAGGGAATTTAAAAGCACAAACTGTGTTAAATTACGTGGCAGCGTGGTGACATGGAATCGTCAGTGGGGCTTTCATCTTTAACAGCAAAAATCTCTGTCTTTGAGCAGACAGTCAGAGCTGGCAAGTATCTCTGGATAGAGACCAACTTTGCAATTCTAATTGTAAGGAAAAAAGATGAAAACATGTTTTAACAGTGCTGTTCTCATACACTTGCTGATGGTATGTCAGGGCCTCGAGCGCACTCTCCCCTTCTAAGCATGTAGCTGGCTATGCAAAGCCAGTGTGCTGCTAAGAGCTGTTGTGAAGAAAAAGGTTTATGGGGACACCTCAGCAAGGGCTCCCCTCTTCCTTAGGAGCTACTTTGAGTCATTATTCTTGAAACTGAGCTCCACCTGGGCTCTGTCACATCTAGATGGTAGTCACATCTATGCCAGGTCATATAGCCCATTGACTGGGACCCCTGATCCTGACCCACTGTCTGACCACCTGGGACCTCCTCACTTTGCGCTTGCCCATCTGTCTGGACCATGTCTGACTTTATTTTTGCCAGGCCTTCTCTGCTCCACATAGGACTGCACCCCATTGTGCAAGGCATGGGTCTGCCGGGCAGGCAGGAACACTCTACCACAACCCCTGCCCTTGTGGAATTGCACATGTTGTTTGCCCCTGACAGAAAGTGTCTCAGACACTTTGTGTTTTGTTGCAGTCACAGGAAGGAACAGACTTCTCATCCAGGTTCAGCCAAACTTTTTACCAAACTTCCCTTCTGAAGTGTTTACACCTTCTGCCTTTTATTCCTTTTTTTTTTTTTTTTTTCAGAATCAAACATTGTATAGATAGAAGGTGGGGAGCCGGAAGGAGAGAGGAGCTCACTCAGCAGTGCAGGAAAGACAAATTCTCAGTTTGGTAGTGCCACACCATCCAACTCAAACTCTTGCCATTTCGTAAATGTTTTGTGTTAATAGATAAAATTGGGTGCTTTTCTTATTCAGTTACATTGTAGTTATCCTTCAAACCCCAGAATAATCCTTTCTTCCCAGTGATTCTGATGCAGTCATAGAAAATGAGGACAAGAGAATTCAGTATATATTTCCTCACAATCCAGAAACTGGAGGGCATCTAATGAAATTTCCAGGTCCCAAATTTAAACCTACATTACATAATAAACTGTCTAACTCATTGACACAGTTAGCTGTTGAGACCAAAAGGCTGAACAGGCTCAGAAAAGAACTAGACAAAAATCACAGAAGACAGGCCCACTAGAGGCTTTTAAACACAATGGACAAATAACAGCCCCTGGCTCTGAAAGTCTGCCCTGTTAAATGCCTTAAACTGGGAGGTTTCAAAGGAACATTGTTCTGCGCCTGTCCTGGTTCTTGTTCTCCCTCTGAGCACTATCTATGAGCTACCATCAAAATAGGAAACAGCAAGCTAAAAGGACCTTTGGTCTGAACCTACATGTTACAGACTTGTGACAACAAATGTTTAAAAATGTGTGCATGATTTTCCAATTTAGTGGCATATTTTAGGGTTTTTTTAAATCTTTAGGCCATGATAGAGGGTAATAATCAAAGAGTTAAAACATGAAAAGAAATTGTAGGTTTAATCAGTAAAGACATATTATTTAAAATTTAATACATTGTTATTGATTGAAGAAAATGATAAATTAAATTACAAAGACAGGAATGCAAAGACAGGTCATGCCAATGTTAGATATGAATAAATCTGTCCGTTATCATGACACCTGTAACAGATGGTGAGACTGTTAATCATTTTGTAACAATACTGAATTTACTGCCCACAGCAAAATTTAATGATCCAATTAGACTTGTGCTCCAGTAATAATAATAATAATCCTAATGTACTTGGCTTTGAGAATCCTAAAACTCTTGAAATATGTTTTCTTCTCAGGTTCTTCCTCCAGGATGTTTGAATAGCTCTTTATTTGTTTTAGAACAAGACATAAATACTAGGAGATGTGACCACATTTACAGAAGGTTATTCTTCACAAAGCAAAACACCCATTTGCAGTCACAGAACCACAAAATCACAGAATGGGTCAGGTTGGAAGAACCACAGTGGGCCATCTGGTCCAACCTCTCTGCTCAAGCAGGTCATCCTGGAGCACAGGTACAAGATTGCATCCAGGCAGTTCTTGAACATCTCCAGTGAAGGAGAGTCCACAACCTATTTGGGCAATCGGTTCCACCACTTGGTCACCTGCACAGTAAAGAAGTTCTTCCTCATGTTTAGATGGAACTTCCTGTGCATCAGTTTCTGCCTGTTGCCACTTTTCCTATTGCTTGACACCACTAAGAAGAGCCTGGATCCCTCCTATTAACACCCACCCTTTAGATATTTATACACATTAATGAGGACCCCTCTTAATCACGTTGTCTCAAGGCTGAACAGGCCCAGTGCTCTCAGCATTTCCTTGTAAGAGAGATTCTCCAGACCCTCGACCAACTTAGTAGCTCTCCACTAGACCTGTTCTAGGAGGTCTCTTTTGTACTGTGGAGCCCAGAACTGAACACAGCACTATAGATGTGGTCGCACCAGTGCTGAGTAGAGGGGCTGGGTCACCTCCCTCGATCTGCTGGCAATGCCCAGAGTTATTCCTCCCTGGGTGCATTTGTCATTGTTAAATTTCAGAAGGTTCTTCTCTGCCTCCCAGAAAATCACAAGGCAAAGCTTCCTTTCCAGGCTTTATTTCACTGAAAAACTGAAAGTGTTTACACGAGATCACTTGGTCATACATGCCAAAAATTCAGTCTCACACCCTCTAAAATCATTGCAAATCATAAAGCACAGGCCAGATCCCCCGACGGAACAGCTTTGCCAAATCAATTTGAATTGAATTGAAAATACAAAACACGAGGATCTCCAAATTTGTGTATGATAAAGTTATAAAAAAACTTCAAGTGACACTGTTATTCTCTCTTTCTGTCTCTCATCAATATTCACACTGCCATGGGCATCTGAAGGTCTAAGAATTGTGGCAGTTTTCCTTTAGTTATATATTAAAACATTACATGAATTATGATGTTTCTATGGAATACTTATGCCATACTTCTGTCTGGATGAAAGTAAAGCTAATGCTAACAATAAATTAAACTACCAAACATGCTTTTAAAATGATCTATGATTCAAGTCCCTGACATTTTGGCTCCCTTAACCAAAGGACACAGCTTTCAATAGCAGCTCTTAAGCTTCATGATCTGTAACAACCTACAGTCCCACTCACAGAAGCAAGTACATGGTCATAATCATATGAAACCATAAGAGATGCCACGAATGTCATTGGCACTCTGGGGCCAGTCATGGCAGGGCTTGGCAGCCAGGACTTGTCCCATTGCCCTAGCCAGGAGCAGGGCAGCCAGGGGAGCACCAGGGCAGCCCCAGGCCCAGCATTAGGAAAGTCCCTGGGGACTGGGGCAGGTTGGGAGCCCACAGGTTGGCCCATCTTGACAGGGCCCCTGGCCAGGCAGGGCAAGGCTGTGAGGGGCTGGAGACTGGCCCTGCTGTGGGATCACTGGGACAAGAGCTATTGGCCCGGGAGGTGTGAAATGGGGTCCTGACTTAAGGGGTGTGTGGAGGGAAAGACCTAGGGCAGGGCTAGACAGGGACAGTCAGGGCCAACAGTACCCTGCTAAAGGAGTGTCCTTGTTTAGAAGTGCTTGGGGCAAACATGCCACCCTGTTTCTAACACAGCGCATGTGCTGTTTACAGATACTACCTTTCCTGCAGAGTGCCTGACCTTTAAAATGACCATCTTAGTAGCAAGAGACCCGACCTCATCAGCTGCAGAGCACACTAGTGCAGTATGACTCCCTCGTGGTAAACCATTGATCATTCCACCTGCTGTCTATTCTTGAGAGTATTACTGCATCTAATATTCATGTAATTTCTGTTGCAGAGATTTCTTAAAATAAAGTATTTTTTTAAAAAAATCATTCTCAGTCCTCCTCTGCAATTTCACTAGTTAAAGTCCCACCAGTCAGGTGACAGCTTTCAGGTCCCAGCTGAGAAATTTCGGGTAAGTTTCATATAAAATGCTAGTATAATTCCACGCAGCCAGTTCATTTAATGATAATTCTTACATCACTGCAGTAGCCTTCAGGCCTCATTTCTCCATCTGTTTGGAGCTTCAGGGCCTTGTTCAGGGCTTTTTGCAGCCTCCTTTTTTTTTTTTTTTTTTTTTTTTTCCCCCCGAGTGTAACAGCCCATGGCTATGATCTAAGGCCACTAGTTCTCTTTTCATCCCACACTGTTGTCCCTAGAAGTCTTCTACTCACCAGAATATTGCCACAAATTCTAGTTGCTGCCCCAGTACGCTCTCAGTGCCTCTGAACTCCTTCCTGCCCACAATTCCCACGAAGGAAAGACAGGTTTTTTTCCAGCTTGTGCTCATGCTTCCTATACAGAGCTGCCATCCAGCACATTATGTGATTCCCTTTATTCCAAGAGGGGTCAAATGTGGATGCCTGAAAAAGAGCAAAGAAACAGAGTAGGCAAATAGCAATGTTATAAATATTTACTATCAATTTGCAGACTAGAGACCTCCTGAGTCAGAGTTGTTTTCTGCGTGTAAGACCCCACAATGTAACCTCTCTTCCACAAGATACAGATTTCCAAATTTTGATCCTACATGCAGTTTTATCATGCACATAATCCCACCGTACAGGTTACACAGCTTTATTGTATGTTTTCTAACTCATTGTCTCCTTTTTTGTTCCGTTTGATCGTGCCACCTGATAGCCTAACCTAATACCACTTGGTTTGTGTACTGGAAAAGATAGCAAATAGTTGTTCTGTCTTTACCCTCTGCTCTGGATTATCATGTATAATCAGATACTGGCCCTTGACACATCTAGATTGAAGGTGGCTGGGATAGTCTTACATTTTACTGCAGTAGCATCTGCACAGGTAACACACAGTTGTAACAAAATGGCCTGCAGCTCCTAGGTTAGCTGCATTGACTTAAAGGACAGCTCTGGAACATATTAAGGGTTTTTTGAAGATTCTCTTTGGGAGGCTTGCGATTTTCCTGGGCTGATGCCTGTAACAGAATGAAGAAACAATTTAGTCTGCCTTATTCTACACAGTGTTTAATCTTACCTGCTTTTCCTTTTACTCTTCCTTGGGCACTAGGTGGGAAGACATCATTACAAGCCAGTGTCAATAGGATATTAGAGGTTAGTGAGACAGATACAGGTCCATGAACCCTGGAATACAGTGAATAAAATACCTAATATAAGGCCCTCCCCTGACCAGCAGTATTCAAGAGAGGAGCGGTGAGTGGTATCTGAGTCACTGTTACTCTATGCCCCTAACTCAGTTAGATGCCCTTGCATGAGATCTATTCTTTTCTTGGTAACTGATAAGCTTTACAACTAGGGAGGTGTGCATTTTGCAACAGAAGGGAACAGCATACCATAATGAAGACAGGGATGGAGGGAATGGATGCATTAAACAAGTAAGGCTGAAAAAACTGCTTCAAGCAGCCCACTTAAATAGCTAAGTTGCTCACCTGCAGAGACCCAGCAGTAGACAAAATTTCTGGGTGGGGAGTCTATTTTCTCTTTACAGAAACAGACCATATCCTCTCATCATATTTCTGTCTTTAATAGCACATGATATAACCTTTGCCAAACTTCTCTCTCACTACAATTTTGCTGACTGATTCTTCCCTAGTTCTCCAGTCTTTCTCTCTTTACAGCACAGAATAACATCAACATATTTAGAACCATTCATCTGTCAATCTGTCAACCTCTGTTTAACAGATCTGGTGATTACAGGTAATCATTTCAGAAGCAGTTTAGTGCTAAATCAGACCTTCCTAACAGAAATTGAAGTTCCCAATGAGGCACCACACTTGCATTCTGCCCTCAGAGGGCTGTGGTACCTAACTAAGGTAAGAGAGGAAATCTGCAAGCTTCTCATAAATAGCATCCAACCACTTTATTTTAGATGGAATGATATGAAATCACATTCTTAGTGTTGTCCATGAAACTGATCTTGGATATTCAGACACAACTACCAAGTGTCAAACAATTTGCGTATTTATCTTTGATGGGAATCTTTCAAAGAGCTTAGTATTTCTATAACTATTTAACTCACAACAAAGATCATAGATTTCCCTTGGATTTAGTGGGCATAAATCTATCTTCCAAAATGAAGAGCAGTAAAAAAGTGCTTTATACAGATGAGCTTGTTACAAACTATTATGAAGCATTTTGGAGAGGACAATTCCTAAATTAGTGGAAGGGTATAAGACAACCTGAAGTAACAAAACATACCCTAATGTTTCTGAAATCATCTCTTAGGATAGAAAAGAGTTAGTTAAGAGTTCATATAGAAATTGCTATTATCAGTTCAAGCTAATGCTAATGTTACTCCTGTCTCTAGAAAGTCAAAGAACTTTGGATGAGTAGGAGACATTGAACAACAGCCTTTGAATGCTCTATTCCTCATATTTACCAAATAAGAGTTTTCAGTCACCTGGTTTCCTTCATATGAAGTTGTCATGGTTTAATCCCAGCTGGGAACTAAGCCCCAACCAGCCACTCACTAACTTCCCCTAGGTGGGATGAGGGAGAGAATTGGAAGAGGAAAAGTGGGAAAACCCATGGGGTGAGATAAAGGCAGTTTAATAGGGAAAGCAGAAGCCATGCACTTAAGCAAAGCAAAACTGTGAATTCGGTCACCACTTCTCATGAGCAGGCAGGTGTTCAGCCATCTCCAGGAAAGCAGGGCTCCATCACATAAAAGTGACTTGGAAAGACAAACATTATCACTCCAAACATCATATCTTTCCTTCTTCTTTCCCCAGCTCTACAGACTGAGCATGATGCCATGTGGTATGGAATACCCCTTGGGTCAGTCAGGGTCAGCTGTCCTCGTTGTGCTCCTTTCCAATTTCTTGTACACCCCAGCCTTCTCAGTGGTGGAGTAAGGAGCAGAAAAGGTCTTGGCTCTGTGTAAGCACATCTCAGCAATCATAAAAGCATCCCTGTATTATCAGTGCTGGTTTCAGAACAATCCCAAAACATGACTCCATACCGGCTACTGTGAATAAAATTAATTCTATCCCAGCCAAAACCAGCACAGAAGCCATAACACACAAAACATAATTTCTCACTGCTACAGTTGACTCTAATACAGCCAGATCTTCCAGCCTGTATGAACCAATATCCATAAGACATTCAAATAGATCAAATAGCACAAAACCATACTGCCTGTTGGGAGAGCTCCAGTAAGCTCACAGTTCATTTCCAAGCTGGCTAAACCTAATTAAACCATATCTCAAGATATAACATTAGTAGGAATAAATCAGAAACTAAGCATAAGCAAACAGGTTCATAAAGAAATCAGTGATAATTGGAATTTTAAATGGTGGCACTGTTTCGCAATGTCAGCATAGTAACCATTCCTATGGAGATTAAGAATTCACTGTCAATTAATGTAGAGTCTTTCACAGACTAAGCAATGAAAGATTTGAGCAGATGGAGACCCCTTTGCCTTAGGGGCAAAATTATTATTCTCTATATGCATGTACTTCCCAGAATTCTGCATCCCTGAGAACTCCTAGTTATTATTCTGCCATTTCATTTCAGAAAAAAAAATTACTCTTAAATATTTTTAGGTAGCAAAGGAAAGAACAGCAGAGAGGTAGGATGCTGCTTAAAGGGTGACTTCTAGTCATGCTCTAATATTTCCACTTCTGTAAATCTTATTTTTTTGTAACACCTATTGAAAAGGTTGGTGTCTCTAGCATGACAAAGCAAGCTGATCTCAGAGAATCCATTTTCTGTCCTGCACCATCATATGTCTGGCACTGGTGATGATATATTTCTTCACACTAGAAAAATGAATAATATCACCACTAATACTGCAATTCCGTAATCTCAGCCCCTTAGCACAGAGGTTATCCTGGGTTGGCACTTCATGGCAGTTCAAGAATTTAAAAGGGAATTAAATCTTAATGGATCTCTCTCTTTTTTATTTTTTTTTCTTTGAAAAGAGAGCTCATATATATCTAAGATAAATGAATGGATTAATTTTGTAATGGGGTTATTGTGTAAAAGTACACATATGCATATCAGACGTAAAATGGCCCAGTGACCCATTCTCTCTGCAGGAGTCCAGAGTGGTTTTGCAAGGTGTTTCCTGACACCCCAGAGTCCCTGCTCAATAGAGCCATACAGAACCACATAATGTCTAAGGTGGGAAGAGACCATGGTGGGTCATCTGCTCCAACCTCCCTCCTTGAGCAGGATCATCCCAGAGCACAGTGCACAAGACTGGGGTCAGAGAGTTCTTGAGTATCTTCAGTGAGGGAGACTTTACAATATCTCTGGGCAACTGGTTCCAGTGATTGGTTACCCGTACAGGAAAGATGTTCTTCCTCATATTCAGGTGGAACTTCCTTGTATGCCATGTCTTGTATTTCACTAACTCAGGACCGTGAAAATAATACATCTTTTTAACAATTGTGGATAATCCTCTATACATAAATATTCAGTTCACTATACAATATGCAGGTAGCATGAGAAAGTCATGTCACAGTTTCATTTCCCTCTGATTTTTTAATTATCTGTCTTTTTATAAAGGCTGGCTTTCAGACAGATAGATAGATAGATAGATAGATAGATAGATAGATAGATAGATAGATAGATAGATAGATAGATAGATAGATAGATAGATAGATAGATAGATAGATAGATAGATAGATAGATAGATAGATAGATAGATAGATAGATTGATTATATATGGAGATATATAAATCATATAATAAAAAAGTATTCAGTAATAGAATTAACATCAGTTCTTACCTGCCCTTTTTTTAAGTAACTCCATATAACTGGAACATATTACTGTAGGAGGAGGAAAATCACCTGCAATGATTTTCCTGATAAAGGTACATACTGCTGAATAACAGCAATATTTGTATATTACAGAATATTCCTCTTGTCTTTTAAAATTATTTCACCATAGACATAAATTTCTAAGATCCATTCATCATGTTATATCGTCAAAGTAAATATTTTCGAGCTAAAGAGCTGAGAGAAATTTCTGAAGTCCTTTGACCTTTAAATCAGAAAAGAATTAATATAGTTAAACCTAGGGTGTTTATGTTCCACAATCACTTTGTTTCTGCTATAAACAGGACAGACTGAATATTTTGTAACTATTTTAGATAACAAATAGAGTAACAAATAGCTATTGGGTTATATAGAAACTACATAGGAAGTCCCTATATGTCAGATTGGGTAGTCTGAGGTTTTCCATTTATCTTAAGCATGAGGTAGAGCACAAGTTTGCAAGAAACCTGTAAGAGCAAGAAAAAAACTTTCTAAACCATATCTTGTTGAGTAGCCAACATTTAGAAAAGTTTTTCAGATTTGAAATATACTTGATCTTAGGTGTCATCACATGCACTTCAGGGCTTGATGATATATGGAGTTCAGGGCAGCACTAATTTAATGTTTACAGTCCTTAAAATGACATAACCCCTTGTCCTCAAGCTCCATGCACTATTTTGGCTTCCCAGTGCTCTATGACCTGGGCATTGTAACAGCCAGCAAGACATACAGTTCCACCTGCCAGGAGTGACACTGCCCTATTCCACTGGCTGAGACTCTCCAAATCACACTTCTGAGGGGAAAAAAATAAAAAATTATATCTATATGAAGAAAATTTAAAAAGAATTCCCTGTATTTCTCTGTGGCTCAGAAGTAAATCTAAAATTCCATTATGTGCCACTTTCTGGGATAAACAGAAACAATTGTGTGAAACTGGGTTTCCTTTCTCAAATTGTGCCAGACCAATAAGGCATATAAGCATACATTAACTCTTGATGGCTCTCCCTACATTAGCATGTACTGCAGCATACTGGGATTCTTCCTACCAAGTTTAAAGTAGCAGGACTTTAAACACATTTTAGAAGACAAGAAAATTACACAAAACACCTACTTGTTTATGTACTCAATTTTAATTTCAAAAAAAACACCCTAAAATCCAGACAACACTATTTGATTAATATCAAGCCTTGTATTCAATTCTGATAGACAACTCAGAAAATAGACGAAAACACATACTGAAGTTCCTTTTTTTCCATGGCAGAAGGCTTCTATCCCATGCAGCAGATAAAACACTTCATTCATGCCCTTTGAGAGTTGGAGGGAGATCTGTTACCAAAATGGAAGGTCAGAATGCGAACTACGGGTGTTTTCTATGAATTATTGACTGAGATTTTTTTCCAGTAATAGGGTAAATGCCTTCAGGAGGGAAAAAAAAAAAAAAAAGCAACCAAGAACTAGCATAGCAAGGGTTTTTAAGTGTTATTTTCTCTGTGAGTGCTAGAAAGAGGGGAAGAAGGGCACCATTTCACTGTTTATTTTAAGAAATGAGACTTTTACACAAAGACTGAGATCCATTATGACTCTAGCCGCTGACCATACCAAAGTAAGAGCTGGTAGGAACTGTATTTCTTTTTCAATTCAGATTACAAATCAATAATTCCAATACTGCATTTAATATGTGTACACTAATTTGCTTGCTCAGAACTCAGCAACAACGTCTTTTCTTCTCTATCTACTGAGCGCACCTCCTGTTCCAGTTTTATTGTATGTTACCCATCCTCTTTGCAGTGGAGAAAACAGTGACAATCAGAATGCTATACCAGGTCCACCTCAAGCCTCACTGCAGAGGGTTAACCCACAGAGCTCACCACAAACCCAGCGCAACTATTCTTAGCAATCACTTTTAGTGTCCAAAAACATAGTTTGTCATTTTGTTCATCACCTTTCCTGCGTTTATGTTTCTTCTGTGCTCAGCCAGTGCCTGAAATGACTTAAATAAGATAGGGTATTGTTTGGGGTTTTGGTTTTGGTTGTTGGAGTTTGGGATACGGGGTGCGGGGCAGGGGGGTGGGTGCGGGGCGGTGGTAGTCAAACTCAATGTACAGTCTGTTCTTAGATTATAACAAAACCATGGGGAAAATAAGTTTAGTCTTCTGGTCACTTGCTAATGTAATCCCCATGAGCAGACCTTTTCCCATCTGGATCAGAAAGATGAGAGCAACCAAGGCTTCCCTGTTTACTGTTTTATAGCTATGCCACAGGTGCTATAGGCTTTACTTGGACAGTACACAAAAATAGTTTAAAAACTTACTAATAATAGATAATTGCTCATGATTCTCTGTGATGTGGATGCTAAAAACATGTTCTTGAAGCAGCAAATTTACCTCCTAAAGGTTTGGTATTTTGACGCTTCTTGCATTCTCTGCTCTGTTATAAATTGGAGCAAACTGCTTGATTGAAAAAAAATTGATTGGGTGTTTTTGGGACTTTTTTTGGTTGGTTGGATTTTATTTTTTTTTAATTAGAATGGTAGAAAGTTGGAGGTATCTTAGCCCATAGTAAAGTATTCATATCAAGGTATGGAGTGAATTAACATTTCAGCACAGAATCAGAACACATGATTTTCTGCCAAATATTTTTGTCCTGCAAGTGAAACTAATGTAGTTAAACAACATTTTTAAGTACAAATGTTCCTTCATGAAAGAAAATATTGACTAGCTCTAAATATTGACAGATAAATCAGGCTGGATAGATTGCTTGCTAGATTGAGTGCTGGATCCATTGACCTTCAAATCTATCATGTTTTGCAATATACATTCAATTGCCTTACAGCAACACACTTTTCTTTATTCTCTGTCAAGAAAATACCTGACATAATGTGCACTCTATTGTCAAAAATAATGATTCCTTCCATGGAGTTTGCTTAGCTCACCATAAATTCATCACCACACAACACAGCTACTCCTAGTATGCTGCCTTCAAAAATTTATTATTTATAGATGCATTCATGTAGTAACTCAAATGTCTGGAACAATTCCATGACAGAGATTCAAAAGGAGTATTACACCTTCTCTACAATTTCTAGTAGTCCTTTCTTAAGCTGATGAAGTGATTAAAGTTAAATGCACCATGATCCCTGTTGCTACACATCTATACTCAGAAGATATTACTTTACTTAATTGCCTTTCTAAACCAGAGAGCTCTGTCACTGCAGCAAGAACACATAAGGGAACAAGAATAGCTACAGAAGAAGGAAAAGGCAATCAGCATGATGAACAGGAAAAAGTTAATAGCTAAAACAGAACTGCTCTGCTACATCCCCATTCAACAGCCCCCTGAAACAATGTACTATTGGATTACATTTTCTCGGTTGGGTATTTGTCTGAAATTCTAGAGCCATCTAGACAGGCTTAAATAGGATAAGAGTGTTCCTCATGATAATAAACATTAAATCCAGTGACTGAATGACAGACAGAGGGTGATACTGTTTGTGTGTGTGCGTGTGTGTGTGTGTGCAGGCCTGTGTTCCCCTGCATGTGTTGGCCTCTATAGGCTTGAGTGATTCAACTACATTTCTGGCAGAGCCTTTTATTCTGCATTGTCACAGTCAAACACATTAAATATTTATCACTGTGGAGCCCAGCAATGCTGCAAGTGTGGAATGCTGGTAAGCGACATCACCCAAGCAACTCCCTAACAAAGTACAGATGTGATTTCAAAATGGATCAGAAGGACAGAACATACACATGCACACATGCACACATGCATACACATATTTACGTTATGCCTGGTATTGATTATTGTGAGATGGGAGGGAAAAGCAATAGCTGACAGATTAACCATATGGATCTGCTTTATTTACTCTGAGTTATAGGTTTGTAATTCTCTCTCCTCCCTTTTTGGCTCAGAAACCTACAGTTTGCTAGGAGGAAAAAATGTAAACTTACTGTGAAGAGCACATTTCCATCATGAACCTCCTAACGCTACACTCAGGGATTGAGCTGTCTTTCTTTACAGGAACTGCAGTTCCGGCACCACTTCCTAAAGCCACAGTCAGTACCATGAGCAGATGATTCTGTTACAGACTGGTGGACAAAAAGTGTTTCAATACTGATGAGTCTTGCAGACAATAGGACCTAACTGAGGAAGCTTTGTTTAAGATTCTGTTTTTCGCAAAGCTGTTTCAGCCAGACTCATGTAACATTCCAGCAAAATAATCCAGAGACAGCAGTTGCCAAGGCATCATTCTATTCTGAAAACTGGGAGACCTCAGCAGTTCTTTGAGCTTCAAAGCCTTGGCTCTGGAGGCTTTCTAAATACCTACTCTTCCTACAAGATTCAGATATAGCATGAGCTGCAAACTCTCAAAAAGCAACAAATGAAAACCCAGTCACTCCACCCAGCTGTGACCTTCTGAGACTTGTGCATTATGCATTATAAGGCTGGAGTGCAAATGGATACTTGAGCGAGGTTTAAAGAAAAAAAAAAATCTAACTGGTGAAAGAAAAGCTTTTTGGTCTGTCTGCTAAAAGTGGATTTGAAACAATGTATTTTCTGTACAGTTTAACCTTTAATTTCTACTGTTTTTACTGTCACCTCCATCCCACTTCCAAGGGCAGAGGGCAAATAACCCTCTCTTGCTCACAGTTTTTGCTTATACATATACACAACATTATAGTTATCTAACCTTTCTGCATTTCAAATCCATCACTTATGCCTACTACCAAGCAAGTTACTGGAGACTTCCAGTTCTCTCTAAATCCATACGAGAACTCTAAAAATAGTAGCATGGGCATCAGAGAAGCAACAAATAGAATCAAGACAGAATGAAAAGGGGTGATGTAAACTAGGAAATCAGTACTAGAAAAAATGTACACATGCTTCAATGTGCTATTCTTATCTTCTGAGGGTTACAGAGAGATTCCAGTCTCTCTGGCACTAAAAGGCATCAATCTTTCCTTTTAGTTCTGGAGTCAAGAAAAACTGGATAGCCAGAATTCACAATTAGTCAGAGTTTTGTCCGTAGTTTTGTGACTCTTTCTGGGCAATTTTGGATAACTGGGGTATTTTATTTATTTTCTTACCCCTAAAATGAGAATAAACACTAGTTCACATCGACACAACGACTGCTAGGGGAATTAGCAAACTATTTTCAAACTCATAGTTAAGAGCTATTCTCCATCTATTCTAGCTCTGCCTGGTCATAATTCTAAAACTACAGAGAAGCTGAGAAGGTTGGACTCAATCTGGTAAACTATATTCAGTTGAAAATTTAATAGCCTGCTGGAACAAATGGCAAAAGCCTTGCTGATTTTAACACAGTTAGGATTTCACCCCACTAAACAAATTTCCTAATGGAAGTCATGCACTTCAAACATTTGCATACTACAGCCCTGTATTTTCTGTTTCAGAAAGCTGTTTTGTAATTCATGCTTAAGTGCTTCCCTACCAAAAAAAAAAGAAGTAAAAAAACAAAACACATTAAATAAAATGTCAGAATGTCAGTGTTCAGTGAAATCTGTACAAAATACAGTGGTTTGCCTTAAAATCTTGCTACTTGTAAAAACCCTATTTTTAAGTTCAATGACTGCTTGAGCAAGTAATCTGTTTTCTATTATCATCTTTGACAAAAACTAGCAGTTTAACACTCTGCAACATATATAATAAAAGACACACTTTAAAAAACATAAGGCCAGTAGTATTTTCCCTTCCTCAGACAACAACCACAAGAGGTCAATTTATTATTACCCTCTTGATCACCTACCAAGTCTGTGGCAAAAGCAGGTTGGGAGTCTACAGCTCTCAAATCCTAGCCCTGTACATTAGCAGATAAAGGACAGTTTTCTTTTGTGCATGTGCTGCTCTGATGGAAGGTAAGACTGGAAGCCAACCTATGGAAAATTATTATTTTACTATAAATGAAGGAATGTTACCGATATCTCCCTGAAAGTGAATTAAAAAGTGCTTCTCTTGACAGTGGAAGCTCTGAATGAGATGACTCATGAAACCACGACTTGCTTACAACTCTGTGGACAAATAGGATGATATCCTGGTGATACAGCCTTGGTCTTTTACTCGGAGTGACACAACTGTTCATTATTGGAGTGTGTTGGCCCTTATTCCTAAAGGGTCCCCCTGGAGCCACACTGGTAGAAACTTGGAAAGAGGCAGAGCTGTATGGGGGTCTTTCAGTTTCAATCAAAGGATAATGCATTTGTGCATTACCTCTGGACTTGAAGAACAGAACTCTTAATAGAATGCAGGGTGAAGTTACCTAGATTCAATGAGTGTTGTGATTTAGAAGCAGAAAAACAGACTCAGGTTGGTATATAATATACAGGCAAAAGGGTGCACCAGGAACAAGGGTTAAAATCTTCAAACTTCAGCCATAAAGTATAGGCACTCACCAAACGCCTTTCTCAAACAGAAGACAGAAAATTTGCTTTCTTTAGAAAGTAGTTTGGAGAACACGCTCAGTACAGAGCATGTGAATGTAGTTTTCATTCAGCTCTATGGATGTGCAAACCCAAACATTCACCCTGAAACATCAAATTCAGAAACGCTGCATTTTGCACTGCTTTCATCAGCCCTTTATAGAGAGTTTTGCGTTTTAACTCAAAGTTTCATGCATATCTACTCAATGTTAGGTAAATATTCAGAATAGCTGAGTGGGATTTAAATGGCAATGTAGTTGCAAATCCTTCCATATACAGTACAGGCAGAGGCTGTGTTATTTGCTTACTTGAGATGCTACATGCAGTGTACTACACAAATGCTCAGATTACAACTGTGTTGATAGAGCTCCAGAGTGCAGCTCAAATGTATTCAGTAGCTCTACTGTGTTTCTTGATTTATGTGTTTCTTTGTCAAGAAAAAGTAATATAACTTCTGACATCAAGCAAATATGCCACTTATATATCCTTCTGAGAGTATATTGTGAAAATCTAGGAGTGACTCCATACATAAAATCATGTAAGAAATTTTAACTCTATCAGTTTTACTGGTTAAATCCAAGGTCTGCGCCTGATTTGTAAAAATCATTGGAATGCTGCCTGAAGACCTGGTTTTGTGTACGGACACATCTGTGGCAACAGATTAAAACTAGATGATCCAAGCATCCTTCTGCACCTTCCTGGCAGATGTTGCTGGGCAGTGAAATAGACATAAATCAAGTGTGGGCAGTAACCCCGTCAACTGTCTAGTTTTAATCCATTGCCACAAATCTGCTGGGTACCATAGAAGCAGTTATATTGTGCAAAAGTGCTTTTGTCAGTATAGCTCATTTCACACATTGAACCACTGTAAACTATGCTAGCTCTAGCACTTTGTAGCTAGTATAACTGTGATTCTGTTAGTAGGGTTTTATTGGGAGAGCTATCCAGTAAAGCTATCTGTAAAGCCAGTCCTTTCATTAGGAATGAAACTGCTAACAAGTCTGACATTTAAATTACCATTACTAGCCAGCTGAGTTATCTTGCTGAAATGAATGGACCATTTGGACCCCTCAGAACTACTGCTGCAAGCTCTTTGCTCTGTCCCCAGTGATTCAAGTTCCCAATGGGTTTTTTGCAAGCAGGATATCATTGTTTTAAAAATTCAGAGGATCAAGCCATTGATACAAAATGGTTTGTGGTATGATCTGCTACCCCTTTCAGACGTTCCCCAAGCACTTACCTGCAATGTCCTGGAAAATTCCCTAGGTTGCCTGGATAGTTCCCAAGATCCTGCTCTGCCCAAGAAAATATACTAAGAGAAAGAACAATCTCATGGTTAATGCTCAGGTTCTCTCCTATGTGACTTTTGGGCAAATATTTTTATTTTCTTTGCTGCAGTTTTCATCTCTGGTGGAAGGGGATAGTCTTCTTCCTCTTACTGGCCTGCTGTGACAGACCTTGTGGCTCACTGTATGAGTATGGACAGTCAAAAGCAGCACCCCCCTTTAAAGTGCTTTCCAAAAATAAAATAAAAAAAAATTGATCAAGGGACTGCTACCAAACCCCCCCTAAATACATCAACTACGCTCTTTCTGTCTGCTGTTCTACAGGGTTCAATCTGTTTGCTTGAAAATTGCTGAAGTCCTGTTCTGATAGTCATAGGGACTCTTAGGTGAGGCTATGGCTATATGATCAAAGAGGCAGTGCTGCAGGTATTGACTAGGAGCAGAAAAAAAAGGCGCCTTGGCAGCTTCTGAGAAAGCAACAAACCATGCATTTGAAAGCCTGTGAAAGAAGCATGTTGTATGCTGAAAGAAAGACATTTGATCAGGCAAGAAACATAGCCTTGACTTATCTAAGTGCACTTTGGGACAACCCCAAGCTGTACTGAAGTCACACGATGGCTTTGCTCCTTGTCAAAAATCATCACAGCTCTATTTGCCTGGGGGTAACTGGTTCACATGTCCCTTGCCTACAGGTGATCTCAGGTAGCTGTTCATTAGTGTATCCATTTTGTAGGGGAAAAAAAAAAGAATAAAAAATATTACAGAAGGTAAAAAGCCATGTTTAAGGAGGGTAAAAACTGCCGACTTTGTGGCTAATCAAAACACTGGTTTCCTCAGACTTAATTGTTAATGTCATAGACTGTGGATTACAGTAGAGAGGCTATTCCAGATTCTGAAAAGATCTTTACAAATCAGTGGTTAATAAATACAGGTGGGCAGCAGGAGGAGGCTCTTGATTTTGCACATGTAATGAGAAAAAAAGACACAAGAGAAGGCCTGACATTCCTCTTCAATGGACACTAACCCAATATAGAACTATACTCCTGTTTTACCTGCTTCATGCAAAGAGTAATGCCTGTGAATGGAGGTATCTTGTCTCCAATTCTTCCCTGTTTGCTTTCATCATCTGCAGTGTGTCCACTCGGACTGACTAATGCGGTGTAACTGGTGGGCAGTCACACTCTGGAGCATCACAGCCTGGTAACAGCATTCACAGCACCTTGGAAGAAAGTGATTCTTGTTAAGTAAATAGGACTAGAATTAGAAGGCAAGGATTTTAACTAAAGCTAGATATTTCTGAGGCATATTTGTGACAGCTCATTCACTTGCATTAAATGCGTCAAGATATACAAAAATCTACGTTATTTAAGACAGCTGGTTCTCTTTGACATCAAGTGTTTCTGAGGCTGCATTTTTACAGTTTGAAAGCTAGTATGTTAACTTGGTGCTGTGTTTTTGAAAACTGTATGCTAGAACAAACAAACAAAACCGAAAAACCGCTATTTTCATTCGCTGTTTTTTGTTTTACAGAACATTGCAAGGATTCTTGTAGGTTACAGAAAAAGGTGGCAGGAGCATTTTCTGTGGGGGATAAACATAGACCTAATTTTTGAGAATTATGAGAGCTAGAGACTGTAGAAACATCTACAAATCCAGGCATACAGCAAAGGCAAAAAATGCAGAAAACAGGTCAGGCTTGCTACAAGGTCTCAAGGGAAGCTATTAAGCTTTACCCTTTGGGTTCAATCTAGCTGCCACAGATTAGCAGTTTGCTGGGTTTCACCCACGTGGGGCCAGATAACATTTGGCAGTTTCACTTTAAGATAGCTTATAGTCAAATTTAGAGCCAAATACAGTGACATTCTCAGATCAAGAGCTTAAGACTCAGGCTCTGCTTAGAGAGGGAAGAATTGGGGTAAAACAGTACAAGCTCCGAGGTACCAAGTCCAAGAAAATAAAAAATCCTTTGCCTCTTTTTTCTTTCTCTTTTTTTTTCCAATTTTTTTTCCTTCTTTTTTCTTTCTTGTTTACCTTCTTTCAGAGCTACTCTACTGGTTTTGTATGATGCACAGATCAGACTGACTTCAGAATTTTACAGAGATGGCTCTTGATGTAAAACCAAGATATTTGTGTTTATCTCTCTGAACACAGTTCTGCACTCCCTCTTGCCTATTACACTCCAGTGACTCTGCTTTCAGAGCTCTCCATACAACAAGTCTGGCTCTTACAGAATTGATCAGCAATAGGTATAACACATGCGAGAAAAATGCTGTGATAAATTTGACTCTTTGCACCATGAAATTAATCCACAAGGTACATCCATTTGGGTAACTGTTAATTGGGTCAGCTTTAATCTCCTTGTCTTCTTTCTTCCACTACACTCTCTTCTTACTGAACAGAGACACTAACTAGGTGAGTGGGTGGGAAAGGTGTGGAAAAAGTCTTAGCTCAACCTGCTATGCTAATGGCTTGAGCTGCTCAACTTGATGACAGATTTTGGCAGGTTCTGAAAATTATGATAGTAGCAACTGGCTCGTGTTATTTTGTTTCCATCTAAACTTCGTGGAATAAATTAAATTAAACTGGATTCTAAAACAATGTTAATGTTTCATGTAGCATTTGGAACAAAAGGGAAAACAAGAAAAACTGTTCTTTCACTTTCTACTCAGTCAATAATACAAGCAGTTTAGTGTGGTGCTAATAACATTAAGGTTGTGGGTATGATCCTTGTATGGGCTATTCACTAAAGAGCTGGACTCAATGATCCTTGTGGGTCCCTTCCAATTCAAAATATTCTGAGATTCTGTGATTCAAAGTTTATTAAGCTATGCTGAGGGTATAAATCATATTTTGATTTTGTCAACTTTCTTTTCATAGATTTGTCGAAATCTAGGTGTTGAACATTCATAAATATATTTGTTCTTATCAAATGACAAAGTGTTCCATAAAAAATCTCCAGTGAATATTCTTTTGATGGCAAATAATTACACCACCAACAGTGTGAATAAATGAGAAACAGATACTTCAGTTCTCATTCAAAATAGGAGACTGGCTTAATGCATAGAAGATACTCAAAACAACTGTGAATGGATAAAAATCTCTGTTTGCTTACATGGGCAGTATTTCAGCCAGGAAAAAAAAATTATTATGCTGCAAAATGTTTATTTTGTCCTTCAAAGTACTTTTTAAATGTTAGAATTAAGATTCTAAAGCCTCTAAAGTCCTTCATTTCCTACTTTAAATTACTCATATTAGGAGGCCTCTTTAGAAGCAGACTATACAGACTTCTAAGAAAATAACTTATTCATGGATGAAGAAGGAGTGAATGTAAAGGTTAGCACTGGATGTCCAAAGCTCCAACCTCCCACCTGATCAGGTTTAGATCAGACTAAACCACCTTCGCTGCTTTTTTGACTGTGCTTTCAGTGATAATGTTTCTTAGAAAGGGGCTATCGCTGTGACTTCAGCTGTTAATAAAATCTGCCTTCAGCATGCAGAATCAACAGACTTTATTATGACTAGTGAATTTATAATTGGTTATGAGGTGCTCCAACAGTACCTGGATACCCTATAGAATCAGAGAATAGTTTGGGTTAGAAGGAATCTACAAAGATCACCTAGTCCAACCCCCTGCAATAAGCAGGAACGCCTTCGACTAGGTCAGGCTACTCAGAGCCCCATTCAGCCTGACCACGAGTGTTTCCAGTGATGGAGCACCTACCACCTCACTGAGCAACCTGTTCTAGTGTTTCATGCCCTGCATTGTAAAAACTTTCTTCCTTATATCTAGTTTTTCTCCACTGTGACCCATATTGGTGCCCCATGTTCTAAAGACCAGCCAAAGGCCTTGGTACAATATTGCATTTTGTTCCTAAGGAATAGATCTGCTAGGAACACACAAAGTCACAAAGAATAAATTATTCCTCCAGATTTGGCCGTGTCACTGAGTCCTTGTAACAGGCCCATGTTTTAAAGAAATCTGAGAATAAACCAGCATGGGTGGCTGAGCCATCTGCTGTTGAGCCTAGAGGCAATTTTGAGCAACTGAGACTATGAGTTGTCATTCAGAAAATGTTTACACCCCAGTTCCTGCTGTCCAGAAAAACATTTCAGGGACGGGTTCAAGGTACTTAGATCAGAGGCTGCAAGCAGAGAAGCAGCCACACCAAAAATCTTAAATAGTGCTGAGTAGCTCTATTAAGATTTCCAGATGGGGATCATAAACTGTGTTGAGCATCATGAAAACACGGAAAGCAGTACTTGAGTAAACTAACTTTCAAGTTACTTTGGAAAAGCCTTTGTTACCTCCAATGCCTACAATATTGGTACATCCTTAGATGGAAAGATTTTTCAGGAAAGAAGATACCCATTTGACAATACACTGAGTAACTCCGAGTATCCGCACTAGCAGGGGTAAGAGCACTCCAATGTCCAGGTGGGATTTTACTCACAAATATAAAGTTGGAAGTAAACATTACTGAAAATAAGATGTCAAATACTGTGCCAAAACCATGACTTTAGAGTATGCCCAGAAAAAAACAGTTACTTGGTTTTGACTAAGTGTTACTTTCAGTCATTTCATCATTAAAGCAAGCAGTTATCAAGAAACGTAAAAGCAAAAATTTCAAACAGACATCTCCCAGTTTAAAATTGCAAGGTCTTACAGAAATCTCTATATATGCTGTACTTAGTTTGCCATTTTTGTTTTTACTGCTTCATCCTTTTAATTTTTTTCAAACTTTGGTGCTTGAAGTAACTTTTCATTCCCACACATTCTATGCCCATCATTCACCACCTACTTTCCTATAATAATAATTAAGAGGAGACTTATGTCTAATTTGCTGAAATCACTGTGTCCATTCTTTTTCAGTGTAGAGTATAAAAAATAAATAAAAATAAAATAAAAGGTGATTTTTACTTTTTTTTTTAATTAAAAGGATGTGGGGTTTGTTCATTGTTGGTTTTGGTGGGGTTTTTTTCTTCTTCTTCAGGTCACATGTAACTTTCATTATCACAGACTCTGGGGTTGAGACAGCATTTTTAAAAAGCATCTTCTAAATAAGTTAAAAGCATGCCACACAGCAAACTGAAATGAGGCAATGAATCACATCTCCCATGGGTATAAATCTGCAAAATCCTTTCAGGTCAGTTGTTTTATACTGATCTACTGAGAAAGTGGTTGTGGGGAGGGTTTAATCCCCTTTTGGATCATTCTTCCCCTCTCCTGCTACACTCCTATCCTCTTATCATTCCTTTTTGACTTGTAAGACTTAAATCAGAAATATTTTCAGGAAGTTTTCGTAATGCTGGTGACACTTCAAACATGTTAGAGGAGGCAGAGAGAGAGAGAGATTAACTAAGTAACTATATTTGTATGCATTAGCTCAAAAAGCAATTAGCTGCTGTAACAGGAAACCTAACAGATTGGTGCCTGGCAAGAGTATATATGACTAATGCTGTGTGACTATATCAAGAAGAGCAGTTTGCCCACTAGAGAAGCTAACACATTACTATATAAGAAGTAATTCACTTTGAACTCACATTTTTAAGCTTGCAGCTGCTCTCAGCATTCAGGGTTTTTTTAGTTTTCTGCTTCCTTTTTTCCGTAATTATTTTTGACACCTCTGTCCCTCCTACTCAGCCCAGTGCAAAGCAATGCAGTGGAAAAATCATTGTACTTACACCAAGAAAATGAGTAGCGGTATATGTTTTATTGTCTGTCTAATCCTTCTCCTGTTCCTCCTCCTCAGGAAACCCCAGATCTGAGACAGAATAGAGGACAAAACCAGAATATTCACTTTTTTAGAAAAGAACAATAGAACTATCCACTCCAGTGACAGCAAAGTCTGGGATTTTGTTACAGCATTTCTCACCTCCCACTCACCTCAGATTCTCCCTGCTGTAAGATGACCATCCCAAATGGATGCATTTAACTGTTCTTCCTTAGCCATTACTTCAGACTGTAAGATCGGCTAAAAGCAATATTATTTGGCATGTACTCCAACGCGGGCCACATCTATGCCTGCTATACAATGGCACTTGTTTTAATGTGATTGCTTCTGGCTTCAGTGGTATCTGATATTTGGTAACAGTGAGAAATCACTGAAGGCCTTGAGAGTTTGTCCTTGTAGGTTTCCTGAAGACTGGGCCTCTGGTCCTTGGGAGGAGGGAGATGGAGGGTGTGTGAACCCCTGCAGGGCTTCAGGTTACACAGCTCGGCAACACAAACACAATAGCTGTAGGTTTAACATCTCTCACCCTCCTCCTGAGAGGACCCCCTTACCTGTGTCTGAAGTCACACATTTGGTATCAGTTTTACTTTACCTTCCTGGTGGCAGCCTTAGAACACAGATCCGTGACTGCTTACCGAACTGAGACTGCAGGAAATTACACAATCTCTCTTCTGCTTCCCTTTCAGTAATGCTATTGAATCTATTGAAGTCTTCGAGCAGATGAAAGACACTCTAGGCAAGGCTTAAGCTGCTGATTATTAGGTTTCCCTCTGACAGAGCTGATAGGTTTCTCACACATTTAATTGCACTTTTTTTAAAAAAAAAAAAAAGCGGTACAGGAAAACTCCTGCAGTAACTTGACACATATTAAAGGAGTGCAGGAACTGATAAACAAAGAATAGAGATCAATTGCTTTGCGAACAACTGATGAGATCATTCACTTATGAAATAGCAGCCTTGACAGCAAGGTTCAGATGTCCCTGAACTAGTTCCTGAAGTATAACCATAACAGGTAATTAATATCAGACCTCAGAGAGGATAACATTTCTTGTCAAGTCACATTTCTTTCTGCTGTTGGGGAGCTCTTCTGCAGGCTCAAGACACAGTGGAGTAGAACAACTGGGAGTGCAGTGCTGCATTGTCTGCAGAACACACCACTAACTAGGAGTAGAAAAGGAAACAAAGAGACTGCTGGAGAGTCACTTGGAAATAAAAAAAAATAAATAAATAAAAAAGTCAGAGCCGCAGCGCTGAATATGCTTGCTATTAGAACTTGGCTCAGAAAACAGAACTTTCCAGAGCCATTTCCAGCCTTTGCAGGAGATTGAGCTCACTGGAAGAGAGAACAGATCAGGCTGAGTGGGCTTGCCATGCCCTGTCACACTATTCACAGCAATTTTGCCTGTTTTATCCTCTGCTGTTCTGAAGGGAAGAGTAAAAAGAAGTGTCCCAAACAGCTCTTCAAAAATATAGAAAATGCCAACCCAAAACAGCAAAAGTAATTAAAACCTAAGGCCAGCTTAAAAGCCATGGTGGAAGTCATACAGCTGCAGCCTTCAAAGGCTTGCTTTTTTCTGGAGAGGGGTGGAGAAGAGAGCTTTGATTTTAAAACCACCACCACCACAATGGATCATTTGATCTTTAAGTTCCTCCTGTTTTATTTTAATTAATGTTTCAAAGTACCAATTTAAAGTCCATCCAGCTTTATTAAAGGTTCACTGCAGGATTAAGAGAGATTTGAAACCAAGCCCAATACAGTCAGCAAAGACAAGCTCAAAATGGCCACTCAGCAAATAAAAAGCGTATCATGCTGGTAGTGTTCTGAGCGATCAGCCAATAAAATCAGGCAGCATTTAAAAACACTGTGTAATTCTTTTTTCCCCTGGCAATGAAAATCTTTTAAACTCCTAGTTAATAGGCTTTTGTGCAACTTGTGAAACATTTCATTTTCATAAGAAAGCATTCATTCATTTTAGGTTATTGTTAAATAGGATCTTGCATATATATGTACATCAAGTACCCTGTCATTACCCAAGCTAAATGCAACATGTGTTAGCAACATAATACCATTTGATTCCACTTTTTTTTTTTTTTTTTGCCAAATTTGCAGGCTCAGAAACAGCAAGATTTCTTAGTTGAAGGGGGTGTCAGGGCTCTGATCTAGTCAAGACTGCACATTCCTCTCCACATGCACCACTTAACAGGACACAGAAGAAGCAAGGCTTGTGAAGACTATAAGCTTATTTTAAATCTTGCAGAAGCAGCCACCTTTCTAACTCTTCCAGAAAGCATTCATCCAGTTGACAGCCTGCCTTGGTGGTATTAGGACTGTGTCTAGGAACTTCTTAGTACTTAATATGGATTAGATGCCAGCCTATTTATTTAAAACTCCATTTGAAGAGCAGTAAATCTGAGATCTTTTATGAAAAATCCATGTGTTATGCTGGTCACAAGTATCAAAAACGTCCCTTTCTCCCTTCCAAAGGGAACATTAGCCAAGTCATACACGCTGAACTCCTCTGGTCATATCTGTAATACCACCTCTGTTCAGTGCTTCTGGCTAACACAAGGGAGAGGAACACCAAAACTTCTCATGCAGTGTAATACCTTGGAAAACACCATTCTCTCTTGCAGAAACCTTTCCACAGCTTCTGCAGTGGACATGTTGGAAAAGAGGAAGCGCCATGTGAAAGATCTGGATCCACTTGTGAGTGAACCAGGGTATTATCAGGAAAGAGTGTGTAGCAGAGCAGTGTGGGCATTGGGGCTGCTGTACAGCAGGCCCAGGATCAGCTGGTATGGCTCATAGCTCCTCTGCTTCATTTGGCACAGCTAGTTCCCTCCCGTTAGGTGGACAGCAGGTCACAGCTGTGGGTGTATTACCCTAATTCACTCTCTCCCATGACAGTGTGTCTACAGAGGGTATTGGGGGCCTCCATTACATTAGTGCTGCTGCTAAAGCAAGACAGTACTTACAGAAATGGATTTCAACCCTGAGTCCTGCAGACATGCTTTGGTTACTTTTGCCCACTTAATGAGAATATAATCTAAGGTCCAGCTGGTGTAAGCCAGCACAGAAGCACTGAGCCTAAGGAAATAGTGCCAATTTACCTCAGAGAAGATCTGGCCCAGGGGATTCATAATGGATGGAGCTGACTAGTCAAGAAGAGGTTAGAGCAGCTCGAGATGTCTGCATTTATCCCCCACTTTCACAGTTCAGATACCTTCTGCCAAATGGTATGAGCAGCTGGACATCTCTTTCAAATCCATATTTAATTCCCTAAAGCTGCATTGAAATGAAGAATCCTGCCCACAAGAAAAAAAAAAATCAATATTTTGCACTGCTTGAGCTTCAAATTTTAATGAAGATGCTGTTGTAGTGTAGGAAGAAATCATACAAATCAAAGTTACAGAGCCTCAAGGCTAAGGAAACCAAGAAAAAAAGCATTTTAAAATATTTCCTTAGTTTATTATTGTGTAAACAAATTTTTTTATTAAACAAATTTGTCACTTTTTTATTCAATACAACAGTAGTAAAAAAAAGTAATTGCAGGCTGAGAATTGAAACAATTGGCAAAAATTAAAAGACAAAATGTGAGTTATTGTCATTCATGATACTGCCATCCATAGATAGAGATACTATAAATGCATCACACTGTTTGATTGGGATCAGATTATTATTAATCTCTTTATTTGAGTTTTGTCTTTCACCACAAAATTCAACAGATTTCAAATCAGTGAATAACTGTAGGTATGGCTGGAAAGCAGAGGTCATGCAAATTTTGATTGAACTTTCCTTCTTCGTCTTCTTAGTCTAAGCAGAAAAAAAGTCCTCTTCACTATTGTTTGGTGCTAAAAAATTAATCAAATATAGCTGAGATGGACCTGAATATTGGGAATGGAATATGGGAAACAAATAATGATGTCAGGGACTTTATTTATTTTGTTGGGATTATCTAAGTTCTACGAGGGTACATTACATTGTGGAGTGGGACAGAATCCACATAAATGTAGTGTCTTAGATTGTAAATTCCAGTCTTCAGAATCTGTTTTAGGGCCTCTCAAGTTGAATTTCACTCTTGTTAAAAAAGGCACTGTAAAGGCATACCCCACTGGATTTTGTCCGCGACCTTGAACAAAAGCAAGCTGAAACGCTCAGGTTTCACCCCACTAGAGTAAAGAAACCTGGTTTAGAGTATAGATATTTCTGAAATTTTTGCTAGCACTGAATACAACATTCCATTTCCATGGAAATCTGGGTCACATTTTAAAATTAACATCTCTACATCTTTTTAATTTCCATTGATAATCTAAAACAGAAGAAGAATTTTGACCCCTTAACAACAGAGATGCCAACTTCCATATGCTCACCTGAGACTATAAAAACCATTCAAACTTATTTCACAGATGGATCAAACCCTAAAAGCCCAAATAACCCAACAGCCCAAAGAAAAGATATATGAATCTCACTTGCTCTCCTTCACTCTTTAAAAGTTTGAAAGTGGTGTGTTTCCTCTTAAAACACTAGTTCATCTAAAAAAACATGGGGAAATAGTTTTTCAGAGGAAAAGGTTCAATTTCTCAGTCAGGTACAACTACACTGATATTTACTGCAGTGAAACAATCTTCAAACCCCACCAGTAGGTCAACTGAATGTGCTTTCTGCTAGGATATAACTCACACAAAAAACTACAATATATGTATGATGCACATACCTTATATACAGTGCACATTAGAGTAAATGTGCCTAGGTGTGGCTTTCAGAACTTATATTTGTCTGCTATACAAGGGATTCCTAAGACTGCCAGAACTGGTGTGGTTTTGAAAGGTAAAACTGCCTAACAATCAGGCAATGAGAAACCAGATTGCCTGCTTCACACGGCTTCGAGGGCGATGTTCATGCTCTGTTCTAAACGAAACTTCAAAAGAATACCATAATCAAACATATCAAACTGAACATATAAGGTATCCAAGGACGGCACAATAAAAGGCTGCTTTACGGGGACAGGGAGAAAGAAAGGAATGGGAAATAATATAGTCAACCCTTATGGGTAAAAGAACGTAAACTGAGAAAGGAAGTGAAAATTAAGGCATGAAAATGTATTAGAATTAGTTACAGAGGAGTTGGGTTTTTTTTTAATCAATTGCCTATAGCAAAAAATCTGTACACTTCCACACTCATATGAACCAATCAGCTGCCATTCTAAAGGCTTCCTTCACAATTTAGAAAATTTTTGCACAAATTGCAGATACTACTTATCAAAATCAAAATTATATAAATTTATAGTCAGATTTCCATGTTTACATTACTAGCAAAGTCATTTTCCTGAGTTCTTATTTTACTTGCTCAACCTGAATATGCAACTAACAGTAGTCCAAAACCTAGTTCTTCTTTGTACTGGTTTCACAGGATGCAAACTCCACTGACATATTGATATTGAATCAATGGTTTGTGCTTTTAATCAACATGAGCATAATGGTGAAAGTTCTAATTTTGAAGGTGGGAATGAAGACAATAATGCCAGAAGACAAAACCTACAATATATACTGTAATAAGGAGAGCTGGACATGGAGCTGGCAAGTAGTGTGGCAGAACAGAAAAAGAAGGAAGGTCTACTGGACAAGAAGATAATTCTTTGGATTATCTCTGGCCTAGTCCCATTGACTGAATGCTTACTGGTACAGTAGATGCTTGGAGCACATGTGCCAGTTTCTTGTCCTCCAGAAGGAATCTAGTTTGTATACTCCAAACACATCTGCAGGGCAAAGAAACCATGATAATAGAGATGCATGGGACAGTGACTTGAAAAGTTCTTTTCCAATCCAAACTAAAACATCAGCAAGGATCTCCCTGAATAAAGAGCACAGAGAGCACAGAAGGAGCAAAATGGCTTGGGCTGGGAAATGATGAAGCTGGGAGAAATTAGGCAGAGCTGGTCACCACCAGAGGAAAGTCTGCTGCTGAACCCTGAGTGACTGGTGCAGCAATCCAGTAACTGTGAATTGTGCAGGATTCCCTCCTCTGGCGACTGTTCACACTAGCAGGAAACAGCCTTTTTCCATTATCATGAGTGGGATAAGATCTGTGCCGTCCCTCTAGAGGTTCTAGGTTTGCTAGGTAAGCATGTTTCTCCATTAGTGAATTTGGGGTGGGGGTGGGGGGGAAATAAAGAAGAAGTCTAGAAAGTACCTGTTATAGTTTTAGAATTTGTCAGAATTTTTTCTTTCCTACCAACATGACTTCGGGAGCTGACACCCTCCTTAACAAAGACCCGGCTAACGATCTGAATTCCAACTTGATAGATGGGAGGAGAGTTCTTTTGTTTTGTTTTGGGAGTTGCTTTTTTTTTTTTCTTCACTTCTTCCGCGGCAGTTTGGAGAAGGAACCAGCTCGAAGGGACTCCTGAGGGTTCTGGCTTCTTTCCCTGCCTCCTGTTCCTAGCCCAGTGTGCCCAGAGCTTCAGAGGGACAGACAATCTTCACCGCTTTGGAGTTGCTGCAGTTTTTTTTCCTGAGACACCGACAGCACCAAGGAGGGAGCCCCCGGCTGCCCCTGCCCACCCCCGGGCCAGCACCGTCCGGACGGAGGACAAAGGAGGGAGAGTCCACACTGCCTACGGGAGACGATCCAACCCGGTGTCTTCAGGGACTCATTTGTTTAGAGGTTTTTGGTTACAGAGTTGTTATTTGTTCTGTTCTGGTGATTTTTATATATATATATAATATATATTTAGTAGTTAAGAACTGTTATCTTTCCTTCTACACATTTTCCAAATTGAAATTTTGTTTTAAATTTAAAAGAGGCGTGGTCAATTTTGAGAAAGGAATTCTAAATTGTTTTAGCTTACTCTAAACTAAGACAGTACCATAAGTGCGTTTTGAGATCTTTCTGTTCATCAAAATCCATTTTGGAGGGATGCTGAATATTCCCTTTGTATATCTGAGATTGGTGTGAACACGACTAAACCGGTTAGTCTTTCAAACCTAAACACCTCTGTCAAACCAGATGAAACAATACCAAGAGTCTGAAAACTACCCCATCAAAAGGAAGATGTGTGAGTAGGGGTCAGGTGTCTTTGATGCAGGCCAGATACAGCCCAGGAATGTGCAATATCCTGCTTCCTTCAACACCAGAAAAATCAAAGAGCTAGAGATTGTCTCCCTACTCACAGGTCCAATCCTCCAGACAACAAGCTCTCCACAGAAGGGACCTCTCTTAGGGGACTGTACCAAGGGCCTGGCTGTGCCTGGCCATCTTTGCATCTGCATTTTTTATCTTTGTGTTTCTCCTCGGGAGATTTGTTATCGTTGTTTTTTCTCTCTGACTCCATATTCCACCACTCCAAAAGCCCTGTGCCTTAGTCCACACTGTGCAAACTCCTGAAGGGTACTGGGGATGTCTTTATTTTGGAGACCAGTGCCACACCATAAAGCAATTTAAGTTTTTGCACTCAGAATGGTATTTATACTTAATCACTCTGCCCACCTAAGCCTTAGTGCTGATGGGGTTGGGGATGTACAGGGCATTTAGCGGGCACTTGCACAGACCTTTCCCATATCAAGGTCCATAAAGGCCAGACTGCAGGGTGCTGAGCAAGCATGGCAGGTCCCTCAGACCCTCTGTGAGCTGCCCCCGCAACCAATGAGAACTCTCTGATGAACTCCACCTGCACTCAAAGCAGACACAAAGATTGCACAAACACACACACACACACACACACATAATCTTAAGTGTACTGTAGCTTAAAACTCTACCTGTAGAGTGCCAGTCATACACATCAACCTCCAAAAGGTCGTGGGTCAGTAACTTAATACTTGTGAAGCACACAGAAATTTTATTATCAGCAGCAGACCCCACACAGAAATTAGTAATTGTTTACTCAGAACAGGCTTGGCTCTGAACGTACAGCAAACAAAGGGCATTGAACACTGAAGGCTACTGATAAAGGAGAAAAAATAGTGTTATTTCCTTGCTATCTCATGCACTGAGGGCGAAATCAGAGGGGAAAAAACCATGTCATTAATAATTCAAAAATCTATTACATCATATATGTGCAGAGATAAAGTCGAGACTGAATACAGATTTTCTTCTTACATTTTCTTACTTCCAAGTTATTTTACTTTTCAAATATTGCTTTAAATGTAATACAAATAGTACTTACAAAATACATTTTGCAAATTCAGTTAATTACTAATGGGATATGATGCTTTTCACTACCCAGACTGTCAAATAGCAGTCCAAAACCTGCAGACACTCTTTTGCAGGAAAAACCTACAAGTGCCAGATAGTCGCATTCCATTTCCATGCAATCCTATATTTGCATAATTAAGACTGAACATAACCAATCATTTGATAATCTCAATAATGGTAGAAGAGCTCAATGAAAATCAGAGACAGCAAGAAAATGTCAGTGTCTGAGGAAGAAACTAGTGGAGAACAATGCTGGAGAAAGGGGGGATTCAAAGTGAGCAAGCAAACCAGAAAGTCAATTTTTTCTCCATTTCCCTGCCAGCTGCATGCCAGCTCTAATGAGAACAGCAGATAAGTAGTCCTGCCAGCCCTCCAGGTTGGAGACAGATACGATGACAAAGAATGTGAGGAACGAAGCACTGCCGCTTCTGTTACATCTGTTTGAAAATCTGACATCATCACCCCTTCAAAGCTAACTAACCCAGCAATTTTTGCAGTTATTAAGGGAACACACTTTCTGTTAATGAACTCAAGGTGGCAGAAAGAATTAGACCCAAATACATCCAGTCTAACAGCTAGATTGTTATATTTTACCCCTTAGGCTTTTGCTTTCCGTACCTTCTAATAGAGTTTACTTTCTGTAAATTAAGTCTAGGTCATTAAAAAGGTTAGAAGACAACAAATTTGAGCAGAGTTTCCAATAATATTAAAAAATTTAAAAGGTTTGGCCTTTTTAAAGGATACTAAAAAATAAAAAGAATAAGGACAAAAAGTGCTAAATGCACTAGTGCCTGCAATTGGGAGTCCCCAGCTCAGTATGCCTGTCACTAGTGCTGCGTTATGCCATAACGAAAAAATCAACAAACTGGAAATTCCTCCTGCTGTTCACAAATGAGGCCAGAAACGATTGTCACTGCTGCCTGTATGGGCAACATCAACATCTATGTTTGGGTAACTCTAGACTACAGGGCCTGAGCAGCAATTTTGACTATTCAGCAACACACTTAGGCACAAGTTAGTTTCGCTTCCATTCTGATGCGGATTCTCTTAAAAGATTTTTTTGTAACCACAGGAGGATCTGAGATAGCCAAGAGGGTGTATAATAATAATAATAATTTTTATTTTTTTTTCACATTCCAGAGAAAAAAGGAATCAATGACACTGACTGATTTAGTGCAAAAGATTGTAAGGAAGTGACCATTTTATTATCCTCTTTTTCCCACCAGTTGTTTATACTTTACCTAGTGTTTTAAGAGGCAGAATGCTGCCCTTCTGGTCAGCAATTCTATGACTTACTAATCTGTACATTGGTACATTCTGTGAAAAAACATTATTGATGTAATTGCAAAATATCTGTCTCTTCTTATGATGTAATTAGGCATCAGGCATGATAATATTATTATTAATGAAAATTTACTGCCTTTCTGCACGGTTGCTAAAAGTAAAGCTATTGAACTCTCATATTACCTGCTTGTATAAAGTGCAACAGCAAGCTTTATGTTTTGTACAAAATGCACAGAAAGTTAAACACAAACTTTAGACTATTGAGCAGAAACTTGTATTGCAGCTTTAGCCATTCTGTGATTTAGTGTCAGACCATAATCTGGAATAGAAATTTCAAAGACTTTTTCCTGATCTAATTAGAAAGTAGGCAGTTTTTACCAGCTGATAAGATTCCTAGATGAATACATCTTGAACAAAACTAAAAGAACGGCTGACTGTGGAAACAAATGGAGAGACTCCCACTTTTCATAAGTGATGCTGTGGATGTATCTTAAATAAGGGCCAATAGAAGAAGCTAAAATTGAACAAACTGAAAAACAAACAGTAAGAAATTACCAGAATTAAGTTGATATTCATACCAAAATGATAAAGGAACTCAAACAACCAACTGTGGAAAACAAGAAAAAAAAAAGTAGTAGTTTGTAATCTCTCTTTTATTAGTGCTTTCATCTGCAGACTAGAGGTGGCAAACAGAAAGTCTATTTTTTAAATAAATTTCATAAGGGAACGAAAGGCTTCTAACTGTGGTCATATCTAGCTGTGAAATTTAATAGAAACTACAATAAAACCCCGAATTAGTAAACATGGGGATACAGATTATATGTCTGGGGGGAAAAAACAGCCATTTTCACATGGTTCTGCCTAGCAAACATCTGGGAGTTATTCACAGGGCCAACAAGTACACCCAGCTGATATAAACTACCTGTCTTTCCAAAGGTGTGCTATTTTAAAAGTACCCCTTCAGTATCTTTTCAGGAAACTAATTACTTGTAGATTTGCATGGTGAATACCTCATTAAAAGTCAGAAAACAGGAAGCAGAATAAAGATAGACCAGAACAAGATCATTAACATAAAGAAAATCTTGTGTCAGTGCTACTCCAAACAGTGTTGATCAATCTGGAAAGCACATGAGCAACAAGTTGAAAACGTCTGCAGACAATAAGAACTGATACTGGGTAGGAACTGGAGAGAATGGTGGTGAAAAAGTGCAGAGTTGCTTTGCACCCTGTATAATGAAAAGACAGATGTAGTTCAGTAGAGATAAATGTAAAGAAATGCACAAGCAGAAGAACAGTCCTAAACTGATATACAAGATCATGAGCTCTGAGATGACTGCTGACATTCAGGAGAATGACCAAGGGGCTGCAACAAATAAAGTGTTAATGATGATTAAGAATAAAATGGAGAACAAAGCATTCCATTGTAAGGAATCAGGGTTCCCTATATATTAAACTGCGTAATTCTGTCTCCTTGTTTTAAAAAGGACACGGATGAACTAGAACAAAATCATGAAAAAAATAATTAATAATGTGAAAGGTCTTCAACAGAGGTGATGACTAAATGGAGCAAGTCCCTCATCTGGCTCAGAGGGAATCCTGGGGAATTAAGATAAGGGTCTCTAAAACCATATACAGTAGGAAGAAGGCACATAGACATCAACCATTCTTCTTTTCTTTTAAAGAACTAAATGTTATTGAAAAGTCTTGAAGAAGCAGACTTCAAGACAGAGGCAATTGTTAACCATTGGAATACTCACTTATATATACCTTCACTTAGGTGCTGTTAACTGTTGGAATTCCTCGACAGAAAAATTTGTGGACCCAAAGTCTACCTAGTTTGAAGAGAGTATTAGTGAAGTTAATTACTATCTGTCCCGAAACCACATCTAACTCATTTCTTTTTCAGGACATACAAGGAGCAAAAGTTCCATTCCCTGTCCCACCTCTGTCAGCCAACCTGGAAACTGGTAATAGATGTGTCTGCAAGATCTCTCCAGAGACCAGTACCAGCCAAAAAAAATGTCTTTGGAAAGCAGAAGAGAACAGAGAGATTCTGATATAAAATACTCTAAGACTGGGACAAGTATGTCAGAAATCTGAATGTATGATAAAATAAGGTGAAAAAAATGAATGAACTCTGGCAATACCAAAATTTTCTATGAGGTCAAGGGAGATCAAAAAGGACCCTGGACAAACACCACTACATGCTTGCCCTGTCCTTATAATCTTAGCAGTAGGTATCTATCAGTAGATATAGCAAATGGAGCTGGACACAACTTTGTTCTGACCCCCTACCAGTATTCTGTTTGATATGAACTCTGTTTATATGGCATCATGCAAGCAGGCAGTGACAGGGCTTAAAATGCATCCCCCTGCTCCTGGGGCTTTGGCTGCCTGGGCTCAGGCCAGCTTAGAGAGAGCACATCTGCTGACTTTGAAAGCTGCTGTGGAGAAAACTAACAGAGGCCCCAGCAGACACTGCCTCTCCTTCCTCTGGGAACTGTTTTTAGCGGTGACTGTTTCCCTTTGCCTCTGCCTGAGCTATGTCACAGTCGTGTTACAAGCCATGCCTGCGCCTGGCCACGTCCTCCACTGATGAGGGCTCCTGCCTCTGGCCAGCAGGGTGACTGCCCCGTGCACACCAGGACCCATCCTGTCACCCTGACTTCACCTGGTGATCACCAGCCCTCAGCTCTCCCTTGTCCTCACCCCAGCCCTTCTTGGATTAGCTTGTTGGGCATGGTCGGAGTGCCCCCAGCCAGGGCTGGCATGTCCCTGGCAGCCTGCGGGTACCTGCTCTGGCTGGGTGCAGTGGTGCACCCACCCTGCCCTGCCCACACCCCACAGCCCATGCTGTACCCCGACACAGAGCAGCAGTGTGGAAGTTTGACCAGTATCTTCTATTACTATCCACCCCAGATACTAATCAATAATCAATAAAACATGAGGGATCTGAACAGCCAGGAAAACTGTAACACCATCATTTGTCTTTAAAGGAAGTATCTCCAGGCACACTGTAATAATTCAGAAGAGCTTCACTTGTACAGAGATATCTACTGTGAAATTCCATTGATTGCATAATACAGCATTTCCTTTTGGAACTGGCATCTGAAATATATAACGCCCTTCATTGCTGGAGACTTGTGTCCAAAGTTAGTATGCAGGAAAAGTAGAAAAGAAGGCTAAATACAGGCTGTTCTCCTCTTCTTTATTGTGATTTTAGAATAATATTCCTCATTCCTGCGTATTCCTTCCTCCAGAAGCACTGTGAGACATAACTCAAACTGTCTGGTCTAGTAGGACAGCAAAATGGCAAAGCCCTGGCTCTGAACAGAGGTGTAAAAGTACATCAAAAGCCAAGAGAAAAAGAGGAAAATGGGGAAAAAAAGCCTCAACTGATATTTTCTTTTTGGTTTGGTTTATTGCAGTACATATTCCACTAAATAATATACTGCATTAAATTTTAAAATACTACAGTTTTGAAAATGTTTGATCCTTCATTCTGGTTTGTATACCAGCTGAGTTAATTTATTTGATCCTTTCCATAGTTACAGAATTTGAATTTTCCTTTTCAGTTTTATCATGGGAATATTAATTCATTTATTGAGCTGATTTCAGGAACTGAGGTTTAAAAGTAGAACATTAAACACTGAAAAATTAGCAGTAAACCTCTAGGAGTTGGCAACAATTACAACTAAAAGGACTTTTTTTTTTAGCTCTCAATGTTTTACTGTAGAAGTCTTCTGATAATACCTCCCAAAATCTCTCATCTTCCACATAGAATTCCCATAAAATAAGTCAAAACATAAAAAAAAAAAAAAAGCAACCGTTTTTATGCAAAATACCAGCTACATGTACATGTACTTTAATCGTTATTAGACACTTCACATTTCTTACTTTCCCCACCCTCCCTACTCATTAGCTTAATTGTCTGCTGCCATTAGGTTTTTTCATACCTTGGTAAAACATAATGTTAGAATTCAGTCAGTGAGTCTAGAGCTCCTTTACAGCCAAACTAAAGTATAAATTCTGCAAAGTCAGGTCTACATATATTTTAAAAATTGAAAGTTAAAATTAAAAATAGACATGAGCAGTTTGCACTTTACTCAAAAATGTATTTTTAATTCAAGAAAGACAAAAAAAGGGTGACTACTAGGAAGAGAATTAGACAAAAGACAAAGATCAGAATTGGCTTAATTTTAATATGCAGTAGTTCACATTAGAATTAATTCCACTTGAATTCTATCAGAACTAGAATGAGATTTCAGGTAAAGCTTACTGAAGTAAAGTTATGTGTGCAATTATGATAGATTGCACAAAAGGAAAAACAAAGGTTTGCATTAGTAGACCTTGCTCTCCTTCAGGCATTATTGCAGATCAGAACAGGGCTCAGGAAAAGCTGCTGCTGCTAACCCAGATGAGGAACACAGCTTCCTTTCCAGTTACGTTTAGATGTGAGTTCACCTGTATCAGCAACTTTCTGTTCTTCGCCTTCTGTCTTCTGCTGCTAGGAGATACTGAGCACATTCCTTCATCCCGCCTCTTGAGTTGAAATGAGAAAGACAGGCTCAATCTCTCATGAGCACAACTGTGAAAGGTATTTAGCAACTAAGCTTTCCTTGTCATCGCCCTGCAAGGAGAAATTCACATACTTGACTTCCCATTTACAATGCCAAAACCTAAACATTATCCCATCAAACAGTCTCTTTCTCTCTCACTCTCTCTCACTATCTTTTAAACCACATATTAACAAGACTAAAAGTTTCTTTCCAAAGAAGCCCTGGAGCATTTTGGCTGGTTTACATAGGAGCTGATTTCTTCACATGTAACAGAAATACCATAGTAATCAATCCACTGAGGGAGAAAAATTAAATATTCCCCCAGCTACTCAACTTCTAAAGGATTCCAGCAGTTTCTGAATTTAATTACTGACAAGTTTAGATATGCTGGGAGATTCCAGGGCTGATTTTATGCACTTTCCCTTGAACGTCTCTTGTTAGATTTTTCTCACAGTTCTTTATAAATGAAGGCCCCAATTGTTTATACTAAATTGGAACATTGTGTTTATGTCCATACAGTTTAATACTAAACATAAATGAAATCACATGAAAATTCTTGGTATGAGAAAAGAAGACAGATCTCCAATGTAACTGCTGTATCACAAATCGCATTATTTATCTTAAAATCCAGAAAACAACATTGCTATTTTAATCCAAACAAATTATACCGCAATGTAAAATAACACAGAGATTTATTCTCGATAAACAAGCGAGCCCTGATTTTTTCCACTGAGAATTTGGACAACTTACTGTAGTACAAATATGTTCAATGCTAGCCCAAAATTCAAGGCTGCTACTCAGGCTCACTTGCACATAGCAAAGACTGCTGAGCAAACTTGCACAAAGTTAACTATATCAGTTCACGTATTTTCTACAGCTTCAAATGGGGAGTGTTTGTGTGCACACAAGACCTCTGAATTTGAAATCAGAGTTCCCAGCTACACAGAGCTGGCAGCTCCTGGCTTTTGAGCACTGTAGCCTGAAGTCAAATAAATTGTTCAAAGACAACGTAGCTGCACATTCACGTTCAGCTACAAAGGTCACATGCTTGGGATGCAGAGATCCAAGAAAAAGACTGAACAAGAGTTTGTGGCTGGAAGGAAAGTTCTTGAAAATATTTTGTCATCATGCTCACAGCAGAATACTCTCAGTAGAACCACTTCCCCTTTATTGCTATTAAAAACACTTAGTAATGAAACACCCGAAGTTCCCAAAAATTAAAAAGTAAGATTATTAAAATATTCTCTTTACCAGAAAAAAAAAATAACATTTCTCTTGACTCCTCCCAATCTTATAAAGCAGTCATCTTTATCCTTTCCCTTGAATTTAAGTATAAACGCTGAGCAGAGGAAGATCAAAACTAAACAGATAGTCAACTACAAAAAATCAAAGAATGACTTCCTGATCCCTCGTCCATCTTTCACTTTTACAACAACTGTGGTCCACACAACACCAGTAATAACATTTGTGTTCATACTTCGGTGTTTGAAACGCCAAGAAGTAGCAATGACACCCAGGAATCATAGAAAGGTTGGGGTTGAATGTGTTTTATTTAAGACACTTGTTAACTTACTCTGCCTGGCTAATAAATTGTCAGTAATCACATTTCCTGTGAGTTACTGAAAATATTACGAATTAGTGTAAACATTTATGTTGCTTAAATGTAGGAAGATTTAAAGATGTTACCTTTTGCTAATGCCGGCAGTGACTTCTTCGTTATCATGGACAAGAGACCTAAATGGGTGTCTTCCAATGTCAGTTGTGACTTGAACCAAGCCTTAATTAAACCAGCACTTTCAGCTTTGAAGAACCAATGAAGCATGCAGGCACACACCACAAATGAGAAAACAAAATGTATGTCAATATTTTGGGACATTTGTACAAGATGCTTGACATATCTGCTCTAGGGTTATTACAAGGAAACAAACAACAACTGAACACAAAAGGACTTTTTTGTTGTAAAACTCAAATTCTTTGCACTACCTGCATTTCCATGAATGAGAACTCAATAAATCATTGCTGTATCTCTGAAGACCTACATTTTTAGTGTATGACACTGTGTTTTACCCTTGATACACAAATATGCCCCATGAATCTATTTGGAAGCACTGGAAACATGTTTATGCATGTGTAAGCATGTTTTGGATTTAATGAGCAGTGAAAAATTAAGTGATGGTGATAACACTTCAGCACAGTTTATAAAATGGTATTTGGAAATGTACATGCACTGTAGAGGCAGTTCTATACTATTATTTGAAACAAAAATAAACAGCTTTCAGTACATACTTCCCCCATATAAAAATACCTCATTTGACAACCTTACTTATGTAAGAACATCATATTTAGAAAACAACAAGCAGCGGAGAACTGTTCTGCAGAGGCAGCTCCTTTCAGGAGCTAACTTTAGATGCAGAAGGAAAATCTTTTAGCTACAGCATACCTTGCATCAGAACTCATTCTCTGTTGACCGGAAACAACAATTTATTAAGTTTAGGTTTCTTTGTGAAACTGAATTGCTTTCAGCATGAACTGAGCAGAAGAGCAAACTCAGATTGGATGCAAAATCCCCATTTCACCAGTCACTGCTAACTAGCTGGATTCTCAGAGACATCCCTGGATAAGTCTAATTTTTTAACAACATTAAAATTCAACCAGTATATGACATGACCTTTACTGTGCTGTGCTAATGAGGCAAAAAAAATGTTGGAGCTTCTTCCTACAGATTCTCATAACATAGATTCCTTGGCTAGGTTTGAGGCTACCAGATGCCCTTTTAAAAAAGGGACATTAAACAGGTGTTATCATCGTGACGATAGAGCCAAACTAGAAGATGAAATAACTTAGTTTGAAATACATAAATTTTATATAAAGGAGGTGTAAAATTAAGGAAAGCAGAGTTGATACAGGCCACTGAGGTGGAAGTGGAAAAACAGGATTAAAAAAAATCCATCTGTTAAACTTAAGAATTGGTGAATGGGAGGGGAAAATACTGTACAGATGGAAAAAATGCACAGTCAAATGAAGGAGTAAAAAAAAGGATTATAAATATGGAACTGGGAAAGTATTTCCTACTAGAGTTAGCTGGGGAGGATGTTATTCTAATTTAGAGAAACATGATTATGGTCTTATCTCCCTCTTTTTTTCAGCCCAGTGATAAAACAGACCACTGGACATTTGCATCGTATTCGTATATGAATAGAGAAAACACCAATGAAAAATAAGGGAACCAATTAGTGTATGCTATAGAGAGAATCCAGATTACCATGGCTAGGCAGTTCAGCATACACAGGAAAGAACAAGTAAGGAAGAATTGGTTCCTTAAATGGAAGAGTTTGGATCCCTTTGTGATCCCACTTTTGAAGCTGTAACTAGGAGACCTGATCCTAGCATTTTAACTACACCCAGCAGCAATTTTCTTTAGTAGATGTCTTCTCATGGACTGTGTCAGAGGGGCAACCAGACTAAACCTGAGCACAATACCGCCTAAGAAATAGTTCACTGGCATTATATTATAAAACATCTACACCCGAATGTACAGAAATGCAGGAAAACAGTAAAGGTGTCGGATGAAATTGAGGTAGAACTCACCAGTAGGCTTGTACTACAGGAGATCTCGGCTAAAGCAGGGGGAATGGGCATTTGCAAAGACTACAGAAAGAGAGGTGTTTGTACACACACCAGCTGAAGGCTTCCTTGTACAAAACAAAAGCAAGAAACAGGGACAGGAAGGAAATCCCAGGGAATAGCTTGACTAGAAGCCAAAATGCAGTTTCAGATCTGCATAAATGTCAAGGTGGGGGACAGAGAGTGGGGAGATCTACCATGTGGTGATAAAAATCAATTCTCCAATCAAACAAAATAATGTGAGAAAGATGGGAAAAAGAGAGAAAGGGCCAAGTGCATTGATTAAGACTGGTACTCACAAAAGTTATACTTTCCACCTGCAAAAAAACCCCCAGTGTTCGAGCAGTGCCAGTAGATACGAGTAACAAAGTGCAAACATTAGCCAAAAGACAAAAAGTGCAATTTGATAACTAAAACACAAAGCACGGGAAGAAGAATATTCAGAGTAAAAAGTGTTCAGATGGAGAACAATCCCAGATTAAAATTCTGTAATCTCTTTATCTTTCAGTTCCCAGATGAAAATGGGTGCCCGAAACATTAGAACAAAGGAGGAAGAAACACTAACAAATACTCTTTCTTCCATTTTCACTCAAAGCAATGAAGACTGAAGGAAATCAAATGGCTGCCAAAGCCAGGAATTAATACAATTATTTTTAAAGGAACATAAATAATATTAGAAGGAAACACATTGTGTGAAGCTTCTCAGGTGTCAGAGAGTTCAGTAGATCCATTACTTTCCAAGGTTCCTTGTAATCTATGCTTATAAAGCACTGTTTCAAAACTTTTCTGGGTCACTTCTCAAATTCTGCAACTCTTTGGCAGATAAAATTTGTCAGATACCAGGAAAAAAACTAGCCTTAAAAATTATACTACCATCTCTCATAAGAAACCTTTTTTTTTCCCATGACCATAACAATGAAGCCTAACTGCAAAGTGAGAGAAGGACAATCTAGCAATTATAAAGCGAATATGCGTCACCTGATTGTGTTGACTGTGGTGCTGCCATCAATAATAAACTAGACCTATAAAAACAGCTGTTTCTCCATGAGCAGGCTATGCATGTTGCACAGACACATCATCCAGAGAAGTTCTTGTGGAGTGCTGGCGTAGGAGTGCTATGCTCAATGTATCTTTCTGATTCTGTATCCTGATCCAATATATAGCTGCTGGCATGGTGGAGCAAAATCTAAATATGGAAAAGAAGAGTTAAAGGGGAAGTATTAGAAATAAAACAAAATTTAAAACAGAGGCAGAAGCCCTCTTGTACTAGATCTGCCTTTTAGACTTTCTTTCAAGTGCTTAGCTTTCAGGCCCAGGTCAGAAGCTGAAGCACACTGGAGAATTCTTCTCAGGCTCATTCATGCCATAATAAGCAAATATCACCGTGAAGAATATGAGGCCAATTTCTGTTGCTCATCAGTAACCATGGTTGATATCAGAACCAGACTATGCAAAACTTTTTAAAGTCTAACTTGTTTGAGAAAAAGATTTGTCGTGATGAGCTCTTTGGATTAACAGCAAATGTTAAGGCATTGACTCAGTATGGCTGAGGTTTCATCATTCTTACAATTGTCATTTCACTGTGTGATCCAAATGGTCTCCTTGTGATGAACCGCTAGGCTTCCAAATGGTAAAGGTTTAGAAAATGAGGGTGACAGTTTTCACACTACCTTCAGAACTGAAGATGGAGGTTGCCAACATCCATACATTTGGATTATCTACCCATCTGACCTAAATCACAAGATCTGTCAGCTGGGAGAAAGTCTGTCTAGAAGATGAAACCTGTTCTTTTCAAAGCATTTGGAATTTAAGTGGAACAAAACCTATGTTTTCTTGAATAGGAGTCTACATATGTGCTCTCTTCTTTACAAGTGTAGGCTAAGAAATTGCCCAAGAACTAGGAAATTAATAGACGGTTAAATCAGGATTTGAGACTTCCAAGAAACAAGTATTGACAAGAATAATCTGGATTTTTTTTTCCTCTCTGAAATTACTAGAGGTAGATTTTGGGGATTTTCTAAGCTAACAATGACTTTGGTTTTTGAAGAACATCCTGCTTCCATTCCCACTTTTGAAAATTCAAATTGAGACCTGTGAAGAAGACCATATAGACTGTTACCTTCACTTTTGAAAGAATATGAGGGAGTTAAAAAGAAATTGCTCAGAAAATCCTGCTGTGAAGCTCAGATGGCACGTGGGCACGTTCACAAGCTTGGTTGCTTACAGATTTCCTCAGTGAAGAAATCAGATTGAGCCTCACCATAAGTTTCCTAGCACGATGCATTTCTGTATTTTGAGACGGCTGGCTCTGGCACCACTGGAATGGCTGCACTGCAGACATAAGCCATGCCATGCTAAAGGTGTAGGTCTGACAATTTTTAAGACAAAAGATAAAACAATTCAATCCTTTCCTAGGGGGAAAGAAAATGAGTACAAGCTTTTTTTGTCAAATAATGTGATGTATAATTGACCTTAAAAGCCTAAAAGTGAGTTATAAAACCACTCACTGCCAAGTTTAATTAGAGGTGAAACAAATTGTATGTGGTGGAAAAGAGAAGTTTCCTTTTCTGCTGCCTCTTCCTTCGTACAGGCACCAACAGATGACATCAGAATATGATGTAGTGTCTTTCTACATTTGCTTTTTGTCAGTAAAAGGTAACATGTAATTACACATCATGTTGAATAAACGTGGAGTAGAGTGGGGTGCAATCAAGATTTGCTACTTTAAACAGAGAAAAAAAAATCTCAAATCCTTTGCAAGCACATCTGAAAGTTAAGATACAGGCACTCCAGAAGGCTCTTTTCTCAACAAGGGCACAGAGTAGTTACTGCTACTACCATCCAGTGAAAGACCAATTTATGTCTCCTCATGAAACTGCTCCTTCTACACTACATCCCTTCCCCTTCTCCTCCTCAGCAGGAGAAAGAGTGTGCTAAACTTTCCCCCACACCTCTGATTAAGTATGCCCATTTACCTGCACGTGTCTCATCCTGATTCATTGTGCCTGACCTTGCTGTCCCAATAAGGGCAATGCCTAATAACTGCAGCACCTTGGAAGTTTAGTTGATGGCTGAAAAAGGATCAACAGTTTTTTCTAAACCTTATACGATAAGAAAAAAAATTTTCAGTGACTCATTTCTCTGTGACCATAATTTGATATTATACAGATATGAAGATGAACATTTATGGTAGTGTTTTGTCATGAATAAGAATTGAGCATTCCCAGGAAAAGGTAACTTACTATGGGAAAGTAAAGATCACAGGACTTCAGTCTCTTTTTCATCTCTAGCTGACATGTTCCAAGTCATATGGCTTCATAAATTCTTACTGATCTCCGTCAACATGTCTCTTTGATGTTTAAAGTCTCAGCTGGAGTCACATTTGTAAGCCAATACCTCCTTTCAAAATATTTATGTCCTTTGACTCAAAGTTCAAAACAGGGCAAGATTCACTTTGTATAATTGCTTTGAGCAAGCACAGTATTTCTGTTATACCAGTTCAAGAGACAGGCATGTTGTGTATTTTAAGACACTATACCTCATGCAACAGATACTGGTGTCAAAGAACTATAATCTTTCCGGATAGAGAAAAATGTGCTCAGTTCTTTGCACATTAAGCTGATTTTGACTGTACTGAAATCAAATTCAGTGGTCTAAAAGTTTTGCATGAGGAGAATCAAGCTATAACAACACTCTAAAAATGGAAATCGGGTATATAGTTTACTGTGGCTCTAGTACCTACATAAACTACCTATGAAAAACGTACAATGGAATGAGAACGGTGAGCAAGTCATTATTTCATTAGGTGTATATCTCTAAGAATTTAATAAATGATGGCATCCTTTCTCCAGAATTTTTTAAGTGATACGTATTTTCTCTAGCCAGAGACAAAAGGGTGAATTTCAGTTTCTAGAGCTCTATGCAGAGTATCAATTTTATGCATATCACCACAGATTTTATTTTGCAAGACTTTTACATTTATGGTTCCAGTGCCCTTCTGCTTCCTAGGTATTCTTGGCAAGATGCTGAAGCCCCCAACAGGATGCCAATTCTTCGACTAGATGATCCAGAGAGAGGGTGTGAGACAGATAGAGAGGAGGAGTAGTTCCTTCATTTCTCACCAATCTGCATAGCTCATTCTGTCTGGGCTGGACGGCTCCAACCAGCTGCTCCAGAAGAGATGTCAATTGCCACATAGAAAGACACATTCCAAATCATTCCATAACTCATATTCCAGATACCCCTGTCCTCAAAGCAAGAGTCAAATAGAGGATTATATTAAACATAGGTGTCAGTTTCAATCTCTCTGCAGCTGAGCCCGACTGGTGCTGCTGTCTTCTCTCTCTCATTTACATTCTCCCATCTGTTCTTCCTTCATTTCTGGCCACCCCACACAAATTATTACACTCTTTTCTCAGTCCTCCTCCATCTCTTTCCTTCTCCCATTTCAGCCTCTGTCATTGTCTTCCCACTTGCCCTTGCCTTTCCTAGACTGTCACAATCCTTCCTCCTTACCCAGCCTCAACAATCACAGGTCCTTCCCTCCCTTGCTCTGCCTTGCCTCTCCCCATCAGCATCTGTGGCAGTGCCCAAAGTTTCCTAAATCTGCTGACTTTATTACAAATCTGTACAAACACAGCAAAAACATGGTAGTCTATAAGCCTTATGTGACACTACACTGCACTTTCATCTTTCGTCAAGTATACATATAACCTTGGAAACAGTGATGTCAATAAAAGATGTCTCATTTAAAGGAGAAGTATTTTTTCTTTTGTATTTCAGTTAATTATTTTTTCATGCATAGCACAATGAAAGAAATAATCATGTACTCTCCCAGCCTCAGAAATTTTGCAGAAAATTCTGGTGATTTTCTGACTAGGCTATTTGAGGAACATGGGAAATTACCAATTACCTTTCAATATTTTCAGCTTTTTATATCTTAGAGCAGTCTGCCACATGCAGCAAAACTGGTGGAATATGGCTACTCCATAAAATAAATGCCTCCACATTATCCTTCCTATATGATATCCATTAAATACCATTTTATGATGAACCAGCAGAGAACAACATGACCACTGATGTGCCAGAGCCGCTCCAGATATACTACAAAGACTGTTTTATATGGAAACCTTCCACTGCTTTTACAAGGGGTTGCCTCAGATGACTGCCCAGGTGAATAAGGATTTATCCTGCCAAACTACAAGACAGCGTTTTTTACCACAGAGAAAACTGAACTGACAACAGCAATGCTGTGGTTTACTTTAAAGCTTAATATATTTATATAAATTTCTGCACATTTTTTTAATTGACAACTGTAAATGTAAACTGTTTACTTCAAAGCATAGAAAGCTATATTTCTATCATCAGGCTTTCCCTGCACCCAAGTTTGACCAAATAGGGACATCCAATTCAAGGAACCCATTGTTCTTTACACCTATATACTTTCATGCAACTGCAACAATTCACAGAGAAATCCACTTTTCAGCTTCTGCCTCCAGCTGTTGCACCCATATTCTTAATGTTTCAAAAAGAATGGTGTAACACATTCACAAACCCATTGTGAAGCCAATGGGGAATTTTGTCTGTAAGGCAATGTGGTAGAAAGGAATTTTGTGAGAATGTACTAGATCTACTTGACTAACATATCTCTGTGTCATTCTCTAGGAAAGAAAAGTCAATTCTGTGAGGGAAATAATTATTAAGAAAAAATTGCTGTGATGCAAATTGCCCCTGCTTTATTTGAAGCAGGCTGGTTATTATCTTGTGAAGGATCAGATGAGAAGGGCCAGTGAATTGATGCTCTGTCGAATAGGTTGCAAAAATTCTGAAAAGAAATGGCTCTTCCCTCTATGATCTGCAGCATTATCCCTGGTCTGCAGGCGTTTAAAGATTATTAGGGAAAGTTAATCAGCTTATGATACAGGGGTCCACTCCATACAAGGATTTTTTTCTGCTCACTGAAAAAGCTGGAAAATCACTGCTATAGACCCCTTACAAGCAGAATTTTTCTGTATAATTGCATTCTGCCAGAACGGGTACATAAGAGAAATAAACTATATTTTCACTAAAGTAAAGGGCAGCAATTTCCAGTGGCACAGAAAGCTTGCTTCTCTGTACTGCCCTATACCTGTGTGTCACTATTCCTACCCAGCTTTACGATTAGCAAACCCTGGTTGCGAGTCGGGCCTGATGAGAGTGTGTGGAATCCACCTACATGGAACTCCAGCAAGTTTGCTGGGATTTCCCACTATGAATCAGGAACAGAAAATGTACATAATGTCTAGAGCTAGTTGTATTTATAGGCTATGACTCCTCTGACCAATCATACGTTTGGGGATTTTGGTGTTACAGAAGTTAATCAACACTCTGCTTAATATTAGGTGCCAAGGAATAGTTGTATTGGTTTCTAGAAAAAAGATGGCATAAGCATCTAGACTGAAAGCACTAAACCAGATCTATTGTCATAAGGTAGCCTTGAATTAGGCCCTCAAAAACTAGTTCTACTCTAACACTGTGAATTTTTGCTTTGATTCCAAGTGGGGAAAAGTGTACTCACATGCATGACATAATTTGACTACGAATGTCCAAAAGAGAATTTATTCTGGCTATTTATTTTGTATGCAGTCTTGAGTAAGTTTATTTTTATATCTGTGACATTTTATTTGCTGTTGGCTCCTCCTAAAAAACAATAAGCCCTTCCTGTGTTTTTGAAGACTACTGTAAGTAAACAACTCTCCTTTTGGTTTTAAAATTATCTTTTGGACAAGGAACATTTGTCCTACATAACAGCCAGTAAATTAAAGACGATTTTGACTGAGACATAGCTGTATATAATATATTACAGAAAGTTTCATGTCTTCCTATGCAGCACTTCACTATTTTACCACTGTGGGCCACCAGCCATTCTGGAGTGATCAAAAAGTCAGAGACTTCTCAAGTTCTATATTTTCAATGAAAATTACAATGTGAAGCTGGTGTTTTATGTAATCTGGACCTTTTTCACCTCCTGATCTCTTCTTCTACATTGGTTTACGGACAGATTTTCCAAAGAGCTCGACCACAGTAGTAGGCCTAATACAAGAACTATATAAAAGTCTTGGAAGTTCCAAAAAAACAAACAATAGAAACCTGGAAATCTAGCCTGCATCTAGTACCTGACTTATTGTTCCAGGTTATCTCTTTTTTTGAAGTTATCAAAATCATTTGCAAGATCTCAAACAATCTGTTGAAATTGATTTTGCACAAATCTTACTCCACTCAAATATGTGAGATCTTTAGAATATCTGGAGAACATCAGATAGGGAATTCTTAACCTAAAAGCTGTTTGTGAATTATTTCTCTTTAGAATATTTCAGTTTTCTACAACCCATCCGCCTTCCCAGTTTCATCCCTCCATTCTTCCACTTGCATAATTCCTCAGCTAAACTACATGCTGCTCCTTCTCCCTTTCCAGACCACCTTTCACTAAGTACAAGTCCTGTATTCATGTATTTTCTCCAATTTTGACAGCTGACATTGAAGCTTTTAATTTCCATCTATTTGTGGACAGCCTTGAAAGGACAATTCTGCTGGGTGGTGTACAGTGACAACCATTCACTCTTCATCTTCCATTCTCCTTCCTGCCCGTGTGGAAGTGGATAGACATCACTGATCCATGCTTTGTGCTTGTTACAAATGTTGCCCCAGTTTTTCCATTTTGGATACCCGCAGGTTTTCTGAGCTGGAAAAGAAGAGACATGAAGGCAGCCCTATGCTTAGAAGAGAGACAGAGGGTTATGAGGCCCCTGGAGATCACTTTTGTTGCTGAATGAGAAATGTCTGAAAGAGAGACAGCCTATGAGCAAAGACAAGGCAGGTAGGTAACAAGCTGAGAGAGTCAAGCAGGTTGTTGATCCACAGGAGCAATTATTAGATCGACCTTGTGAAGCACATAGAGCAAAGAGAATATGCAGGACTGGTGTCATAGGTAATAGAGAAATCAGGCAGTGAGCCTGGATGAGAAGACAAGGCGCTCTCTGGCAAATTTATACTCAGTGGTTGTCAGCACATATACAGCCCAGAAGTGACAACACAGATCCTGCCCATGGAAAACTGGCCAACTAGTGCTGCTATCAAAATCGCAGTAGGTTTTTGCTGAAAACAAAACTAGAAAGTAGCTTCTGCAAGGTCTGTGCCCTCTCATCCTGGCCAGCCTGAGCAGGGGAGGTGCAATAAGAAAATACGCTTGCCTTTTTTATTTTATTTTAGGAGTCCTTAAATACATTCATCAGCTTTTTTTCTTTTTCCAGTTTTGCCAGTCCTGTCCTAAATCACAGCTTCCCTTTTAGAGGTTATCACACACCATGCTATGGAGTCTAAAAGTGCTTGCAGAACTAACAGTCAAAAATATATGCAGGTCCAGAACACTCAAGTTAAAACTGGAGAGTTACATGCGAAAAACAAATGAAACCCAAAAGAGATATGTAAGAAGGACATGCATTCTTTGAAAAGCACTTAGCCCATTTCTACTGAGAGTTTCTGAAGATCCCTCAAGTTGCATGTGGTTTACTAATATAAAAGTAGAACACCCACATCCAAGTCACAGCTTAAAGAAAATAATGCTCCAGCTCCAATTTTAGCGAAGCCGTCTTCAATTCTAGTAAAGCCAACTTCATTTCTTCATGGAAGCCAACAGACTCACAAAAGGAACACTCCCCTGCCCAGGTCAGTCATTTAGACTTCACCTGTATAAACCAGAGCTTGGTAGAAATAGTTTAATTTTAAACAATGAGCTCTGAAACGTGGGGATGTTAATTCCATTATTTGTTCATGTGATAGGATGGTGTCATCATGCTACCAAACACACCAAGTTTCAAAAAAAAAAAAAAAAGTCCCAAACACACAAACTGTCACGTACCTCACAATAAGTGTGTTTTTTCTATGAAAATATTCTGTCTGATGCAACAAACCTCTTTCTTCAAAGGGATTCTGTTGTCTTGCCCCTGTCGAATACTTTAAATTAAATTAAGATTGGGCCAATAGTAAGAAACAATAAAAACAAAAATAATAAAACAATTTATTCAGATTGCCAGTATAATCCAAAATAAAGTTATTTGTCATTGAATAATGGCAAGCAGCTTAGGCCACTTGGCTTCACATGGTATGGAGATTTTAAATGTGGACAGCAACAATTTGCAAAACATTCCCCATTAATTTCATCTGTTGGAAAGGAGTTTGAGGTTGTGGATGTCCCAGCCTGGAAGTATAGAAGGCCAGGTTGAATGGGGCTCTGAGCAACCTGGTCTAGCGGAAAGTGTCCCTCTCCATGACAGGGGAGTTGGAACTAGGCAATCTTAAAGGTCTGTTCCAATTCAAACCATTCTATGGTTCTATGATTCTATGGAATGGGACCTCCATCAAGGAGAGTGAACCACCCTGGGGTAAGTCTGGAATGAACTCATAATGCCTGCACACTAGTGTAAAACCTGGGTAATCCATAAATAGTGTTATCTAAGAGGTAAACTATTTGCTTTAAACAGCTGAGGATTTCAAGAGGAATGGAACAGAGGGAACAGTGCAGGGAACAAAGGTTTCAAGACTGTATCTGGTTTAGATAACACCTTTTTATTTGGGGCTTCTCGGTCACAGTCAATGCTCAGAAACTGTTCTCATGCCATTTCATACACAGTGAAACTGGTTCCAATTTGTACCTTTTCTTAAATTTAAACAGTACTGTTACCAAACAAAACATGTCCTAGGATCCAACATTTATTGCATTTGGGAAATAGCATCTGGACCTGGTCTGCAATTGTAAAGAAGGCAAACAAATAAACACAGAGTACTGAGGAGTGACAGAGGCTGACACTGAAGCTGAAATAATCTGATAAGGTCAATAGAAATGGTGCTGGGAAAGCACTAAAGACATCATTACAGTAGAGGTTAAATGCTGAACTGCTCATTTTGTGGTTATCCCGTTAATGCATAGATTGGAAATGAAAGTTATTAAAATTATATTATATTTAGAATTAGGCTTTGTTTTACTCAAAAGTACATTTTCAGGTGTCATAAAAATGCCCTTCCTCTTGAGGCTTTCTGGCCTCTGTCAAATCAGATCTAGACTGCTGTAGTATATCTACACCCAAATACATTGTGAACTTATAAGAAAGAATTGAGCCTATGAATTACATTGATTTTATCTGGAACAAATTTGTTTATTCTAAGTGAAGAGATACAGAACAAAATGTTTGTGAGACATGGAAAGTTTTTTCACTCCTTTGATTCATCACTGCGAGGTTAGCCACAGCAAATGCTGACACTGCTTGTTTTGTTTCTCCGTGTGCACAACTAGCTCACATAGTTTCTTGAGGACAGATTTTCTCCTTAAATAATGAATTCTCTCATATTAACACGATTTTCCAATACTAGCTAAAGTAATGGATCTTATACTTTACTTTTTCCTAAACTCAAGTTAAAGCTTTCTTTTATAAATTTATTGTCATCAATTGTTATCGTAATTGTCTTACTCATGCTTCTTTAAGATTCTGCTCTGTTTTATTTGTGACTTTGACCTATTAAGTTTGGATCTAAAACCGTCGCTCCTGCTACTGGCTCAGCCTGATTTTTTGCAAACCGTTTTTACCATAGATCAGTCACTTTTGAAAGACTAGGGAAAGAAAAGCATGGAGTATTTTTCGGTATTAAAAGACGTGATCTTTTCTTGGAAAGTTACATATTTTGGACCATAAACTATGAAGTGACAAGGTAATGGCCTTTGCATTACAAAATGTGCTTTGTAAATTTACATTCAAGATGGATTGTGCTAGAAGCCTTCAGGTGCTGGGGGAATCAGCCAGTTTTGCATATGTACAGTAGTGGTTAACTAGGGTTCAACAGGTAAAACTGCTGTTCCACTCACATTTTCCAGGGATGAAACAACACCTTCTTTGCCACACAAGCTTCATCACATGCGCTAGGTCCCAAGTAAGGAACAGGAATCCATCTGACTTTTACACAAAAGAACAAAAGATAGGGTAAGTGGGTGCAACAAGATGAGGTGTCAGGAGAAGTAGTGAAAAGGTGGCTAAAGCAGCAAACCTGCAAACCAGCAAAAAGATGCCCTAGGGCATAGGTGATACAGATTTGATGAGGCATGGGGCATGGAGCTGGCTGGGCAAAGATAGCGTGACACAGAGCTATGAGATTCAGAACAGAACCAGGGGGACAAGGAACACGTGACTATGGGCCAGACACAGAGTGAAGAGATGGAGGGAACAGAAAAGTGAGAGTAACATTGTCAGAACAATGTTGTAGAGCTTTTCCTAAGTATAAAATACTCGAGTTTATATGAGTGGTGAAGACCTTACAAGTGAAGGAAGGAACAAAATATGAATGCGGACCTTTTTTGACTATTTTTGCTTGTGCTTATGTGCAATTACATGAAATTTAAAGTGGTCTTACAGTAACCTAAGGGACAATATAGTCTAGGGCCTGCGCAGATAAGTATTTAAACAGAGAAGATAGAAAACTAGTGAAACAATAAAAGAAAACAACAGATTGTGACACAGCTCTAAGAAGTAGGGGAAAAAAGAAAAACACAAGAGGAGCAGACTGGTACAGTTGTTATGGGCAAAGGGTGTCTTATAATTTGGTGGCATCCCACGTCAGCAGCAGGCAGGGAGAAATCCTAATGCTTCCAAGTATTTTAATTCATTAAAAAATCCTGCTACATGAAAGACTTCTTTTTCCATAAATCAAGAACCATCAATGCAGAACAATGGGTCAGAGTTTTGGCAAACTACACAAAGATGACTGATTCATGCAATTACCAAACTGTACAGGCTGAACTAATTTGTGATAGAATAATGACAGGACAAAAATCCAGGCAGTCAAATGAGAATGTTTAGAGATCCCATTAACTCTACAGAGGGCTAAAGACATTCACAGCTAGTGAACAAACTCACATCCAAATAGAGAATTTACGCAATGCAATCGCAAAGGTATTTAAGAAGGCAGAGCAAGGAAAGCATGAAAATTTACTGAAAATTTAACAAAGAAAGGTATACAAACACAAAGAAGGTCAAGAAAGTCCAAAGACCTATGACTATTGCAAGGAAAAAAAAATATAATAATGAAATGCCCTTTCCATGAGGTCACATAAAAAAAATTTGACTAGTCATTATGCAAAGGATGGCAGACAAAAAAAAAAGCCCCCATATGGAGAAAGTAATCAGTGACTCAGAGATCTTTGCATGTATGTGACATCAGTGAAGTGCAAAACAGCAAAAAAATAAATGGACTGTGAAGTTCAGACTAGCACCAGATGCAAAGACAGGGCAGCAGAACACAGTAAGAAACAGAATGCAAATAACAGTGGGCATCAATGTGTGTGAGAAGCACAAAGATTTCTTCAGAAGTGCACATAAAGACACAGGAAAATAACAGAATCAAAATTTTAATTCTCTGATAGCATAATCACAGTACCAATGAGGCTAAGTAAATTAAGAGTGGAATATCAAGTAAGAAGTAGATAAAGTGAAATTTCAGGTAGTACAAATGTTAGGGAAACATTTAGCAAAAAAGAAGAGAGCTATTAGCCCCAGCACATTAAACCTAAATTACAGATGATTCCTATGGCAGACACACAAATAAAAACCATACCTTGTGTGGCCAATGCACTACTGCATCCATGCAATGAAGGACTGGACTTTTGAGGCAAGAAATGAACTGAGATGTTTAGAGACAAAAAATTAACAAGTGCCCACTTTTAAGACAATAAAAAGAATTAATATCTCTTTTTATTTGCTTTTAACATCACGCATTATATAACAAAATTTCAGAAAGCAGCATGCGATACATATCAGGAAGCCAAATGTATATATTAAAAATTAGAAGAAAAATAATAATAATAATAATGGATTACATCTAATTGCTTACAATTAACAAGCTGTTACATGACATACTAAAGCAAAACTCTTCATAATAAAATCGGTACCTGCTACCAAGTGAAAATAGCCATCAGCTTTGCAGTTACTACCACAGAAAACGATTAATGCAATTATACAGTGCATAGGTTAGGTTCTTTCATTGGAAACTCAGAAAGCATGAAGGAATGAGCAGGAGAGAGTGAAGTATCATACAGTGAAGAGATCGTGCTACAGCAGAGGAGTCTGTCTCTGAGCGTCCCAGCCTTTGAGAGTGAAGGGGTAGAGCCGGTATGAGAAAAGGTTTGGGAACACACAGTCTCCAAATCTGGTGGTGGGGTTACACAAAGGAAAAAAGATAGTCCTGAAAATAGACAGATCAAAATCATTCATTTTTATGAAATGTAAACATTCCTTTTACCATTTTCTCCTACATAACAATCATTTGTGGTTACACACCCAGACAGAGCCTTTGGATCCATGTTTGCAGTGGAGGGACATGGAAAAGGGGATGCCAGCAGCCACCTTGAGAACCAGCACTCCTGTGAGGGATGCTGTGGCAAACCTGCCGGCAGTGGGAACCAAGACAGGGACATGGTTTCTGTAATGACCCACTCCTGAAGGTGAGGGTAACTCAGGTTCTTGTTAGTAGATCCCTTGGGTTGGATTAGAGTGAAATAACATTGAATGATCGATGTTTACAAATAAATACATATATTTTTTAATAGGTGTTTTTTTTTAGAACAATTTGGTTGCATTGGAAAGGAGTATATAGCTGTTTTGGTTATTATCTATAGAAAGATACCAATATGAAAACATGAAAATAACAGTTAAGAAAATGCATAAGGAAAAGAAATAATGAGAAAGAAAGGATAAGAGTAGAAAGATGCCACCACCCATGGATCAGGTTGTTGCATTTTAAATGTCCATTGGTCAAAGTGATGGTCACAGCCTTGATTGTTGAGTGTGGTAGAAGCCTGCAAAACACCAAGTTCAACAGGTTAGGTTTACGTGGGAATGCCCAGGTAACCTCCCTAGAAGGGGAGTTTTACACTGTCTGTTGCAACACTGCGAATCATGCACAGTCCTCTCCTGGGAGGCCCCAGAAATTAGTATGAGGGCACTTTGGGGGTCTTTGATTGTTTATGACACCTTCTAAGACATGAAAGCTGCCTTCCTGTCATCATAGTTGAGTCAGTTATTCCCCATCATAAAAGATGAATATCTTCAGCCCTAAGTGGGAGTGTCCTGTATGAATGTGAATGTCTCAATACCTTCCCCAGGCACTGTCCCTCCTTCACAGGATCTGTTTCTTATCTCTCTTACCTGGTTCAAAATCCAGCTTGTAGCCTCTGGTGATGGGTGGGCCCCTTCTCTGTCTTAAGCGGATCAGAGGATCACCACCACACACGAAAACCTCTTCTCCTCCCCTCCAGCTGAGGGGCGCAAACCCGGCCTTAGCAAAGCACCTTGCTGCTTTGGCAAAAGGCTGGTTGTTTGAATCATTAACGATTAACATTGCAGTCTCTCACAGTTTCCTTCATCTCTCCTCCAGAAGGGATACAGAAAGAAATCTGAAATGAAAATTAATTCAGTTTGGGGATAATCCCCAACCACAGCCCAGAACCCCACTGCAGCCTTCTAGAACTCATCCCACATACCCCATGGCACAGACCCCCACGTCAGACCCCTGGGGCCACCAGCCCCTGCTCCCTTGTCTCCACAGCAGGACCAGCCTCCAGTTCCCCACAGCCCTGACTTGCCAAGCCGGACCACCACGGGTGCATGTCCCAGGCTGGCATCGGCCCATACCAGTTCCCAGGGAGGTGCCTGATGCCTGGGCTGTGGCTGTCCCAGTGTGGAGAGATAGGATAGATCTTGGATGCCTGCCATCACCCACCTGGGAAATCCCTATCCTTCCTAATGCCCATCCCCAGGGAGCCACCAGCCCTGACACTGGTAATGTGCTTGGAACACTATTCGGACAAAAGAAAATATTATATCTCCTGCATCCAGGTACCCACCAAACACAGAGGCTTTCCATACTGGAGAGTTAGAGCGAGGACACAGCCTGAAGCCCTGGCCCAAATGCTGAATCTCCAGCATTGGCAACCCCACCTATGAGGAGCAGGAACTGAGCAGAAAGACAGCTTTAACTATATGAAGGTGCACTGTAAGGTCTATTTTATTTACCACTACTGGTGAAAGCTATTTCTGTACCACTCAGGTGGGAAAAGTTCAAGCTCTGTGTTCCAGGAGAGGCAACTATTCAAGTAGAAATTAAATACACATGACTACAGAGTATTTTTAAGGGCTGATGCTCATTACTCAATCTGCAATGTTAGGTATTTGATGCATGGTACACAAGACAGGTATGTGCTAGCCTCACACTACAAAATAAATATCAGCTAGGTCAGAGCATGAGATCTTCAGTCAACTTGTAAGATGTCTGCCCTTCTATAACAAGGAAATATAAAACAGAAGGTTAAGGGACTGTTCTACTCTGCTTTCAGGGCAAGGAGGTAGAAAGAGCACAGTAACAAAACCTCCAGAGCAAAGATGAATACTTGTTCACATTTGTTGTATTGAGAACTGACCGAGTGACCTCACCTGTCTCTCCAAACAACAGGACTTCACACAAGCCAAATGTGTAATATTTTGCCTCTTATATTCTCATATCATAATAACAGCACTAATGAAAACAGAAAATCTCTTAAGAGATTAGTGCCAGTTTAAAAAAAGACGAGAGGGACCATAGAAAATCCTACAGTGGAATTCACCTCCCCTAGCTGTAGGCAGACAGAAGTTACCCATGTCCTCTAAACTACTCACTCTGCCCGAAAGTTAACAGACAGCTATCTCTGGATGAGTTAACTGTCCTGGAGGCACCTATTTCTTCCTAGTGATTTTGAGGAGAACCTTATAGCTAGTTCAGAGTACAGACTGGTAGAGAAGCAGCAAAATCCAATTTTTCCAATGCCAGTCAGAAGAACAAGGGAAATAACATTTATTATCTACATCCAAGTGAAAGGTGGAAAAGCAAAAGATCACAAGATCATAGAATGGTTCTGGTCGTAAAAGGCGTCTGGAGGTGAGCTGGTCCAGCCCCTTGCTCAAGCAGGTTGCCCAGGGCTATGCACAGGTGTCTTTGTAATATCTTCAAGCATGGAGACTCTACAACCTCTCTGGACCACCAGTGCCACTGCTCACTCACCCTCACAGTAAAAAAGTGTTTCTTGATGTTAAGGTGAAAACATCATATGGCACCCTTCCTGTATTCCAAGAGAGATAATCATAAAAAAGCATCGGCAAACATCTTTGTAGCAAACTCCCTATAGCACACAACGTCCTTGAGGAAAAGGGTTAGTATGTGATCAAGCATCAATTTTTTTTTCTGCACTGCCTGTTGTACCAATGTATCACAGCTGATCTGTTTAAAATGCTAGGGACAAGTTGTGGGGTTCACAGGGAGTTCATGCCATAGTAATTTATAAGACTGATTATGAAAGAAATTTTACACCGAGCAAGAAGAGATTGAGTAAAATAGGACAAATGGCCTGATTAAAGACAACAAGTAAAACCCAAAGCAAACTCTCAGGGTGAGGAAAAAGATCATATTTACTGTACATGTTCCGTAAGAGAAGTAATTTGATAGCAAGTGAAGGCAGATCACTTGAACAAGAAATGCAGTAGATTTATATTCACAAGTTCTCCTGTATGAGGCAACCAAGCATTAAGTTTTTATACTCACTGACAACAAGAATGCAACATCACTAAGCAAAATGGCATGAAAAGAGGATACTGGGATTTAAAGTGTTTTTCTGAAATTCACTTGCATTTAGTCTCTAGCAATAGGAAGGAATATATTCATAAATTCATGAATAAGACAAGGATCCAGATCTGTGAACTATTAAAAAAAATCACACAATACCTCCGAAACTGTCCTCTCAGTGGGACTACTGGTAGCTAACTTTTCAGAAAATGTATTTCCAAACAGGTCACCAAGTTGCAAAGGCTATTCTTTGTTAAAATAGGGTTGATGGAATACTTTAATTTAATTTTGTATTGGAATGAGCTATATCCTAAAAGGGCTTTCAAATGCTAGATATGACTTTCTTTTCCCCTAGCAATTAACTCTTCTTTGGGGAGCGCACAGATACATTCCTGAAATACTTCCCCCTTACAGGTCCATTTTGACAATCTACAATGTAGGAGCACATGGTTACCATATGGTAGTAATGGTCAGCTTCAGTGTTACTCAGATATACATCAGACCAGTATAGGGAAAGTTCTTTTCCTGTTTATCAAGTCCTTTGTCAAAAAGCAGCTGGTAGCTATTAGGTTATAACTTCATAAACAAAAAAACAGACATCTAAGCACAAAAACCAGATATCAAAGAACTCTAACAACAGAAAACGTGCACCACAATTTGAGAAGCACAAAAAGCTGATGAAAGGACGAGAAAGAATGTCCTTTGAGGAGGTGCTAAGGACTTTGGGTTTGTCCAGTTTGAAGAGAAGGCGGCTGAGTGGCAGATTCATTTGTCCCAACAACTTCCAAAGGAGAGGGAAAGTTAGGTTCTGAGTTCATCTCCCTGGTATCCAGTGATAGGACAGATGGGAACATTTAAAATTTGTGCCAGGTGAAGTTTAGATGGGACATAAGGAAGCTTTTTTTTTTTTTTTTTTTACTGAGAGAGTGGTCAATCACTGGAACAGGCATCCGAGAAGGCAGTCAGTGCCCCAGACCTGTTACTGTTGAAGAGACATTTGGACACTGCCCTTAATAGGCTGTAACTCTCGAACAGCTCTGAAGTGGTCAGGCAGTTGGACGAAATGATCATTGTAGATACCTTACAACTGAAAATATTCCATTCTTTCTATTCTATTCTATTCTATTCTATAAAAATAAGCACTCTTCAGACAATCCACTAGTCTGATATGAATAGAACATGGGATAAAAATCAATAGAAGATAAAACAGATTTAACATACTCCTGCACAAGATGAAGGAAGTGCAAAGCACAAGCCAATCACCAAAACAGACTTGAACTTTTTTTTCAGCATCTTGCTAAATAAGCAAAGGCTTTGTACCGAGACGAGAAGACATTATTCCCAAAATAAACTGTCGTGGTTTAGGAATGGTATTTTCCAATTTGGTGTTCTCATCCAACTTAGTGTTCCCACTGGAAACACTCCCGACCATGCACCACTCACTCACTTCCTCCTACCCCTTCCCCTGCAGTGGATTGGAAAGGAGGCACAAAAGGTAAATAACACAGGCTGAGATAAGAACAATTTGCTAGAAACAGCAATGAGATAAGAAATGAACAGTAACAGCATCAATATCAATAAGAGAGGTAAACAATTCACATGTGGAACTCAGCAATACCCTAACCTCTCATCTGGTGCTGGCACAGTTGGGGGAAATCCCTTCACCCCTACCCCCTCATCCTCTGTGCATGATGTGAGGTGGTATAGAATGACCTCTGGATCCTGGCCGTGCCCCTCCTGGCTATTGCAGAAATTAACCCCGTCCTAGGCAGAATCAGGATATAAACTCTCAGTGGAGTTGGTGTTAGTTCATCTGAAAGAGATTTTCAAAGAATATATCTAAGATTTCTGTAGTGCAAAAGTTCTGTTATTCATGTTTCATTTCATTAACCCTCATGAAAGTAACACAAGGAAAGTTACAGTTTGAACCTCCTAGTATGAGTCTGTTTGACATAAAAGTTAACATTCAGGAATTTAAAATCACTTACAGAAAGTACTTGGTGGTTGTCATAATGCAAAGAGCACAATAAAGTCTGGGTACTGCTTTTTCTCAGCTGCCATTTTACATCAATTAAATGTGAACAGCAAGAAATGGAGGCAGGCCTGAGAAAGGAGCTAGGGGAGAGAAAGTGTCTGCAACAGGGACAGGTTGGGCAGAAAGGAAAAAAAAGAAGCAGGCAGGAAAGCCTGTGCCCCTAGAGCACACCCTCCCAGAACCTGAAGGAGTCTGAGGGTTGTGAATCTCTTATTGCATCGCCTGTTCTGGAGCCACTTGGAAACCCATCGGAAAAGAGAGACCCTTCCTTTTGCAGCACAGGCTGCAACAGAGAATGACATCTTGTTACTGGCACCATTGCAAGCGACAAAACCCCAAATGACAGAGATCAGGGTGTCACATCTGAAGGGCTCCAGCCATGATTTTTAACAATGACATGTAAATACGGAAAGACACAGTGGAGGCTGGAAGATGCCATTTGATCCATGCCTTTCCGCACACATCTAAGACATGTTTGAATGATACTCTCAGGCATTCTTGGGGATGGTCCTGTGCAGGACTAAGGGTTGGACCAGTGATCCTTGTAGGGTCCCTTTCAACTCAGCATATTCTCTGATTCTGTAATTCTCTCCAGGTAACAGTGACTTCTACTGCTAGAGCAAGTGGTGTGCCTTTTTTCAGTCTGACTGGCATTCAAAAGCAAAGAATGGAGATGTTTAGGGTGACCAAGAGTTAAAACTGGGTTAGCTGCTCTCAGCTTGGAGAAGAGCACCATGTATTCTGTGGAGTGGCACAAGATTGAGCTTAAATCATAATCTAGTTGGACAAGAGAGATTTTTAATAGAAATCCAATACAAGGAATCAGTACCTTTCAGTTCAACACTTCCTGAAATTTTCCCAAAGGTAGAAGCAAAACAAAAATAAAATAAAATAAAACCTGTTCAGTAGAACAGGAAGTATCTGTGGGAAAATTTCTTTCTCAGTTCAATGATCAAAGTAGAAGCAAACTGTAGAGATGCTGAAGATTTAGACTAGTGTAATGAGGAAACAGCTTTTAATAGAGACAAAAATGTCAATTAAAATGTTTACAGTCACAGCATTTTGCTTTTCATTGCTGCATGACAGCCCAATATTTATTAAAATAGCAGGCATAAGCCAACTGCACAGTTTCAGAGAAGCAAAGTGAGCAAATTCAAATAACAGCACCATAGCAACAACCCTATGATCACCTCAGTTAAAGAAAATTGGATCCCTATGGATCACTACGTGAACACTCAAGGTACTGACGCAGAAATCCTGAAACTAATAGAACTGTTTTCAGTGCATTTCTTTCACTTTTTTCCTGTTGTCATTATCTAATTAAAGACGAGAAAAATGAGTTTTCCCACCTTTCTACACTGTGCTTTCCCTTCATGCCAGAATTCCCAGTAATTAACACTAACCTACTTCAGCACTGAACTGTTGTTACTTACAGCCTAATTCTGGTTTAAGGTCACAGCAGTCTAATATACTTTTGCAATGCCAATCACCATCACTATAAAATGTGAACGGGAGAAAGAAAAAGTCAAAGTTGTTGTTTCTGGCAACACCAGAAATCCAGTGGTTCCAAATGAGAGTTAAGCTGCAGGGGTCAGCAAAGAACAAATGTCAGGCAGTCACATTTAAACAGGAGTAGAGTGCATCCAACTTTTGCATATTTTAAAGAATTTGCCTTTCACCTGCATATCTCAATGATCAGAGCACCTTCCCTTTCAACCTGTAGAAACCATGACAAGATGAGGTAGTTCAACCACTTCCACCTAACTGAAGAGTGCCAAAAAGAACCCACCTACCAGGACAGCCACTTGTAGCCCGCGTGCCATCTCGGAGCAAATGACTCAGCTGAACAGATGCTCATGATTGATCAGTTGGTTCACATACCAAGGTCAACAAAAAGCAAGATCAATGACAAAATAAAACAAAACCTGAGATCAACTAAAAGTTGTACTCAATGACAGAATTAAGAGTCTTAAGACGTGCATCCAGTCTGGAAAATACTTCTTGCTCATTCAGCTTAACCACTTAATTTTGAAATAGATTGAGTATGATTGTATGTGCCCTGGCTTGACATAGGTTTGTCTGCTCTATCTGGGTATATCTTTGGAGGTATCACTATAGAGAGTTTGACAATGGTCTCTGCAGTGCACATCAAAACCTCGTGTTTACAGTGACACTGCAATTTTATAATCTTTGACTCCTGAAGCCCATGTCTTTCATCCAAACTAGTGATTCTCTCTATACAATAAGTAAAAAAAAATGTCTTGCTCACAAAGAAAATTCAAATAACTGAAGAGGGAGGCAGGTGTTCTTTAAATTATGCGTAACTGATTTCATTTCTTGTCATGCTACAGGGGTTTAAATTACTCCTAGAAGTGTCTTAAGATTAATCTCTTTTGCATCACTTTGTCTGTATATGCTGCATAACTCTGGTTTCTACTAAAGAAATATTCTTTCACAAATAGACATTTTTAACTTTTAAGCAAGTCAAGAACTAAATTCTAAGTGTTTTGATAAAAGACCAAACATTACACATATAAACAGCATTTTTTACTTTTAAAAATTGAATATAGCTTGATTACAAGATTTTTTTCAGTTTTACTTTACTTTCTTGGTATTTCTGAAACTGATTTAGGACAACAACAAAAGCCTGTCAAACTCTATCAAGTAACTAACAGAAATTTAAAAAAGGAAAATTACTAAATATGCTATTTGGACACTTAGCCAGCCAGCCAGCCAGCCAGATAGTATATCCTCTTTCCTAAAAAAAAAGTTGAATATTCTATTGCTGATGCACAGATTTTTTTTTTCACTTCAAAATATAAGTGATCCTATGACCACTACAATATGTTAAACACACACACTGTCAATTCCCACAGAGGGATAAAATCCAGAAGAATAAGATGATAAGATCTGAGGATCCAAGGTTTTCTTCATGTAATAGAACAATCTGCTGTACATTTTCCCTCTCTTTAAGCAAATTTTTAAGAGCCCAAAAATCAAGATGACATTTGCAAGGAACACTAATAGTTGTCTACAAAACACACAAAAAATGTCTATTGTTGCAATTAAATATATTTCATATTATAAATTTGCATTTCTATCTGAAATATTAGACTATATTGTGCATGACCTGTTCCTGTCTTGATGCAGCTTTTTATAATCATGTAGGCTGGGATCCTTATGATATCCTAATATTTACAGGATTCCCATGACAAATGCCCACAGCCCCAAAAATTTCCTGCTTCCTCCCATACTAAACTATTTTACTTTAGTTGGTTTGTAATGGTCAGATGGCTTTTTGAGAGAAGTTCCTCAAGAAAAAAAATCCAACAAAAGAAGACATTCTAGTATAAGACATTTCCTACACAGAGGGAGGAAGCAGTAGCAAAGAGGCAATATTTCACCTGAGATTTTAGCTGTTTGAAGAACTACTCTCTCTTCTTTTTCACCTAATTTTCCAAGGTAACCTCACAAAATCTTAATTTCTCCTATTTCTTCCAAGCAGAGACATGATGGAAAGCCGAACATGATCTCTGAAGCATATCATCTGCCCATCAACAACCAGCTGCCCTTGGTGTTCTGATTGTGCAAGCTCATACACTCAAAATACAAAATTAAAATTCTTTTCTATATTCTCATGAATCCCACCATCAGTAGATTAAAGAGTTTGTTTTCAACTACTCTTCTTGTTGTGTAGTAAATGTGTATGCCTAAGATCAGTAGAGCAACAATTCTTCTGCTCAGGGAAATTGCTTCTGTCTTTTCAGACCACCTGTGCCACCTGGAAACAAAGGCAGTGACTGAATACAGAATATTTATGAATTTTACAGAAGGTGATGGGTAAAAAAATTAAATTTTAATGTTTGAGATTAAAAAGGGATGGAAATTGTTAAAAGTATTTATTTCCCCAAAAATAATTCTATTATGTAGCAAAAAATCAAGACAAAATATTTGCCTTGTATTTTTCTATGAATCTTCACTGAGTATTACTTCAGAGCAAAAAAAGAAGTTGCAAGTTTCACTCATTTTCAGTATAGAAATGATGTTCTGTTCCTGCTGGCTCATATAGTGCATCCACAAAGATACTGGGGGAGAGAATAAACCAAGCACAAGACAACTTGTTATTAATTCATTTGAAAATCAAAGAAATACTGACTTGCAGAATGATATAAAGATTTAAATTTCAGCTAATGGAACACAGAGGAAATCAGTTGTCTTCTTGAGTAATTGAAGACCAATAGAAATATTTTTTATTATTAAAAAAATAAAAATATTCCACTTGGAAAAAATAATACAGTCAGTTACCTCCAAGATGTTTGGGGGGAAAATTTGCATTTCAGTTCTGCAAATAAAAACTCAATGTAAGAATAATAATCCAACCGATGTAATTTTACAGTGAGGACAAGTATCACTGAAAACAAAGCAAATTCCATTTGGGAATGAAATCTAGGTTTTACTTCACCCATTAGTTTCAAGGCATCTGTATTTTTTTTTCAGTCAAGGTTTCATCAGAGAAGGCCAAAATACGTTCCAGAAGTTCTGATGAAATTTCTGCAGACCTGGCAAAAGTGAAGAGCCACTGACCAATACACACACGTAACAACTATGATTAGGTCAGAGCTAATACATAAAGGTTTTTTTAATTAATTAAAATCAAATTAGGCATAGAAAAATGTGGCTTTCATCTTTGAACAAAGTACATTGCATCAGGAGTTTACTGACTCAGACTGAGAGATTGTATGAGATAAGCTTTTGAAGTGACCATTAATCCAAAGAGACTTCTTGCCAATCACAGATGACCATAAAATTGAGGTCTAATTTGAATTCACTGGCAAATATTTCATCACAGAAAAACTAAAATATAAGGCTATGTAGAACATCACCCAATACAATAAACAAATTTCTTGTTCTGTTTATTAATATCGTGTAAGAAAGCAACAGGAACAACAGAACTGTTGGAACTGCTGAAGAAAGATGGGGGAAAAAAACCCCAGATAATTATCTGGATATTTCAACTGTTTCTTTTGTCTATGTCCAAAGCAAGTATATACAAGCATCTTTCAGGCTGATACACTATTCTAATTTTACCAGCATTATTTTCCTGTCAGAGAGTGAACATATTGATGGGAACATTAAAACACAAAATATTCTTATTACTCTAATGTCCAATTAGGGGTAAAACATCTGAGCTAACTTTAAAGGAGACTACTGTATGTGACAGTGCTTTGGAAATTACTTTACACTGGAATGCTTAGCTGCTAGCAGAAAATGAGACTCTTGAGTATCATGTTTGACTTTAATGTGTCGGGAGAGATGCATTTGCTTCATTAAAAAGACTGCTGCCTATAGTCACGGTGATAAAAATGAGTTTACTTCTAGTAAGGCTATTTAATGCAGAACATTATACCAGTTATACCTTGCTACAGAAATTACATTGAATATATAGATATGTGCACACATGTACACCTGCACTGATCTATTTACTTTTATATGAAATACATGTGCTCACAGATGCATCTGTGAACTGGGTGGCAGTTAGTCCTCCCATTCTGTTTTCTTAACATGCAACAAATACTAAAATAAGAAAAGAAAAAAAAAAAAGAACTCCTGGAAATCTGAAAATTTATTAGTCCGGAGGTTTTCCTCTCTGCAAAGCAGGAACTGAAGTTTTTTTCTATCCTTTCCACAATGAGATTTTCCTACAATTCCTCACACGTCTTCCAAATGTTACCTGTTTAGATTGAAGCATTTTACATCCTTATTTTTCAGAAATAAATAAGTGATTTAGTCAGAAAATAAACAATATAGAGGAATCGTCATGGTAGAGCACTTTAAGGATATTTGTTAGGGGTGCTCTGTGCTTTTAAGCAGGAGCTTCAGACTTGGCAGATGGATCACCTCCATACTGTGTTTCGCGTTTTTTTTTGTTCTGATGAATGTCCGCTCCAAGTAGTTTATAGGCCCTGAATATTCTAGTCTGTATCTGTTCAGTGGTTTGTTAACAAAACTCATAAAACTCTCTCTGTTCAGCTCAGATCTGCACAAAGCCCGAAGGATGAACAGGACTTTCCTTGGAATTGCACCTGCCATGACGCAGTACCTGCTGCAGGGGCAGAACTGCTCAGTGGCTGCTCTGAAAAGACCCAGGCAACCGAGAGACCAAAAAAGAAGCAGTCTGTTTTGGAGCAAATAAGAAAAGCAGAAACTGAGATGCAAAACCAGAACAGATGCTGGAGGTGTGTGGAACACCGTGATAAGAAAGTAAATGAGAAGCAGGAAGATGCAGAGCCTAGAAAAAAAAGCAAGATTATCCCTCTGTCCTGAATATTCTCTGTAACACTCAATATACCACTGAGACAAACTTTTTTCCCACTGCTGATGATCAATGCACAGTGTTTTAAATACCTGCTTGCAAACTGATTTTCTCCACTGCCAGGCTTGGATCTGCCAAAGTGCCAAGCATTTTATAAAAACTGAGGGCCATGAGAGCTATGCTCTGAACAGAGTAGCTGCTTTCAGGAGAGTAGGTGCCCAACTTCCACAGACTTGATTTGTCTGGGAACTGAGAATCTAAATAACCTCTTTTATTTGTGGGTCTTCTGTTCCAAGAAAGTAAGAAATGGCCCTCAGTTCCATCTGTCAAGTGGCCCAGACTTTATGTGCAGCACCGGTCTCCAGGTGTGCCATATATTCTTCTCAATCTTTTTCACAAGTCTTGTTACTAAGTAATTTGCTCTTTGAGAGTGTTAAAATACAACCAGAAGGGAGAGATGATTTTGATCACACAAGATTTCCTGAATCAGCAGAGAGATCCTTTGAATACATTATATAGGCTACCACCCTAAAAGTCCTTACTCTTAGAATGTGTTGTTTTGCTATTTCACAGCATGGAAGGCACTTTGCATGGAATTCACCAGCTGTTGTAATTTGAGAAATGTATGCTATAATCATTATCAGTTTACTCATTTCTGTAACAATTTTCTATTTCATATCCTTTACAACCTGATGTGACAGGGTATGCTAGAAGAAAATATTCCTAAAATATTCCTTCTCTACTTGTCAGCTTTGTTGTGACACTTNTCTGACTTGGCACATCTGAACGCCAACCTTTATGCTATATATAATTTTTAAAAACCCAACAAAAAAACCACCCAGAAAAACCCCACCTAAAGTGAAAACTTTCCCTGTGACTTCATCAGATAAATAAATAGGTCATAGGGGAAGAGTGAATATGAAGAACTAGTTATGCATAAAATTACCACTTCATCAGCTGAGACTGATCCTGACAGAAGGGAAGAGGCAAAGAATAAATAACTGGACATCAATGTTTCAGTTGGCAGCCTTTGCCTACAGAAATGGTGTTCTAGCTCTAGCTTCCACCATAGGACATTTGCCCAGAGCCTAAGCCATACAAGTGAGCCTTCTTTGTCCTACACAATCTTCATTCTCTGGACCCAAAGAGTCACTTGTTAAAAGCTGTTTGGAGAAGCAGAAATCCACGCAGGTAGCTTTTAAACAAAGAATTGACTTTAGAAAAATAGTTTAGCTGAAGCAAAAAGCTTTTGTAGTTGAATTTGGCGTTTGCTTGTACCTCTGCATAATAAAGATCTATCTAACCATAATAAAGGCATATCTAATTATATCACTGCAGTCAGAAGAACACGATAAATCTAATCTCAGGAAGCACTACAGCAAAAGCCTCTCAAAGCTTTCTCAACCCCTTCCTGAAACACTATTCAATCAACTAAAATGTTATTGTCACTCACTCTTCAAAGTAAAAACACTTCCTCTTTAACTCTCAGTAAGAAGAAAATATGTAAGCCTCATTAGAAGACTAACACTTAGCAATTGATTTAAATGTGGAAGTTGCTAGCAGAAAGAAGCACAAGGTTTGCAATGGGCTTTAGTGAATAAGATAACACTTTGGAGTGATGTTTGGAGTTAATTGGAGGTTCTAATCCTGATATCATACTTAATGACTTTACACTTCACTGCACCTACTTGTAATTTAAATCTGAGCAGACCTGTTTACTCCCTAACTTCCTTCTGATGCTAAGACACACACCTCTGATGGAGTGTTTGCCCTCTTTAAAAAGGAAATATCCATATCCCTGTTGCTGTGTATCTAACCTCGGATATCTAAATATTCCTCCGTTGTATACTGTCATTCAGCCAAAAGGAGTCAGTCGTTTGATTAATCCAGAATATCAAGTCTGTCACATCAGAAGGAAACATCATAATGTGCTAGAACTTTTTATTTGTGATGGTCCCTGGAGATTAAATAATTTGTTTAGAAGAACATGGTTTTATGCAGATGTTCCTCTCTGTTCCGTAAGCAATAGTGTACATATAAAACTGATGTAGCTTCATACCCACTTTTATACTTTTTCATTATTATTATTATAATAGTGTTGATACACGTTTTCATGTGCTTGTCAAGATGAGGGGCTAGGTCTGATTATTCGAAAGCTTCACTTAATTGATTTTTCTGATACATAGCTAAATTCTCTGCTAGCTCAAACTAGAACAGCAGCACTGCGCTTGATACAGGCATTTAAAGGGGCAGCAGAGTGTATTGGTCAAATTCAGCTTTCAGTTGCTATAAATTGAGAGAGACTTAATTGATTTCAGCTAATGTATTGTAGAGTTGTACTTGTGCATTTGAGAGCCAAATTTAGGCCAAGGACAGCAAGGACTGCAGCCACAAAATGGTTGTGACAGAGAAGTAGAATTTAAATTCAGCAGTTTAGGGGCAGGTAATAAGCAGATTAAGGCAACACCAGGCTGGATAATTGGCCTGTCAAAAATGCAACTACAGTTAGCCTGTAGTTGGGTTACTGGTAGGTTGATCCTAGCTACAAATTTCTAGCAATACGTAGGATATTAAACTGTTGGAGAGCAGTTGATGTTGCAACTGCAGCACAGGTATAGTCCAAGTTATAGAATTCTGGGAAGAAAAAAAAAAAAGCCCATTGATTAACCAGTCACCTTCTGCTGATAACATTTTTTCAAGTTAATTCTAAATAGTTCATTATCACAGTTCCATTTCTAAAAGACAGCTTAGCACTTTCCCATGGTATCATTTACAAAACAGCATGAAAACCACAGCCTCCAGGTGCTGTGAATTTCAAGCTGTTCCTTGTGAGATAAGTGCTATCGAGATTCCTTCATTTAGTTTTGCCAATCCTGTATTTGACCGTGTTGTTAAGTGTGTTCAGTTTTCATGTTAAGTGTTGCTATTGAGCTTGGAGAGTGAATGTTTCGCAGATTTTTCTTTGAAATACAATTGTTATTTGGTCTCTCTTCTTACGCATGTGCTTTTCCTTGTTTGCATCATAACCTCAACTGGGAGCAGGGAAGTGCTTTCCAAAGTTACACATCAAATGTATGCAAAATTGCTAAGGCAGAGTTTATTTTGAAGCTGGTTTCAGATTTTGAAAGGGTACTGCAGTATGGTCATAACAAGAAAAGGTAATCCTGTGCTTGGAAAACATACTCAAATGTCATTTTATAAATACAGATTCTGTGTTTAATGTGGAATTATGTGTTTTAAACTCCCAATCATCTTTTGGGATCTCTCTCTGCACTATTCTTGAGCTAAAAAGGTGCAAGTATCAGTGAGCCATGCAGTATTAAACAAAATCTATGCCTTTCCATTCATAATCATAAAGATGATGTTACCCAAATCCCAAAACCATGTCCACTCAGTTTAGTGGAAACTGGCTAGGGTGGTTTGATGTTGGCTGCATGCCACGTACCCACCAAAGCCACTCTAGCACCCACTTCTGCAGCCGGACAGAGGCGAGAAAATATAGCAAAAGGCTCGTGAGCTAAGGACAGGGAGAGATCACTCACCAACTACCAACACAGGTAAAACTGACTTGACTTGGGGAAATGAACTGAATTTGTTACTAGTCAAAATCAGAGCAGGATGATAAGAAGTAAAATAAATCTTAAAAACACCTTCCGTTCCTGTCTCTCCCTTCCTGGGCTCTATCTCCTCCACGCCAGCAGCTCAGAGAGACAGGGAATGGGAGTTACGGTCAGTTCATCACAGGTTGTTTCTGGCACTGCTTCTCGCTCAGGGAGAGGTGTCCTTCCCCTCCGGTGTGGGGTTCCTCCCGTGGCAGACAGTTCTTCACAAACTGCTCCAGCGTGAGTCCTTCCAACAGGCTGCAGTTCCTCACAAACTGCTCCCACATGGGTCCCTTTCCGTAGGGTGCAGTCCTTCAGGAACAGGCTGCTTCAGCATGGGTGCCTCACAGGGTCACAAGTCCTACCAGTAAACCTGCTCAGGCTTGGGCTTCTCTCTCCATGGGTCTTCAGGTCCCTGCCAGGACCCTGCTCCAGCCCAGGCTTCTCACAGGATCACAACCTTCTTTCAGGCATCCCCCTGCTCTGGCATGGGTGTCCTCCATGCACTGCAGGTAGATCTTTGCACCTCTGTGAACCTCCATGGGCTAGGGGGGACAGCTGCTTCATCATGGGCTACACCATGGGCTTCAGGAGAATCTCAGCTATGGCACCTGGAGCACCTCCTCCCCCTTCTTCTTAACTATCCTTGGCGTCTGTGGAGTCGTCCTTCTCACATATTCTTAATTTTCTCTTCTCTGGCTGCAATTTCTTCTTCACAATATCTTTTTTTTCCGTCTTAAAGGTGCTCTTACTGAGGCACTACTACCATTGCTGATTGGCTCAGCCTTGGTGAGCAGCAGGTCCATCCTGGAGCTAACTGGTATGGGGTCTATTGGACATGAGGAAAATTTCTGACAGCTTCTCACAGAAACCAAACTTGTAGTTGCCCTGCTACCCAAGTGCGGTCATGCAAACCCAATAGACTAATGGAGAATATTAGCAAGCACAGAGAACCCTGTGAAACCCTCTGGCTTTGGGTCAGTAAAAAACAAGGTCTTCTGGGAGCAGAGAGAGGGGAACAACCCAAGACCTGCATGTGATCCTCATACTGGCCATGCCCTTGATGAGGGGAAACCAGCATGTGGCACCTGAGAAAGAATAGGCTAGTGACAGACAGACGTCCATCAATAGTCTAGTGATCATGTGATAAATGTTCGTGAATGAGCTGAGACAGGTCAGAGATCACATCCGGAAGTCCAAACAGTTCAAAATGGCCACCTGTGACATAGATCAATGAGATGAAATGTGGTCCTTGGGCCATTAGCAGCATGAGTTAAGCCACAGACCAGGCTGGGCAGGGACAATCAGGGCTAACAGTGCCTTCAGATGTCATAGAGCAGCCAAAAAAACGAATGTCTTGGACACTTCAGCTATTTGGGTCCTGGTCTTCTGTGATTGGTTTAGTGTTACCTGAGCTAAATACAGACTTTAGTCCGCTATTTCAGGTCCAATTACTATTTTCATAGACAAAGCCTAAGCCCTAAAAGCTACCCCTCACATATATTTGGGAGAAATGCTTTAAGCTACAGATGGACCAAGGAAGAACAGATTCAGGTTTAGTTACTACATTAAAGATAAGTCAAAGGTATTCCTTGTAAATACACAACAGTATTTGTAACAGTGGCATCTCTTACATCTTAAGTTTAGCACGTGAATTGAAAGTTACTTTATCACAAAAAGTCCACTTACAGTAGGTTGAAAACCCAGTAAAAGCTATCTCGAGAAGAGCTGCCACTGAGAGCCTCCTCATGCCTTCTTTCTGTGATGTGCCCAGTTGAAGCATCATTTCCAAAAACTGTTCCAATTAGGAGGTTTGGTAAAGTTTCCAAGTCACATTTCTGCGGGATGAGGAAGTCCAGCATAATGATTCTGAAACAGACACAGCACATCCATTGATCTCTGAATGCTGCTTCCTCTTCTGATTTTCTTTGACCATTATTCATTTATTCATTGAAGAAAGCACTAGCAAATAGTACTAGTAACTGCCATGCTTTTAAATTTTGCCTCTCTGTGATTGCAGAGATGAAAATCCCCTTTCTCCTTTCACACGGGGTAAGAAACCTTCTGATGTCTCTGTCCTGGTGCTTTGAGCTTGTTCTGTAAAGCCCAGATATAAATGAGAGGTTGGTACAGTGGCTTCAGTCTCTGCACCCTGAGACGGTAGTTGCCATGCTCTCTTGCACATGAAGGACAGAGAAGCAGCTGCCCTAATTATGTCCAAGCCATCATGTATCACCAATAGACATGTGCAAATTATTTTGTTCTCTGTACAAATGTCCACAATGTTTTCTCTACAAATGTCACTTACCCTTGGTCTGGTGCAGAACTTCCAGTGATTAAGTGTGGATTTATGTGGATGACCTAAGGTTATTTATTATACATTTATTATTTATTATATTAGTTATTTATTATTGCTTGTAGTTTTTTTCCTGAGGGAGCTATTGATATCCTTAGTTTTTTTCAGCCTCTTTAAATAAATATAATTCAAAGGGTTCTAAACATCAAGCAGTGGTGATTCATCTGCAGCAGTGTAAGTCACTGTGGTTCCCCAGAAGAGGAACAGCAGGGGAATTATGAATCTGTTCCTAAGCTTTCCCAGTTTCATACTGTACACACAACTGCCTCAGCAATTTAAAAACACAGGATTGTGATTTAGAGTGGTAAAGTCACCAACCAACACAGTCATGCTTTGGAAAAAAGGACAAAGGACATAGCAGAGAGAAAGTATGGCTGTATGAAGCCAGTCATGTCTTAAGCTGTCATGGTTAAATTCAGGAGCATGAAGTAAGATCCAGTGCTCTCCCTAAATGAAATCCGATTTAATCATCGTGATTAAAATTCCTATCTTGGAATCCTTGAGGTAAATAGCTCAGCTCCTGTGTTAGAGTTAAACTTTCAACAAGAACATTCAAGTTTAGGAAATGGTTTGAAGTAAAAGCAAGCAGGGCAAAAACGCAGCCTGGAGGAATGTCTCAGTCCCTGCAAAAATCTGGCAGGTTGCTTCCTGGGAGTAAAAGACAAAAGCCAGAACTGCAGTACGGGCTTGTGAAACAGAAAATGGAAGGGAGAAACCAGATAACTTCATAGAAAGTTTTAATCTTAAAATAGAGTTGTTAAAAGAGAGCAGTATCCTGCAGAGAGCAGAGACCATGCCTGTGCTTATTTCTGCTCCTAAGACGTCTCTGCTGCCCGCCACAGGAGATCTATATGAACATGATTGCTAAGGGCTGTAATTTAAAACCCAGAACAATGCCTCCATAAATCTGACAAAAAACACAATGAGCACAAGTCAGACTTGGGAGCTGCAGCAAATACTGGAAAGCTGAAGTGGCTACAAAAACTTTGTCTCATGACCAGCCTGGATTGCTTTTACATTAGTCATCCGACCTCAGAACATGATCCTGCAAGGGCTGGGCTTTCCGATTACCCTTATTAGGAGTTTATTGTTTCTCAGGTTTCACATAACTGGACTGTCATTACAGAAAATGACAATGCATCTGATGGAAGCATCCCCTGGAGGTGGCCAGTGATTCATTTTGAGTGCTGTGATAAAATTGCACAAATATTTTGGTTACTGGATGAGCAGGATGTTAATGTGGTGACTACACTCACAGAACTCTCTAATGTGGTATGAGAAAACCTAGCATATATTTGTGATCATGTTTTCACTGTGTATTAAACGTGTCTGCATCAGAACAGTAAAGCAGGTCCATAGAACCAAATCTCTGTAAAATGGCTAAAATAAAACCAGAAATACAAGAGCCTAACTTAAGAGTCCCAATTTACCGAGAGATATGAAAGGATCACTCTTGCTAATAGCTAACAAAAAGTATTCCTTCAGAATATCGCTTCTAGTGCTTAATTTAAATCCAAATTTACTCAAATGCTGCGTCTTCAGACTTCAGATTTCAGTCTACGTAACGGGGCTTGAATTCTGAAATATGCCTAGATCTAGATTTGGGATTCAGATTCTAATCAGTCTTGACTTACTATCAACTTCATACCTACTTTTCTCTCTGCAGACCTCAAGAATATATTTTCTTTAATGTCAGAAAGGAAATGTTCTTTTCGAACATTTCAATCTTATTTCAATAACTTCTAGCTGCTGAAATCTTCAGGGCTGAATTTTAAACTTAATTTTAATTTCTATAGATATTTAAGTAGTTCTCCTACTCCTATTTTTAAAATACAGCTATAATCTATTTCTCACTTGCAAATAGATCTCCTGGAGGTGAAGTGGGCTTTGGCATGGAAGTGACTACAATCCAGAAACCAAAATTTTTATTAAATGCTGTTTGACATTTTTCTCTACATCTGGGGCAGAGACACTATGAATAAAACCTTTAATCTGAGTGACGGATATGCCAATTTATACCTTCTTTGGCTTTGATCTTTCAGTCCTACCACAGAGCAAATGTGGCCGCATATTTAAAACTTGGAAAATCCCATGGTTATAACGTCTGCTTTTTCTCACTTCCCATTCTGAAATAGTTGTATTTTTTGTGGTTCCTTTGAGACGTGTAGCCCAGCATCTCCTCTTGAACTTTCTTTTCTCTGTGTATTTAGACAACGAAAAAGCACTGCTCCAAAACTTTTCTTATTATTACATTGCAGCATTCCACATAGTAGAGATCTTATTAAATTCAAAAATTCAAATGTGCATTCAAAAAAATTACAAATGTGCATGACTTTTAAGTACCTGCTAAAGTCTCACGAAGCTCATGCCTGAAGTAAAATCCATCTAAGTATTTTGCTGAACAGAGCCCTTTTGGATCTGATCCAAAGCACATTGCAGCCAGTCAAAAATTCCCATTGACTTCAGTGGGCTCCCAGCCGATTCCTGGGAGGTATTGTGTGTGTGAAGTTCAGCACTTCTCCTGCCAAACTTCAGTTCTTGCTCTGACTTGCTTTCTTTAGGTTTTTTACACTGTCTCCTCTCAACAGAAAAATATAAAAATTTTAAGGCCTCCCTGAAAGGCCAAAAGAGTTTTTCACCGCTGCTTTAAATGCACTCTGGTCAAAACCATTCATTTCCTCCTATGAGAAACATAAAAGCAAATAATTTCAGGTCCAATATATAATTTTAGGTCTGATAAATTCCATTGCAACTTTATAATTTTGAGGTTACATCAGTATTTCTATACAAGTATTCAGGATATTTATTACAGATACTATATATATGTATAAACACAGAATGCAAACACGCATTATTGTACATAATCACAGTATTCTACTGGTTTAAATACTTAACAAAATGTTTTTTTTTTTCAGAATTATGACTTTAATAATTTTATATTCTGTTGGAAATTTTAAAATAGAAACATTTTCTGTTCAGATCAAAACCAAATTTTTAATTGTTCAGTTTTCCATAGACAAAAAATTCCTTTTTTTCTGTTGGTATCTTCTAGAGTACTTCAGATGACATACTTACTTCTCCCTCCAGCCTTTTACTAGTGAACATGGCCATCCACTTTTCAACATCCTCCTTTATTAAAAATACTTCTTCATTATGCATACAACCGGTACCAGAACACAGAACTCAACTTGCACAAATAAATCTTCCAAGTGCACAGTGCATCAGACATTCATCTTAAATGGGAGATCACAGTTAATCATAGTGTAGCTCAGACTTCAAGATTTATAATATGGCCATTCTGTTAATTAGTAAGTACAAGTACACATGGCACTTTCACCACGGCTTCCCTGTTTGAATCAACTTAGTAACACTAATAAATTTCTTCTAAAATGGTTCTTGCAGATAAATGTACTTTGTATACAATATGACAAGCGAAGCTAAATACAGCAGAGGACAGCTCTGGTTTATAGGAACTGTGGTAGTTTTGTGGCAGCTTCAATAAATATAAAAATTGAGACTAAAATCTTAAGAAGTGTCAAGCACAATGAAGCTCTGGAGTCTAATGAACTATTTTGGTCCAATGCAGCTAGAGAATCAGTCAGTTGAATATGAAATCAAATAATACGAATTAAATAAAAAAAGCCACTTCTTTATTAAGATAATATGTTCTTTTTTTTTTTTTTTTTTTTTTTTCCCTTTGGTGGTCCCTGAATTTCAAAGAGGCTCTTTACTTTCTTGTTGTCTTCTCATTGAAGCTGTTGGGAGGATGCTTGATGTTTAGATGGCAGATGCGGGGAGCTGGCCCGCGAGAAGGTGTTGGAAGAAATCTGAGCTTCTCAAACAGCTTGAGTCATAGGATATACATGCTAAAGGAATCAGCACAAAATTTAACCACAACTTAAATTTTTCACTTGGAGCGGCTGAGGTCACTTGGTCTGTTCAGTGTGGAGAAAAGGAGACTGAGGGGAGATCTCATTGCAGTTGCAACTTCCTTGTGAGAGGAAGAGGAGAGGCAGGCACTGACCGCTTCTCTGTGATGACCAGTTACAGGACCTGAGGGAATAGCCTGAAGTTGTGTCAGGGGAGGATTAGGTTGGATATTAGAAAAAGGTTCTTCACCCAGAGGGTGCTGGAACAGGCTCTCCCTAGAAGTGGTCACAACACCAAGCCTGTCTGAGTCCAAAAAGTGTTTGGACAATACTCTCCAGCAGATGATGTGACTCTTGGGAATGGGTGCAGGGCTAGAAGTTGCACTCAGTGATCCTTGTGGGTTCCTTCCAACTCAGCATATTCTGTGATTCTGTGCGTCCACAGTTACTAGGCCATCAGAGTACATGGCATATTGTATCTTTCAGATCCAGGTAGAGATTGACCATAGGGACTAGGGGACGTGTAGCTCCTGTAACCATCCAGGAAGAAGCAAGTCACCACTAAAGACCAAAGCTGCCTTAGCCTTGCTGTTCCCAGGACAACACCAAAATCTCAACTGCCTGGGGACAAGGGCATTGTCCTTGCAGGACACATGCCTATTACAGCCAGTATTAGCTTCTAGGGCAGTCCTGGCTTGGTACAGAGCTTGGCATCCAAACACCTCTTCCCCTGAAATACCTTGACTAACTGGAATGCATTGACCACCCTCACAAGGGAAGGACTCAAATATTTATCACTTATTTGTATGAGAAGTCTTCCGTAAAAATTTACAAATGCAGATGTGAAGGACTGTGTTTATTTTCAGTGGCAGGTGAGTTATGAAATGTTTTCCACATCTAGAATAAAGCCTAGTGGCAGAAAAGAAAGAAAAGAATGAAAGAAAAAAAGAAATGAAAGAAAGAAAAGAAAGATAGTGACAAAGAAAGTCTCTATTTGCACAGTGAGTTGTATGTGAAAGATGAAGGTACTGAACTTCTTTCAAGGATATTTAAGTTCTCTATTTCTCTGCCTGCATAGTTGCTTTACTGGCTTTAGATAGGCTTTTCACCATAACAAGGGTTCCAAGTATGTTTGTCCTGTAAAGAGAAAAAAGAAAATCATTGTCAGTCACCTACTTCAAACATTTTTTCCTCCTCCATCTCTCTACCTGCCTATTTATTCACAACAGTGGCTATTCCAAGTTGAAGAAAAAAATCCAAGAAAATTTTAATTTGAAAAATCACCTGTTGACACTACTTTGAACTTGTCCTCTTCCACCACTCAAATTGGTGGTGATGTAATTAGTTCTTGCAATGTTGAGCTCAACCTGATCCTTGTTCTGCAAAGACCTTGTTTTCCAAGGACCTTGTTCTTCAATTGTTACTAGCCAAAGCAAAACTTCCCTCATTTTCATTCAGAAAAGGATTTAGATGTATATCTCCTTTTTAAAATTTTTTACCACGCGAAACCGTGCTTGCTAGGATAAACACAGATAAAGTAGATACGTTATTAGAGCATGTAAGTTCAGTGACTTCTTTTACTCCATGACAAAAACAACAGATTAATTAGGACCTTTGTTTGCCAAAGGGAAAGTGGTCATGGTCTTTCCATCAAGATTTCAAAGTAGTTTTAAAAAAAAAAAAAAAAAGTGAGATAAGAAAGCATTAAAAGCAAATAAGTAAAAACCCAGAGACATCTCTCTCAGAACATTACTGAAGACCCTGCAGAAGAGAGAAAGGGGGATGCTGATAAATAAGAGGAAAATGTAGATAATTTTTTTATATTATACTTAATAGATTCTTTAAAAGAATCAATGGTCATGAACGCTACAGAATAAAGTGAAAGTTCTACAACAGAGACCCTACTTAAAATAAGTCAGCAGTGTCCACCTGCAGAGGATCACAGAAATCTTACAAAGGGAAAAGTGCCAAAGCCTGATGAGTCTACAAGTATAGAAAGAAAATGAATAGGAGAAAGCAGAGGAAGATTCCACCCTTCTTAAGTTTAGCTAGTGCTTTTAAGTCCTCTCACTGATTATTCCACTACTGCTTCTCTGGCAACCTACCCCTTTCGTAGAAAAAGTTAAACTAATAAACAGTAATTTATACTACTGTAATTCACATGATGCCTCTTCATTGTCCCAGGATAATCTGAAACATTTTATTTCTTATTGGAGCATTAGCTTATATTACACAGATATCTACATAAAGGTAACTCACTAAAACACCCAGTTGGAACAGCATTGTACACAGAGGTTTAATAAATCTCTATACTTTTGGATAATTTAATGGAGTTGGTATTATTACAAATGAGCTTTTAAGCTTTGCATCTCACCAGTATTATTTCTCCCCCTGTGTTATCAGCAGCTATAGTAATGTTTAAAACAGAGCAGCCACATTGCCTTTTTTCTCACTCAGATGACACTGCCTGGCCAGACTAGGATGTTTGGCTGCAAGTCAAGAACTCCCCTGGACTCTCACAAACAGAGAAGGTGGGAGGAAGAGTGGGCTACATGGGCAACCAGCACATGCCTGACTTCAGAACAGCATTTAATAATGAACAGTATAGATATCTTGTCCAGGACAAGGCTGTGCTATTTCCAGTTTGGCTTTCCAAAACTGAAGTGAATTAGGCTGTCATTCTGTAATGCACAATATTTCTTTACCTTCTGCATTACTGCCTGGGTACTTGAAGTTCAAACTAGGTGTAACTGCTTCAGACTGATTTGAAGCTTTGTTTTAGACTGAGGCCATTTTTTTAACCTTCTGTGTTATTTTTCCTTTTCTTAACAGCAGAGCATGCATTTAAGAATATCTACAGAAAACTTCAGGCTCTAAAATCTTAAAAATAGAACTCCTGAAAATAATGTATATTAATAAAGAAACTGCCAAGTGTTGTGCAATAAGAAATCAATAAAAATAAAAATATTTTCTCTTCCTAAATTTCCACTCCCTGTGTCAGGCCCTCGGCTTCTCTTGGGAGTTGTTCTGATTATAATCTTAGGCAATTACTTTAAAACTAAGGAAATTGAAGGAACCATGTTTGGAAAAATTGTTTTGTTTTTTTTTCCTAAGGTGGAAAAATATCTCATTAAACATAAAATCACGACAGAGTAGTGATATCCATGATTGTCTGGGTTATCGGCCACAGCTGGAATGGTACCTCTTATCATCTGGCTGTATTTCGCTGTACAAAATGACTGAGCCCACTGCAATAGCTATAGGTATTGGGAATATATACACTTCCATTTACCATCCATAGTGAAATCAACTTATCAAATGCACCTCATAGTTCAAGAGTATGTATTATACAGTTCCATTCATCTCATCATTTAAAATGCCATCGCTTCTGCACACTTAGTGCAGATAATGAGTATTATGAGCAGTTGCAATTATTGTAATGCCAAATAATTTACACACAGGAGAAGTTCGGAATATTTCCCTAAAAGAAAATTATGAGAACTAGAAATATTGTAATTCAATTCCAGAGGGGGAAAAAAAATTAAACCACACTCCTATTTCATCTCTTTCAGATCTTTGTTAACCACATCAGGAAGAGAAAAAGGAGCTCTCTTCTTTTCATTACTGTGTTTAGGTTTGATACAATGGCTCAAGGAACATGCTCTCCCTTTAGTTATTCAGTAACTTCTTATGACGATTCCAATTGTATACTCTGTAAGTAACTCATGTTTCTTATTTGTAAAAGATAAAGCTGTTCAATAAAGATTAGGGACTTTGTGGGAGTATTATAAACAGAGACAGGCAAGTACGAAAACACTTCACACCTGCCTGTATCTGCATAGTGATAAAACAATGGAGAAAATCTACATGGTAACAGGGTAAGCCATCCAATGCCTGCAGATACCAGGTGAGAGGAATCTTGGGGAACCACCCACGAATAAACAGTACAGAATTTGTGGAAGGGCATGGTTGATTATTCAGCTGTTCCAGTTTTTCTTGTGGAAAACGTGCTCAAACATCTTGCCTACATTTAGGTGCTCCACTTGAACAAAATTCCATTTTTGTTTTTTCTTTAATTTTTTTTTTTTTTTGCTTTAATGATTATTTTAACAACATGTTTTTCCTGACTAAATCATGGGACGCTGAATATGTAGATTGGTCCTTATGTCCATTCAAATATAGAAGAATTTTTACAAATTATGATGGAGAGTGGGGGGACACATGGAATCTGTGTTGATTGCCAAGACTTTTGATACAAAACCCAGAAGTTTCTGCAGACATTTTGCTCTGAGGCTTAGATGTTGATAGACGCCAGAAGTCAAGACAGAGCACAGAGGGAGAAGAACTCATGGAGCTTTCAACTGGAAAGAGTCTGAAAGAATCCTCAAAATGTTTAGTTCCTGGGTTTCAAGTGTACCTATTTACTCTGATGCATATGGCTGAGGCATTTCTTAACACCTTCTACTACCCAAATGTGGCTGTGTGGAGATGCATGAGGACTCAAGAAGGTCTAGCTTACCTTCAGTTTCTAATCTTGCTGCTCTCGCCCTACAACAAAAATGAAAGGCTTAGAAAATAATTTTCAGGGTACAAAGAGGGAATTTAAATATTGTGGTTTTATCTGTGCCTATCCCAGCTCTGAATTAATTCAGTACTAGCATATCTATGCACAGGCCAGCACAAAGGAAAAAGCACAGAACAGCAATGATTGCTCAGCAGTCAGCACTGTACATGAGGCAGGGATTTTCCAGGTCATTTTTATCCAGTTCATCACCACTATTTGCTGGTCCAATTCTGCCAAATCAGCAGAGGTACTTCTTAAAAGAAAGCCTCGCCCAATTCTGCACAGACAGCGTTCTAAGAGTTCGCAGGGTTAGTGGCACTTTTCATCGGTGATCCATTGTGAATTGCACTTTTAAATAAAGCACACAAAGATTAGAAACTTCTCACCACTGTTGTACATATTCATATCCCCAAGGCAATTTATAACAACTTATAATTTCACCCAGTTGAAATAGCAATATGGTCCTTGCCTATAGCAGGTTGAGACATGAACTGAAGACCTTGCAAGGGAAGCTTGTGAGCAACACGCATGGTCATTTCCCATTTGTGGAATGATTGATGTACACAGAAAAAAGGTAGAGTTTTGCCTACTGATGGCCTGGTGGACAAAAGAATGGCTGGAATGAAGTAATGTAAGAGAGTGGGAGAAAAATGGGAAGTAAAAGAGGGAAATATTTCATATCAGGCACTCAGAAAACACTTCAAAAATCCATTTAAGAGTACCTTGTACTGCCATTAGTCCTGCTGAAGGCAGTGTGGAGTGAATTATTATTCCATGAAAGCAGATATAGTATAGCGCTTCTTCAGATGAAGGAAAACAGTTCTTACTGGGACAGTCATTGGTAATCACAGACCCATAGAAAACTCTGAAAGACTCTGACTTTCAAAGTCTTTTAGGGCTTTCCATTCCCCTGCCCCAATGGAGAAGACATCATTCCATGTAAATCTTGTCAAAGACTTCTTCTTTCCATCATTAAGCGGTTCCATGGTCTCCCCAGACAATTTACTGTCCTCCCAACCAAGTCTCTTCAGCAGGAGACTGGTGCAGGTATGTCCTACGTAGAAGAAGGAGCAGCTGGAGGGCAGAGGGAGCCAGTCCACCCTGCAAACCACTGCATGGAGCCCTTGTGAGCTTAAGGTGGGCAGCATGGTCAATCCAGGCCTGGCAGCACAAAAAACTGCCAGAAAATTTGCTCATAAAATGGTCTCTCTAGGTTAAAACAACCATTGCTGTTGCAGAAAAATGCTGAAACACTACCCACCTGCCTGTGTCTGCATAGTGATAAAACAATGGAGAAAGTCTATGTGCTAACAGGGTAAAACGTGGTGGTTTCAGATACCAGGTGAGCTGGTATGTCTTTGTTTCATACAAGATGCTTTGAAGGAGAAGGGTGTACATGAAGCTTTTCCAGAAGCACAGGAGGTCTCTGGACAACATGTGATATGTATCAAGTTCCTTTTAAATGGTTGCTTTGGCCACCTCAGGAAAATCTTGCCTGTTAACTAAAGCATGTACTGGGGACAAGAAAGAGATCCTTGAGAGAAAGATTAGCCTGCAGAAGGTAGTAAGTATCAATGTGGGAGAGCTAAAATGAAAGGAAAATTAATTGCAGTGCGTGATTCTGTGCCTTCATGCGCAGGCAAAATCCCTCTGCTTTCTCTTTTGCATAGTGTGGCTACCCTGCAACCCATGCCACTTAGACTAGACTCCCAGATTGTGTCTTGTCTCCATATCCATTTAAAGCAGTGCTCCGAAAATCCTTATACTTGCCCTGCACCCTGTGAATGACTCCTTTCCAAATGATTCTCTGACCTTGTCCTTTTAGTTATCCTTTCTATCTACACATGCCCTGCCACCAACTTGAAACAGACAGATTCATTCTAACTTTCAATGCTATCAAATTAATTCTGGGATTTGAAAGCTGGACAGCAAGTTTTAAAATCCATGGAAACAGCAATTGAGATAAAACATTCTCGCTTCAAAATCGATTTCTATGGTAAAGCATTATGACTAGAATTGACTGCAGCTGGCTCTGATTGATCATATCATTGGATCTGAGAGTATCCCATAACACCATCACTAAAACAGGAGTTTTCATTCATTAAAAATGAGCTCTGATCACCATGTAAAACTGTTGCCACAGCTTCCACCCCATACTCTTATCTTTATTAGAAACAGTGGATGTATTCAAGGTGCTAGCTAGCACCTTGAACTTCATCGGCATCACAGTTCATTTGTTTTTACACTCTTACAGTCTGCTGTAGAAAGGTTTTGCTTATGATGCTGCAACATTTCATTTAGGACACCAAAATGTGTTTTCTTGCTTTTGTATCTAAAATCAGTCTCAGAAATGTAAGTATCACACCAAAAAAATCTCTTTAAATAGCTTTAAAGTATTATGTCTTCTTTAAAAATTATCGCAGCAGTGGACATGCCTTTCTGCCAAACTAGGTGTTCCTCCAATCACTGCCAGTTTTGCTTTTGCCTAAAAGCAATACTTGTTTTTACACATTTATACATTTTTGTATTCAGCTCTCTCCACTACAACTGTACGTGACCTCATTTGTAAGGTGCTGCTTTACTCAGGACACAGCCTGTGTCTTTGCCATCTTAATTCTACTGTGAAGTTTAATATCACTTTTACTCTGATACCAGCTATCATACTTCCAAACTCTTCCATTCTATGCCTATCTTGACCAAGGAACTGTGTATCTTTTTTTCAAGTTTTCAGCCTTTCGGCTGAGAGAAACACCCTCCATCTCACAGCGTGCTAGAATGTATCAGTCACCTTTACTTTTAAAGTATATTTAAGAGAGGGAAAAAATGAGGTGTGGGGCAACCAACGTGCATTAAAACCCACTGATAGCTCTTTTCAGCATGTGTAAATGGATATGGGCACATCAAAGCCAAAGGTAACAAGCTCAGATGGAACATGGCAGCACAGATCTCAGTCTGGATGTTAAAGGTCCACCTGATAGTTCGTGTTATCATCTATTCAGATGTCCACTAATGTGGCCATGTTGGTCTTGGCAGATTAAAAAAGAAAAAATTATATAAAAGCAGATCAGGTATAGCTAGAAAAATAGTGGTAACACAGGGAGAAATCTGGTCAACGCGTGTGTGATACAGCTAATATAGAACACTAAAACATAGTGAAAGGGAAAATTCAGGCCCAAGATATTTAAGTTCAGCATCTAAATTTAACACCTATTAGAAAGTATATACCACTCCTCCCTGCTAGCATTAATTTTTATTCTCCATTTAATTTTCACATGCATATGTACAAATATGCTAATCCTTATGTTTTACAGAAACACTGTGAATCATTCATAAAAAACTGGCTACCTAAATTCTTAAATAAGTCCTTTAAATGTGCTATTTCAGAACTTGTATTATTTTCCTAATTAATATTCATGCACTGCTTCAATTCTAATCCAAATCTGTCTGTTATTATGTTATCACGAAGGTCAACAGCTTAATTCACTCATATCCAACCATTCAATGCTATCTAATATAATGTGACATTCTACTGCTAATATTTTGGCACTTAGATCTATATGAAATAACTGCAAATGAAATTATATTTATACATTTCGATGGACCTGAATTAATAATTTTGCTAGCTCATGATCTGGCCTGCCATGTTTCAGGTTTTCTTTACTTAGCCTGAAATGTGTGGCCAGACCCCATCAGATTGTCCATTTTGCATACATCAAGAGTTATACTATAAAAGTATGATCTCATGAATATGTCCTTGAAAAACTGGCTATCAGAAAATTATTTAAAATTTATTCTAAATAAAATCCTGGAAAAGATTCCTATGTAGTTTTTTAACTTCTTTTACAGGGAAAGGTTATTCGGGGTTTAATGGGACTGAAATTTTCCTTCGCAATGTACTCATTATGAGCTGCTGTTGTTTGCCTTTTGAAATAAAAATGCTAGCTTGGGAGTACTGTCTTTTATTTAAAAATAAAAAAATGAAGTGCAGCTGACAAAGTTCAGATAATTGGACAGTGCAGCAGAGCTTAAACCAACAATGTATTCAGCACACTGACATGTGATATCTTTTGAAATCTCCAAAGGGTCTTTTAGCTTACACTGAGCTATTGCAGAATCCTGGACAGTTGCAGAATAAAAGGTTTGCTCTTTCAGGCGTGCACCAATTTCCAATAATATAGTTATTTTTTCAGCTTCTCCTTTTTACCAGATCAATTGATATTCTACTTTGTCAATATGCAAGTTTTTGCTGACCCAATCCAGAATCCTGCAAGTAATGCCAGAACTCTATAAAAGAAATTCAAAGCCAGAAAAATATGATTAGTAGAGCATCAATATGGTCTGTTACTACAGTATGCTATTCTCATTAATACATAATAAACCTAAAACCAGTAGAAAGCTAATAAAAAGAGAAATGAGGGAAATGTCTGCTAAAAGTGAGAGCCACTGGAATAGACAGAACAAAAGAACAGCAGCTGGTTTCCTGCCACACTGAGCGTCTCTAGTAGTCCAGCTTCTCAGGGGTTTGTATAGCCTGTGACTAAAACACCTACTATTCAGGTTTAAGGCTTAAAGTATTAACTGTTAAGTTGTAAAGACAATTCTTTGGCTAGGATAGTTTACAGTCTAGCTGCTGTGAGATTTGCCCCATTCCCAAAATGAAAAGACCAACTAAGGGCACACTCTTGTTTCACACTATTTTTCTGAACAGGATGGAACTGAATAGAGTTTAAAATTTAATCCTATTACATTTCCATCTCCTAATGTGAACAGCTCTGTTCTTTGTATTGAGCCCAATAAAATTCATTGAATTCTCAAGAGAGACTGAATGTCAAACTTTACGAAGTCTTAATCTAAAATTACTGGTGAGCTGAATGAGCAGTGATGTTTACCAAGCTATGCATTTTGCAGCAACCTGATGACATTCCAAATAACAAACTGATAGGACTTGTAGGAAGTGTTCACTCTACCTTCAGCAGGAACATCATGGAAAGCCTTCACATTTTTGCTCAGTACATGAAAAAAGGTTGTAACTCAATCAAACCTGCATCTCAGTTGACTGAACAATCTCAAAAAGAAATTGTCTTGATTAAGCCAAGACATCAAGAAGATCAGTCAACCTCCTGATGCAATGGGAGGCTCCCAGATCTGTCAGACATATTGTGGAGGAAAGACAAGCTAAAGATGGAAGGAATAAATTTAAACAGCCATGAGAGTAAGAATTGGAATGAATATTTGTTGCCTAAACAAGCAAATATGCTAAAAGAGAAACAAATATCCTGACAAGCTGGAAAGACTTGGTAGCCCTGTGGTGGTCAGTTAATACACAATGGTGTTGTTTCCAGGAAATAAAAGGATTGTGTCATATGTTCTGTGTCCCAATTCTTGTGCTTTATTTGGGAACACCTACTCTTTTTCTCTCTTCCTTAAGAAAAAAAAAAAAAAATTTCCTTCTGCTTGCCCAACTCTGTAGCCAGATCTTGAACCCATCATGATAAATGCAGATAGCAAAGCTCTGCCTGTGCTGGAGAAGACTATCACAATAGTGAAGGAAAACACGGGTATATTGCTTTTCCTTATGTTGTGTTTTTCCTGTGACTGCAGAGCCATGGTTTCTAAATCTGACTGCTTAACAGCTGATAAACATTCATGTTGCATGAAATATGGTGGGGAGGTTAAAAATAAAACAGGATGTAAAAATATATATATAAAAATAAATGAATGAAAGGTGGAAAGTCAATGAAGTCAGAGTCAAGACAAATGTCAAGAGTTTGGTGCAGAAAAAATTATGAAGCCCTGAATAAAAACAGCAAACCAAGTGATTATCATCTTAAAAATCTTTAAGAGCCTCAAAGGCTATTAAATCTGTGCAAGGAAACCATAATGAAAGCATAGCAGTGGATGTCCTGAAGAAATGTACTGTGAGAAAATGTTTTCTGCAGTACTGGCAACAAGTCTGAGGTATTTCTTTGATTCACTCCCCTGCTTGGTTAAATAAAGATAAAGTCACAGAAATGCACTGTAGTGATAAGAAGCTCCTGAATGAAGACAGGGCTTAATTCACCCACTGATTCAGTAGTTGGAGTTCATGCTGATCTGGAAAAGGCAATGGTTTGGGGAGACAGAGATTGTAAAGACCTCTTAGTTCAGTGCTGGGACAAAGGAAGCACCAGCAGAAATTCAGAAGGCTGTTTAGATACTGGCAGCTACACAGGCACATGCCTAGAAGCGCTGTTACATAAGACACCAACATATCCTATAATGTTTTATTGTACTGTTTCTTCATGGAAGTGCCTATCCTATAGAGACACAGAAGTAAGCTTACAGAAACCAACTGTAGGGCAAGTCGTAGGCATTGTTCCTAGGAAGACATTTCATTACAAATAATTTAACATAAGTTTAGGTTTTTTCCCATCTCCGAAAGTCATTAAAACAAAATAAAGAAACAAACAAAAAAAGGTGAAGTTGCTGTATATTAAACAGCATCTGCTGTTCTCCTCGCTCTGCAAGTGCAAGGGAAGTATGAGCAAAGCCAATGCCACTGACATTCCTATTGTCAAAGAGAAAGCAACAGATCCTTGACAGTCTCCAGAGCAAAACAAGGGAGACCTTGCAAACATTTCTCTGCAGGGACTCTAAACAATAGCAAAGGTTTCTTCCCAGGGTTGAATGTCTCTATTCCTTTGGCACACTTTCACACAAAGGTTGCGTCCTTTGAGGTTATCTGCAATGTCCTTACATTCAAAGCATTAACATGCCTGCTAGCTCTGTACCCTCAGCATACTTTTACTAGTATTAAAGAGAGATTATAACTCAGAAAAAATAGGATCTTGAAGATGAGGCACTGGACTGAAGAAAAGCAGGCCTCGAGGCTCTCACCTCTCCTCATGGCATTTCAGGCAAGCAACATGCATCACATTTCTATTAACCATATACACTTAGTTCATAAGCGCTTTGAACATAGATGATTTCTTTGCTTGCAAATGTATTTATAGAATAGCAGCACTTTGGAGCAATGGCCTTAGCCAGAATGCCTTGGAATGCCCACCAGTCAAACGCTAAGCATATTAGCAACTATGACAAGGCTAATTTTACAGACCTCTCTACTAATAAAAGACCTCTCTATTTAATAAAACATTATATGGCAACTTTCCTTTTTTATTTTTATGAGAATACTGAACACTTCTAAGGGCATTGGTCTTTTCTGCTCTGCCTTTCAGTTTCCCAAACACAAGTGCGTATTTATTTGCCAGTATGCTATTGATTTCCAGCAACATGGGGCATAACGTTTCTTTACACCTTTGATACTGCTGGGAAGAAGCTACATCAGCAAGCAGGCTGTGAGAACCTCAACATGTGTGTTAAGAGTTTGCTGTTAACAGCTGCAAAGGCTGCAGGGTTTGGATACAGCTGTGGAGCACAGGGGTATTTTTAATTACCTAAAAGAATTAAAGGAAGATTGCATTCAGGATCTCAACTTTAAGTATGCGATCTGAAGAAAGCTCAGGGGGAATAAAAGGCATGTGTTGATCGTCAAACTACTTTAGTAATAGAGATTAAGTGCTACTTTGAACATTATATTGAAAGTGAATGGGTGTAATGCTGCTAAGTAGCCACATTCCCCTGCCATCCCAGTAAATGCATTACATACCTATTTTCCATTGTCAGTCACTTCCAGCCCAAAAGCAGAACAAAGACTTAGTCCCACCAGCTTCAGGTTGATTCAGTGCTGCATCACCACCAAGTACCATAGGATGCCTGCTCTCCTTATCTCTATCCTGGACTCATCTCTGCAACAGTTGTGGACAGAGGGTCTCCCTTTCCAGAACACATCTCCACCGGGAAACAATGGCAAAGGGCAGGAAAGCCACAAACTTGGCTGCACAAAGATGTTGTAGATTGTGACAGAATTTATTTGGTGTGTTATGCATGAAATTGACTCCTTCATGTTAAGGATGTAAAAGCTTGGTGGTGGTACAAGATTAGTGTAAGTGAACGACCTGATCTAAAGCAAACAGAACTACTGCTGCCTGTTCCAGTAAGCTTTCCCCAGGTGCACAACTGCACACCAGTATCCCCAGCATGATATAGGAAGCTTGTATTTCTAAAAACAATTTTAGGAAAAATTATGGAAGTCTGTAGCATGAATCATTCTCACTGCATGGAGAGAAAGTATGTGAAATAATTTATATCATTTTAAAACACCATTTTCCTTATTTACTAAATACAAGCCTGCTCATCCCTTTGGTATGTGTACCAGCTGTGTTTCTATTTACCCCTGCCCACTACTTACATAACTTCTGCTCTGCCTAAGAGTTTATTAATGGGCAGGCCAAATACACTGCTTTAACAAGTTTTGTGAACCCTGGGCTCTGCACTGAAATCGTTGTCCATATCCAGCAAGGACACCATTCAGCAGAAACTGAAATTATTCAGCAGTTCTGTTGAATAGAAATGAGGCAAACAGGCAAAAGTAGTGAAAAATGTTGTTCATGCTGAGCTAAACTCTGCTCAGCTACACATACACAAGACTATCCATATTTGAAATACACAGAACTAGCCTTTTGTTGCAGCTGTGGTTCATCTCGTACGCAATAGCAATGGGGAAAAGAAAAGAGTGTATCAGCACTAGAAATATTTTAATAGGACTAGGATTAAATTTAATTGCCTCATTTTAAAAGATCAATTTATCAAATCCACTGTCTTAGTCCAAGTTAAAACACAGTCAGCATGCCTCTGGCTCTTCAAAATAGCAAGAGAGCATTTTTTTCACATGTTAATACAGGCAAAAACCATTCTTTTGCCTGGGATAAAACATATATGAGACGTGTTGTTCATTGGCCACTTCTTTCAAACTCACCTGGGAGCACTTGTGGCTATTGGGGTGACTATTTATAAAAAAGTAAACAGATGTAATACTTCTTCTCTGAGTGTAAGATTCTCCTTTGCTAGTTCTCAAAGAGTAAAAGTGAAGATTTAATCAGTCTTTACACTTATGTATTTTTTTAAATTATTTAACTTTTATTACTGTTGCACCATTTATACAATTACATATAATTTCAATGCATCCATTGTACATTTTGTTTTTTCATTTGTTTTCCAATGAGTGTGTGTTGGTGTCTGTGACACAGAATGGAAGAGAAACTGGAACTGCAATGAACGCAGACTTTTTCATTTCCACTGACCAATAAACAGAACTACAGGTGCACCCAACCACGGACATGCATTAACTCGTCATGAGAAATCTAGGTAGGCTAAGTAGGATGAGAATGCTTTTTACTCCCAAAAAATATTTGGAGAGGAAGAATTGGAGGATTGGCATTGAGAAATATGTGGACAGCTAAGTGGGTTTTGTCTGAAAGTTGGCATTCATCCACTGCATAAAAAAAATATCAAAATAAGAAAGGCTGTAAATAAAATAAAATAAAAAAAAAAAAAACACAGAAAATACTGCTTTCATAAAGATCTGATTGCCTTGGCACAAACCTAGTGGGCAGAATCAAATGCATCACTCCCAAACCCCATTACAGAACAAAAAGATTTTGATACACTGGTGGAGTGCATTTACAGCAGTTCAGATACAAAAGATGTGCTGTACTTTCAGACATCCNTCCCAACTTGATGGGACATCCTTTTCATTTCATCTCTTTTTTTTTTCTCCTTCTTTTCTGGGCAATACATATTTGTTATTTCAGATCTGAAACGAGTTAGTATAGCTGAAAAAATAAAAAAAAGACACAGGTTGTTTTAAGTGGTTGTTTCAACAGGCTGTCCAATTTAATCTTGCACTGCTATGGTTTGATCCGAATTAGTGGCTGGAACTTCAGAAGGTTTCGCTTCCTCTGGTGGGGCTGCAGGGTCCGAGGCCTTAGCAGTCGAACTAGGTGCTGCTGTTGCCACGGGCTCCTTGGAAGAAGGCGCAGCCTCGTTGCTGCTAGGTTTTGAGTCTGAAGCTGGGGCCACTTCACTTTTAGTTTCTTGGGCTGCAGGCGTTGCGGGAGCCTCAGTCTTTTTGGCTTCCCCTTCCTCTTTGCTCTTGTCATCTGCTTTACTGGGAGCTGTGGCTTCTGAAGGCTGGGAAGCTTTTGCATCATTGCTAGGCTCAGAAGTTTTGGGTGCTTCGCTGCTGGCAGCAGGACCAGAGGCAGCAGTCGGCTCCTCTTGCTTGGGTGCCTGCTCGGTGTTCTTCTGTGGCTCTACTTTCGCATCAACAACAGACTCCGACTTCTCAGGTTCTGGTTTCTGGGTTTCTTCCTGGGTCACTGTTTTCTCCTTCTCCCCTTCTTTTTCTTCTGTCTTATTGGCAGCAACCTGAGTATCCTTTTCACCCTTCTCCTCCTTGTTGTTCTCTTTCACTTCTGTGGTCTCTGTGGTTTTCTGGGCATCCTCAGCCTCCTTTGGAGTCTCCTCTTCTTCAGCTGCTGCTCCTTCAGCCTTCTTGTCTTTGTCTTTAGCTTTTTCATCATTGACACTGTATCCCTTCTTCTTCTTGCTCAGTTTGCCTCCCATGTTGATGCTCTGTAACAGAAAAGGGAAAGAGGTGATTACCCAAAGCTCGGCATTCTTCATTGAGAGAATCAAATTCAGATCAGCTGAGGTGCTAAGGGAAAACTGATGCTGGTTCCTGAAAACGAGACTATGTGAGGTTCGGCGAGACGTTATCAACTGAACACACCAATGCTGTGGAGCTCCACTGCCACTGAGCTGACATTCTGCTCAGCCTTGCAGCATTTCATTTCAGACTCCAGGAGGCCAGGAGCATGTGTCTCCCTCACCCAGTGGGATGTGGGCACCAACCTCCAGTTGCCCAAAAAGCACGAGCAGCTCTTGCACACAGAGTCCCACCCAGCCCTGCAGCTCCCACAGGGACTGCCCTCCTGAAGTCCTGCATTCCCACACACAGCAGGATGGAAAACACGGAGTCTGAAGCACAGCAAGACTGCATGTACACCATAAGACAAAAGAAAGAAATACAGGTACTTCTGACCACAAGCTTATATATGGCATGTGACGTGGTGTGATAAAAAATGTGAGGAAAAGAGGGGGACATACTTTGTACACTCCTCTCATGATTTTCAAGCATGACAAGCAATCAGGTACACTGTTCAGTTATTTAAAAGAAGTGGAGCACGTGTATAATCACAGCAGGATTTATATACCCTTTACGTGGGAGTATCAACTAAGAATACACAAAATCTTTCACAGTACCTCAGAGCAAACTTTGTCTACTAAAACAGGAAACACACATATATTCCATCATTAATGAACATGAAAACCTCTATGAATGGCTGAAAAAATACATTTCTAATATTAAACCAAATATATAATTCATGCTCAGTTAAAGGTTAAGGAAAAACTATTTTCATGTTTCATACAATTTGAAAATAAAAGATGAACTTCTTCAAGGGAGATAAACCATTCTAATTTTCTGTTTTGCACAGGTAGGTAGAATTACAGGCTAAAACTGTGAGTACAAACCAGCAAAAATTCATAGAAGTCTGAATATTAAATAATATTATATACCACTAAGAACTAGGGGCCTCGCAGTAGATTTTCCGTAATCACAGACACAAGCCCCAGGCAGAGCCCAACAGGAGACCATCCATGTGTCTTGGGCAAAAAAATGACATATTATGGTCAGCAGAGACCCTTCTGATTTCAGCTTTCAAAAGAGTAACAATTTGCAAATACTGCTGAAGTGTTAGCACACAGCCCTGCAGAATGGTAATGTGATGCTACTGAAACACTACTTTGTTGTCTGAAATTTCATGGGGAACAGCAATAAAAGGATTAACTTCCACAGAGACACAGCTGAGCAACCTAATCTTTACCTTCATGACAGAGATACCAGGTTTTCGGGTATTTACAGCAGGCTATGGACCTTAGTTTGTTATATGACAAACTTAGTCTTCTTGATTACTCCATAAATATTGCCCAGACTATTGTTTATGTACAGCTGCAACCAAATTCTTTGAAAGTGCTTTTGCAAGTCAGTAGGATTGGAGTTTTATACTGAAGCCATGTGTGTATCCCCATTCGTATTCTCTAATTAAGTCTGTATTTGTATAAGCCCAGGTACCGTGAGTCTAATTTCATTTGCTGTGCCTTCTTTATTTTTCAAGATTTTGCTATTTCATGGAGAGTAGCAACTTACCACAATTTATATTTCCTTGTACAAAAATCTTGTAATCTCAGATACATCTGGATGCAGAATGTGTATGCCAAAAGACCTTTAATAAGTAGAAAAGCATGCATACTAGAAATCTGCTCCAAAACTAAGAAAAGAAACATTCACTGTCTTTCCTTGGAGGTATACTGTGAAATCTCTGCGTTTCAAATTGCATCACAGCCAGCTGGCTCAAGATATTGGAGCAGAAGATGGGGAAGAGATTCAGAGACTACCATTATGGTCTGTTAGTAAATATTTACACTTACAAATGGACTGCCACCTTCCAGCACAGTTTCAACTCCTTTATTAGAGAATAGATTCACTCTTTGTATCACTGAATCCCAAGTTTCCCTGTTAAAAAGCTGCCTAGATCATCATGACAACAGCCATGCCAGGCTATCATGCTAAAGCGCAGGTAACAAAGCTACAACGTCCCTTTCCCCCTACATCTGAACTACAAACATTCCTTCTCCTCCTCTCCCCAGCTTACAGATAACATATCTGGGCTCCCCATCATCTTCTTCAGAAACAGCCCCCATGTGCTCTACTGCCTCAAACAGATGCTGATCTCATTCCTGTCCCACCTTAACTGTGCCTGAAGCACAGCTCTGAACCATCCAGCACAGGGACTCAGAGTCCAGCAAACATAAAACAGACCTTAAAAAGTATTCTAAAACTGCAACCAGCTATACCTGTAAGAAAAGCAGCATGGACCAAGCCACTTAAACATTTCTGTGACTGTGCTAGATATGCTTGCAATGATATTCCTGCTTGGTACTACATTAAAGAGACTCTCAATGAAACATCTCCCAAGTGTAGCAGAAAGCAAAGTATCAAAAAATCATTGAGCTACGACTTCATACAGCGTTAAATCTGTATTATTACCTACATATGAACACTTGCATGAGTACAGACCTTTTTTCTCCCCCCACACCAAAGGACTAAATTCTTAAAAAAAGGAGATACTCTCTCTGTCCCAGTGAGACTAGTGGCCTGGGCTTCATTTCTTAGCCTCTTCCACTTCCCTGCATCTCCCTAACCTCATAATCACTGCATTCACCTTGTGATTGACAGACATAGGACAAAAACTTGCCTAAACTAGTTGCCACATAGGCTAAATCCCAGTATGTCTTCAGTTATTCGCATTGCCATTGACACATACAGGTTTTGAACAAGCTCTAGCAGCTCCTGCAATGGTCTTTGTAGCAAGCATGTCCCAAAGGAAGATCCTGAGCACCTTTACTATGAAATGGCACAGCATTTGATGTCTGTGCCTTCCTACTATTGGAGGGAAAAAGGCCTAGAGACAGACAGCCTAGAGGCAGATTTTATATGAGAAGTTGCAATATATCACTGATTTTCAGGGAACTTTGATGAACCACTTGGCTTCAGAAGAGTGAGGTTAAATACAATACTTGGAAGTTATAATAGACTTTATCTGCTTCTCAAACTGCTCAGTATGGTTTGTATTGCTCTATAAAGACTCTGACTATTACAAGCATGGACCTGCTATCCCCCTCACTTACTGTACTGAGAACAGGGCATCAGGAAAGGACAAACACACAGATATCACCTGGGTGTTATCTCAGTCTGATTGCCAAGGCTAAGCTTCCAAAGTTCCTGTTCACCTTCATGTGAAGTGTGGGGAGTTCAGTCCACCTCCAGAAAAACTAGTTTAGGAAGACAATAGTTATCTTCTGAAATTCCACTGCCTTCAGCACAATGCAGGCACGTGTGTGCAGTGGGTCAGGCCAAAGTAGCCCTTGCACAAGCCTGTTCCCAGGAATGAGTTATCTCATATTGCCTGCAGACAAGCGCTGTAAAATGCACATCCCTCCCAAGGCAGGGTTTCAACACTCCAAATCTAAGGAAATAACCATCCCAGAAACCGCCCCACCCCCAGCTGCTGAAAATAAATAGAAAGATCTTGAAGAAACCATTACACCTCTGTGTCTCACCAATTCACCTCACACCTTCATTAAAACAAATCTAAAAAAAAAAAAAAAAAAAAGCAGAGCAACTTTTTATTAGGGGATATATCTGGGAATTTAAGGAAACGAGATCTGCAAACAGAGTTTTCAGAAGTTTTTCTGGAACTTTTATGAAACAAAAAAATCCCCAAACTTACTATTTCTCAAAATATGCAGTGCAATTTCATGCTTCCCATTACACATACACACACTCAGAGACACTCCTATCTCACCAGGCCAGGTTTATCAGTTTACCAGGTTAATGTTAGAAAATGTCTGTAGCATACCCTCAGATAGAATTAGACTCTCTAGCCTTGCCTTTTAGCAACAAAGCCATGCTTTTCTGTTCTTTCTCCATTATCTTCACACGTCTTCGTTTTCCTCTGATTTTACTTAGAATTAACAAAACAAAAACACTAGGTATCATTCAGGCCCAAGTCTCTTCACACCTCAGTATCACTGATTTTTTTCNAGAGCCATTTGAGTTCGTATTAAAGAGATTGTTGTTGCCCGGATTTCTATTTTCTTTGAAATACTTGCCTCTCCTCTCCTCTCCTCTCCTCTCCTCTCCTTTCCCTTTTCTTTTCCAGTTCCCTACCCTATCCCCTTGATTTGTGCTCCTTGTGCATCAAAGCAGCGATGGAAACGAGCAGCTCTCCAGTCGGGCAGGTTGTGGTGCTGGTTCGAGGGAGGCAGCAGGAACCACACACTCAACCACCTCTCCCTTCTGCGAGGTGGCTGGGCCGGCGCAAAGCTGTGCCACGACAGGCCAAGCACCTCATGCAAAGCTGCACCTGCCGGGCTGTGAGCAGCACATCGCCTGCACGCGGCAGCTGCAAGGACCCCAGGGTGATGAGAGGTTAGTACACGAGATGCACACACCAAAACACACCCTGGTTGTTCCTTAACCCTACACAATTTGGTGTGTTTATTGCTGCAAGACACACAGTAGCAAACTGAGAACATCTCGTTTTCATCAAAGGTCCCAGGTAATTTTTAATCCCTCTCTCAACATGTGCACAGTCCTGCAACTACTGTGTCTCCTTTCCTTCCTCCAAAGCCTTGTGAATATCAAGATTTAGAAAAGGGGCATACAGTAAAAGAACAGTGAACACTTAAAACACAGACATTGTGCTTACTTGATTTCCTAATCCTGATCTTTTAAAAGACAGCAATTCCAATTCTAGGACTAACCTGTTTTCTTTTAAAATACAGCCAAAAAAGGAATTCTAGGAAGTAATATTACCCAGTCTAAGTGTTTAATTCTCAGCCAGATTTCAGTTCTATTTTTTTCTGGTGAGAAGTGGAATATATTTAATGCAAATTTCTTTGAAAAAGAAAAGGGAACTTCAATTTTTATATTATTTTAAAATTCTCAGGGGGAGTGCAACACACAAAAATGGGAAGGATGAATGGCTTTTTTTAATATGAGCCATTTGTCATTAATATATCTAAATTATAATCATTGATGTTACACTCTAATTATGAGTTATAATAATTTAAGCACACTGCAGGCTGATATAAAATTGTCTCTGGCTATTTAAGAACTTGTCCATGAATAACTGCTGCTTTTGAGAAGCTTAACTACTAGAAATATAGCAAGTTATCAGAAAAGTTAACAATTATGTGACAATTTTTTGAGAATAAATTAAAAACTTGTACCTGAGATATTACTAAAATTTACGTTAAGTACTTGAACACAGAGGTATTTATTAATTCATCAATTAGGAACCAAATTTTCCAAGAACAGAGGAAGAGCGATGAACAGCAGCCTAATTACATGTGAAGGTTTTGCCAAAATTATCCATTCATATAGCATCAATCTGAAACCACAGGTACTTCACACATGTGATCCGTCACTGCACCCTGTGTGGAAAAAAGGTAGCTAGCTAGGCAGAATTCCTGACTAAAAGTGAAACTTGTTCATTATTTGATCAAAGACTGAAGAACTATTGGAGACTCTGGATTTGCATTCTGTCTTGGAAGACTGTACAGCTGAGGAACCTGGACACACCACAGTGACTGAAGTCTACAGCAGATACAATTTTGTGTTAGCTTTCTTTGATACTTTCCTATTGCTGGTTTCAAATCAGAATTACACTGTTTTGCCACAAGTGTGGGTTTTTTTCACTGATCCAACACAGCATTACATTGCCCAGCAGTGCACATACAATTGCCAGTGCATTCAGTTTCATCCCTGGCAGCAAATCCAAAGCTGTTTAGCATTGTTTATAACAAAAAACACAAGTCATATTAAAAACTGAGCAAAACAGAAGAAGCATAAAATGGATTATTTTTACTGTGCAGTGTATGTATGCATTGTTCAGCTTTGCATTCAGTTAATCCGATGCTCTGATTGCTTAAATTAAAAATGCTGCCATCCATCTCTATTTATTTGCCTCATCTGCTCAGTTCAGTTTACCAGTCTTCCTACAGACTCCAGACCCAACTCCCATTCAATGCATTTCTCCTATATTCAGACTAACCGCTTATGATCTTTTTGCTCAATAAAAAAGCAGCTTGCAGACATGCTCATGCAAGCACACAACGCAGCCAAAAGTCAGCCTGCCCCAGAGTGAGATCTTAATCACACTATTGTTAGGCACACGGTTGGAAGGGGAAATTCTGCTGTAAACACCTGCTTTGCAGAAGCTGAGGTTAATCTTACAAGAACACCTCTTGTAGAAACAGTTTGCAGGCTTCAGTAACCTGAAAGACTAAACCAAAGTAAATACACATATGCCTTCTCCTTCTTTCTTAGTTGCCACATCACTTTGGGGTTTGTGCATGAGTCCCCAACAGCTAGTTTAATAAATTCTTTACACTAGACTGTCTCCTAGAATTAAGTTCCTAAATAGGAAATGATGCCAATTTCAAAGGTGGTTATTACCCACGTCTTTCAAACTGTTTAAGTACCAGGAACTTGCAATGCCAAGGGAAAGGTGAGATTCCACACATATTACTCCAATTATGGTCAGCCACTTTTTGCCTCCCTCAAATACTTAAAACACCACCACCATGTCTAATTACAAAAATACGCAAGGTGATAAAAGCCTAAAGAATGGGATGATTTCCTTTTAATTCATATTTTGCTTGAATGCTATCTCTCCAGTGCAGTCCCTGTCATGGATCTCAACACCACAAATATGCTTGGCTTGTAGACCTGTGAACGGTTCTGGGCACCTTCAAAAGATACACTAAATATGTAACAGCCAGATGCTGGTAAGCAATGAAAATATTATCCTCCTCCACACTACTGTCCTAGTGAAGAGCGATCGTGAGACCACCTCCTTCCTGGAGGGTCTGCACATTGGGAAAGGGAAAGAAGCTTAACACCTATAGCGTATATTCTCTTCTTGAACAAAGAAAAACCAGTATGAGGGAGACGAAGAGATTTGAAATTCATGCTTGCTATACATAAAAAAGAAATTATCATACAATCCTCACATGTTTTCTTCAATAGCAATGGTTCTCAGTTACCATTTGTATAAACAGCAAGCTTACCTGACATTTCCTTGAAACAGACAGGGAGAGTCACATTCATATTTTGAATAAGACCTTAGGGTATTTAACTAAGGAACTATCACCGGAGACAGTTATTTATGGAGATCTACATTTACATTTTGTCTGTTTAACATTCCACACTCAAAAAACCCCTCTATTACTTTAATGCCCATTCAGCTGGTCAAACTAGTTTCAGTCAAACTTGAAAGAGTCCTTCGAATACAATTTACAGTATGCTATAAGAAATGGATGCATTAACTTTAAAATCTAGGAACTACCAGTTTTACTGAAAATGAATTCTCCAAGTGATTGCTAAATTCTTCTGCATTTTTCCTTTCCATCTCATGGTGCTACTCACTGAAAAAAGCATTCGCTTTAAGAAAACATTCTTATACCCCAGCTGTAAGAAAAATCCTATAGCTGGAAATAGGATTTTTGGCAAACAGCTCCGACCTATGATAGATCATGGCAATCCTTAGACTATGTAATTTCCTTCTTCTGTTTGCATGACACCCTCAGCACAAGCAATGAAACCCCATTTACAATTATGAACCAAATTCAATTCTCAATTTTGTTTTTCTTTTTTTACAAACAAGACACAGGGACTGCAACACACCATTTCTCACTGCAGCACACGCCACAATTTCATCACAGAAAGAAGGAAAACAGGGAAGCAAGAGCAGACGCCATCCATTTAATGCAGAACTTGCTACTAGGGTGTGTATTGTGGTGTTCATGAGAACACGGCAAGCTGTTCCTTCCAAATTACAGAGCATTGAGTTTACCCAGAAAAACAAAAGATTAGTAATTTAAATGAAGTATTTATTGTTGTCTCCTTTATTCTGTTCCCTAATTATTTAAGTATTTTAAGATTTAGGATCTAGTTAATACATTATCTATAAGCTTTTATCTGTTTCAGGTCTATATTAAACTGCAGGAATAGCCTTTCCCTGTTTTTCCTCAAAAGGAAATGATTACACATTCATTTGATGCTCCAGGATGTACCACAGTTTCAGGCTCAGATGTTAGAAGAGGTGGGCTGATTTTAAAATAACACTGACAGCTCTTTTCTCACAAAGAAAATGAAGCTACTTCAGTTACTGGTGATGTGCCCACCCTCTCAATAACCTCTCAATAACCTCAGCCCTGAACACAGAAATTAAGGTATATTAAGAATCACAGGACAAAACCAATTTCATCTTCTAGTTGATACACAACTTCTAATGACAGTTAAATTAGTAATTGAAACATTATTCCAAAAGTACCAGTGAGTCGAACATGGCATTAGAAAGCTGAGCACACCTACGTCCTTTGGGTAGTATTACACATCATGCCACTGGTGGAATTTAACCTCCTGCAAACAACCAACACAAAGCCTACTTACCACTTCAGCAGCACTTAAAGGGTATTTTACACCAGCTTCCTGAAGAGCTGCTGCATTTCTCCTTGGAATAACACCTTCTGACTTTCAGTCCTGTGTACAAAGTTTCATTTTAAACAAAAAAGTCTGTATTGAAGTCAACATATTCAAGTCAAGTCATGCCTTGCATAACATCAAAACTACCTATAATTAAACCTGCAAGACTTTGGGCTGAATTACAAGTATTTTTCATGTTGTTAAGAAAAAAATTCCTCCTCATGACCACAGTATCAGTGTCAGCAGCTTATCAGCTCTTAAGTTCTCACAGCTCTGTTGCAATGTCTTGTAGCAAACACATGCGCAAAAGAAATCAGGAAAATGGAAGCTTGAATGCTCAACATCTTGAAAAACTTTTATGTTCATGTTCCTGGATGCTCATTTGTGTCATGTACATTTCCTACCAGGCTGCAACTTGGTCTCTTATATTTTTTCACTTCGACAGCTCTCACTTCCTGGTTCTCACACTAGCACAATATGTGGTTCTTTTTTTAACCAGCATACATTAACACAAAAGAAAATCTCATATTTCATATTTCACTTTTGATAGTATTTAGAATTCATGTTTATACTGCATTTTGATTTTTCTCCTTTCCCCTCTTCTATTTTAAACAAAGCATTACATTCAAACTGGATTACCAGTTTCACTTTAGTCACTGGGGGAGATTTATCAAAATAATATGGAACTGGTACTCAGCAATCACTGACAAGAAAAGAGCATTAAACAGCTAATATTTATTTGTGTCTTATCTCTCTTCATCTTTTCCACCATTACTCATTTCGACTCTAATGGCTGTTCAAAATACCAAGATGTCTTAGGAAGCCTTTTATGAAGACTGGCAATATTCTCCGGAACCAGAGAAATGAGAGCTGTATGTTTCCTGATCTGGATGAAGAACCATAAATATGCATCAATGAACACTGTCATGTGGAGACTTCTACACTCCTTCAGTGTCACACTGTGGTAATAAGCTAATGCGTATTCTCAGCGTCTCACAGGGGGTTGAGAGGAAAGAGGCAGTTTTCTTTTTGGTGCCAGTGGTGCAAGATGACAGAGGGAACTGCAGAATAAAACCAATCTCAGCTAGAGAGCTTCACATTATGTCCCAACAGGATAATGGTTTACTTTAAAAAATCCACTTTGAAAACATCAAGTGCTCCTAATTATCCCAAAGTAAGAGCTATGCCTGGCAATAAACTGTACCATGCCACGTGTTAAGCTGTTAGGTATGTCATCTTGGATTTGAGACTCCCAAGCCTAGATTGATTGCTTAAATTTCTTTCTGACATCTTCACTGACTGTACTTTCTCTTTTCTTTTACTTGTTTTGGTTCGGGTTATATTGGGATGTCTGATCAGCTCTGCTAGAGGGAAGGTTACATAAGACCAGAGGCTAACAAGTCCATTTGGCAAGATGTGGAGTGAGTAGCTAGTGCAATCCGTGAGTTGCGCTAAGAGATTTATGTTCAGACCAGGAAAGGCAGAAATCCAATTTAATAATTACTCAGGCAGAAGCATTCCAAGATAGCAGCTACCCAAAAAGGAGACGAACAAGCACTGCCGCAGGAATGAAAACTAGGAATCAGGAAAAATTATCAGATGCCTATCATCTTTCAATAAAATAGCTGGGTTTACTTTTCCATTTAAGTATCGGTAGGAAATCTGACTGTAAGAGTTCTCAAATTTAAACTCACTAAAGAAAAGAAAAAGAAAAAAAAACCAACAACAAACAACTTCACATGGATAGCTATGGGTTTGGATGTAGTCCCTTTCCCGACCCCTCACCTGAGCATTGATTTCCATTTTATGTCAATGAATTTAATTAATTCCTAATATGGCCACAATTCAATTTCTGCAGTCCAGAATCCACATCAATTGCTTTCAATTATATAGCTCTTGATGTAGACAGACCCTCATCAAGGCTGTATGTATGCCAATTTGCAATTTTGGTAAACTCATGCCATATAACAGAAAAGCATTCACTTTCCAACACCCACATGCTGTACAGAAAGCTATTTATAGAGAACTCTTACAGTCATTCCTTCAGTTTAAGAAGCTTTCACCGATGGCTATTTGAAAAATTATTTATTCTAACCAAAGAAGGCAGACAGACTTCAATACGAAGTATAACTGAGCTATTTCAGGATTTAAATGAGAGAAGTCTATCAAAGCAATGGGGACTTTAGAAATATGGAAAATTGGTTTTCATTTTTCAAGACAGAGACGTAAATAAAAAGTATCACTAGAGGGTTCTGGCAGCTCTCTCAGCACTAATACATTTCAGAAGTAGCCTGTGTTTCAAACTAGCACCGGTGTTCCATTTTGCTGACCCTCATATTAGCACATATGTGGAACACATCCATGCCCCAGGAAGTCCATGTTTTAGGAGTAAGAGGATATAAATTCATTTTAATGCCATTAAGAGAACACAGCTGCCAAGACTCCCAAGAGTAACTGGCTTTTTCCAGAAGGTTTTTTTGTAATCAGTTCTCCTGGCTGGTGAGGTAGCAGTGCTCAGACTAGGCAATGCTTTAGTTAGTGGGTTTTTTTCCCTTCCTGCCCTAGCAGGTGAGCTGGTGGGGCAGAGCCCCTGCATTCCCCTGTAAGATCTCAAGAAATGAGAACTGAGCAAATGCCCCTGCCCTACTGCCTCAGCTCTGGCTCGCAGGGTTTGGCAATTCATTTGCTTGGGCACTGGGGAGAGGGAGCTGCACTTCATTAACTCTAAGATGTTGGCTGTCACAAGCCAAGAGGCATTTAGCTCTGCAGAAATCTTGTTCACAGTTCTGTTCACTGCACTTTTCTGGGTAATCCACCCCATATGTACAAGCTGAGCACTAAATTCACACATCCCAAACAAGGGAGCTGGGTCTAAATATGATTCAAGTGCATAAAAGTCTCATATCCATATTTGGAAATATTACTTTCAAAAGTCTAATGCTATTTCAGAAAATACTAAGTGAACCAGTATCAAGAAATATGTCATAAGAAACACCTAACTATTTTAAGAATATTTGCAACACCAAATACTAATTTAAGTTTCTTAACTACCACAATCTCTTACTCTCCGTATTTTTTCTACTTTTAATCATAGATAACTGGTAAGCAATACCACAGTTAAGCTTATTCTATGATTTACACATAAACCAAAATAAAATCCTTTTTATTCCATGGATAGCCAATTTGCCTGTCCAGTTTCAGCTCAGCAATTCTTCACTATAAATGGGCAACTCATGTACTTAAGTATTTGGTAGCTTTTAAAAAGCAGAGATTTTTTAAAAAATTATTTTCAAATTCTATTCTCTGTGAATATATGAGGCTAAAAAGAGGGGTCCTTTTACGCTTTTTGCCAGTGACTGCAAACTTCTCTCATGTCACAGACTTCTCCTGACAGAATATTACATGAGCCACTTCATTCAAACACAGAAATCAAATACAGAAGAAATTAAATTCCTTATTCAGGATAACTTAGATAAATAATGCAAAGCTACCACCACATCATCACATTTTGCCATACCCTGCCATTCATGCTTTGCTGCACGTGTGCAGTCTGTCACAGCTCTGCATTTTTCTGTAAGTCTAAAGAACCAACCCCATATTCCTAAAATCACAACATGCTCATTCGGAGCAGGAGTCATCTTCCTAAGGTGAAATAGCCATCCTAAACCAGTGAGACAATAGCCTTTGGTTTAAGCTTCTGAGAACTATCATAGTATAAGAGTGCACCCTGGTAAAAATGACAGATGACATCTTCCCTTTTAAGTCCAAATGCAGACACGTATTACTGCACTAAAACTGTAACACATTACAGTATCATGAGACTGTCTCTCTATTTTCAGGGGTCCACAGCAGGCTAGGGTCAGAGGAGGCAAGAGCCCAAAACCCATTCAATCTCTTCCAGCTGCTGTTGCATCAGAGGCCATCTCATTTGCAGCTCAACTTCCCCCTTTGCAAAATGGGGTAATAGCACTTTTCATCCTCAGGAAAGCTCTCTCTGATGCCAACAGGTGCTATAAAGGCTTGGAGATATTTCTTCTTGCTTTAGAAAGCAAGTTTGTTCCATGTGACTCCTTCACCCCAAATCTCCACTAGAGAAGGCTGTTTTTTCACATCTTGGCACTGTACAGTTGCTGCCTCTGAAGCTGACCACTGCATAGCACTTACTGGAAGAGCATAATTAGAAAGTCACTCATGGCACTTTTACAGTACTGTGCTAATATTGTAATAGACAGTTGCAAAGCATCTCTGAACACTTTCAGGTATTGCTGAAAACTCTTTCGGGAATCAAGCCCCTTCACGGTTAGGCCTCTAGGCTGCGAACGTCTGTACATGGGCATTTTGATTTATAGTTCCAAATATGCACATTTCACTCAGTTTCGGTTCACTTGCTGAGAAGGATTTTTTTCTCAGGCTATGAAAGCTCAGGTGTATCCAGCTGGATGAAGATAAAGCTACTGCTTGGCAGCTATCTCAGTGCTTTATTGAAGATAGATGTAAGGAAACAAAGTAATTTTGCTTAAATAGAATAGAAAATTTTGAATGCTTGAAAAATGATAAACTTTTTTTAACCTGTTTTCATTAGGTTTGCGGGTGTTGGACTGACGCATCATGGTCATTGCTATATTTACCCTATGTTTTTGTTCCAATTTGAACAGATTTGAGAGGAAGCTCTGAACTGGCTCAATAGCTTTCCAAGACCTTTTTAAAGATTCCACAGTTTGAAAATTCTGAGTTATATTTGTCACATACTGCAGAAGCTGCCTTTCCTACCTCCAGATCTGAGCTGCAGCAATTACATTGTTACAGTAACAGAAAGTAATGAAAATCGGAAGTGTCTTCCTTTAAAGTGTGATTGAGTATCAAGGCGACAGAGTAACACAGCACTGCTGGAGATCAGCTCAACAGAGCAAGACACAAAAGGATCATCTGCAAGCAAGGGCAGGAATTAGGGATTTGAAGGGTGGCAAATCCAGGTAAATTCCCCTCAGCAGCCGCATTTTCACACTGTCTACTCAAACTAGTTTCTACTCTGGAATTTCAGAAGCCTTGGTCAGTAAAATAGGATCAGCAGTACAAATTTGGCCGAGTCAACACCAGGGGAATGAAGAACAGCCACATAGCTCTCAGTTCTTGGTACCTGCACCAAGGGGCAAGTGGCTACAAAGGACTGCATGGTGGGCTCAGAGTCACAGACTGGATTTGTGAACTGTTAACTTTGCACATTTTGATAATTGAGTTTTTTCATTATAAGTAGATGAGGTGGCACTGAGAGACATGCCTTAGTGCTGGACTTTGCAGTGATGGGATTATGGTTGGACTTGATGATCTTAGAGGTCTTTTCTAACCTAAATATTTCTATGGTTCTGCATTGTTGCAGAGAATTCTACTTCCATGCAGGTTACTTTATAACTTTCATATTACAAGAACACAAGGCTTTTGAAAAAAATCTGGTATCAGTGTCTGTTCAGCAGGTTCAAAACCTCTTTTGTAATCACTGCTAGAAAAAAAAAA
>VWZG01006118.1:652808-684759 GCA_013396735.1 Grallaria varia | reverse complement strand
AAAAAATTATCTTAAAAAAAAAAAAAAAAAAAAAGGACTTGGGATGAATTTAAAAAATAAACATAATTTCCCTGTAAAAAGTTCGGAAGTTGCAGAGGAAGAAAAAAGTTTAAGAGGCTTTTTTTCCTTTTAGAAGAAAACTACTTTCATTATCGTATTTGTCAGACACCAGTCAGGAAAAGCTTTATGTGTGCCAAAAAAAATCTTAGATTCTATCCTGAGAAAGAAGGGAGGTTAAAGTAAATAAATAACACAGGGTCATAACCATATGACACTCAGTTTCAAATTAACTCAGTTCCTATAAACTCTTGCATTTGTAAGTTGCCAGCTCAAAATTTTATCATAAACTCAGAGTATTTGTAATTTTTGAAAGCATCTAGTTTTCATTTCTAAGCCTCAATTTAGCAAGAAAAGTCCTGAAAGAGTCCTCAACCCAGAAGGCATTTCTTGGTTTCTTACATCATTCATTTTAAATGCTTATGGCTAGGAATACTGCATACTTGCAAGGAGACAAAACTATCTGAAACATTTATTTAATGCCAATTTATTGTCAATTTGTTGTGAACATACTTCAGTCATTCATACTTGCTAGACTGGTATTCAGATAAGTTCAAGAAACCCAAAAGTCCTTTAAATTTATTTTAAAATTTGTGTGTGTCCTTAGTATGCTTTGTTCCAACAAGTTAATCTTACATGTTCAGGAGTCAAGGTATCCAGCACCATCTGAAATAAACCTGATAAAGGACTGTACAACAAGGCCACAGCAAAGACAGAAGAAATCTGGATGGAAAGAAGAGAACTGAATCTCTGGTAACTAGATGTGAGTCTGCCAAAGTCATTACAGGAAGGGAAAGGAGGCATCCTTGACATTTTTTCCATTTCAAACCTACACATAAAATTCAAAACTGTCTTCAAAAAGTTAAATCAACTAAAATTAAAAAGTTGAGAACAATTTTGTGATCTACAAGCTAGCTACAGTGCATCGCTGCGAGATGACCGATGCCATTAGCTCTTCAACTACCGAGCATCTGCAGTGTTCTCACATAAATTCCTTTGTTCATTTGCCCATAACTGATATTTTTATTCTTGGTGTTCTTGAGTGGTTTTCCAGCTGGAGCACTATAACAATCATTGGATTTTCTTTATGTTATTTACAACATACTATTAATCCACAAATGAAAACATGGGAATTTTAATTTGCCTGCCTGTTATGGCATTTCAACTATTTTGCCTGATTTTTTTGATGATCTTCTGTTCATATTTCATTCCTATTTTTAGTAACTGGCAAATAACTATTTGTGATCAGGCAAGATAAAAAGAAGAGCAGTTCTAAAACCTGTTCAGAGTGATGTGGCAATTCAGATACAAATCAGAGTGTGATTTTGGTGTTGCTAAAGAGATGGGGGTTTCCTCGCTTCTTTTTAAGTTTCATATTTTATTTTCCTGAGTTACATTTTCAAAAATCAGTTAAGTGCTTTTGTGATTTTTCCCTTATGATCTTTCCCTCAAAGATAACTATAGAGAACAGTGTAAAGCAAGAACTCAGTCTTTACCAAATGCCATCATTATTAAGAATAATTTTGTAGCTTGACTCGAAGAACAACAAAGTTATACTTAGAAATGCTAAACAAAAGTTAATCTGCAATGACTGTCTGTATTCAGAACTCAAATGAGTATGAAAATGTTTTATATTTAGGAGAGTGGAATTTAGCTGGGATCTTTGATCACATCTCCAGTTGCAGTTAAAAAAAAAAAAAAAAAAAAAACCACCAAAAAAACCCCCAAAAAACAGAGACAAAGACTCCAGCATCATTTGCTAGTCCTATGAATGAAGTTAGAAGCTGGAGCACAGAGGATCCAAAGCCAGGCTTTGTTGAACCTCACAGTTCAACTTTTTTTTTCGAAAATCAAGCATTTCATATGCAGCCCAACTGTATGACATCTACAGTTATTCAAATATGATTCCCAGTTGCCAGGAATCTGTTCATGCTAGCAAGCAGCAGCTGGAAAGCATTAACATCAGTGGTAAACCTGGATGGATATCAATATCTGCAAGCTAATAGCCAGAGAAAAGAAATACTACAGTTGTACATGGCCACCTGCCTATACAGATTGAAAGCAATTAACTCTCTTCTCAACTAAGCGTCAACCTCCTCAGACTGCTTTAATGACTTTGAAACACTGTTTTGACAGTTATTGAAAGCATATTCTTTACATTTGCAAGGTACAACACCACTACTCCACAGTAAATTGCTGAGATTTACAGCCTCCTGTTGACTAGTGCGTCAGCACAACGCTGAGGAGCAGAATGCACCTCTGGGCCTATGAAGACTTGGTGCACGGGATTAAGCATGTGGAACAAAAGTCTTAATGCTCAGCTGCAAAAACATTCAACAATTAATTAAATATTTAACTACAGCAGGATGAAATTAGAAGCCTGAGTTTCCATGAGCCCTCTGTAACTCTACCTTGGACTAATGTCTAAGAAAATATAAAGCCCTGTCTTTCTTCATGTGACATGATCAAGCACTTGATGACTCTGTCAATAAATAGACAGGAGAAGAGAGCAACAGGAGAGCAACTTTGTGCACGTACTTTTTTCTGTGTTAAAAAAGAAAGACATTAGAACATGATTACAATTAAATTTTCCAGGAAACAAAGTCTGGAGTGTGTAATGAAGTAATGGAAGGGTATAGGAAAAAAAAAAAAGGTAAATGTCACCACTCTACATTCCCATTCAGACGTGGGCATTTCACTAAGCCTGTTGATTTGTCCTCATTTTGAATCAACAGTTACGCACAGAAAATAACAATACAGCACTGAGCTGTTTATTTTCTCTTTAACACCCCATCTAGAAAGATCAGAAATCTTACAGCTTGGAAAGGGTCCATACTTCACTGCTGTTCTTACTCAGCTTTGAAAGACCACCAGAACTCAAGGGCACTCTGTGGATTTATAGGCACCATGGGCTGAACGACCAATCACAGCCTGAAGCAGTGATATCTACATGAAGATACTTCCATCGAATTATTGTATGAACACTTCCAAGCTGTACTTTTATTTTTGGAGCAGGATATTGCTAGGAGGTTTCCATAGCACTAAGAAGACACATTTCTATCAGATACTAGCATAAATTTGGTTCAATAGGTTCATGGAAGTTCTTATTCCTATCCACCTAAATGCTCCTAAGATCTCTTTCAGCTCTACTTTAAATGCAAAAAGAAAATAATATATATGCCATCTTACCACTTTTTTTCCCCCTGAGAATCTATAGGAACTAGATATTTGGTGTCATGGGGTCACAGTGCACAGTAGACTCGGAAGCCTTAACAACCTATACTTGCTAAAGCATTCCATGAAGATGGGACACAAAAATTGTTGCATAGTTCTTTCCACGCTATGCTTTAATTCTTTTCTACAGTAGGCTGGCTTTTCCTGTGTTTGTTTCTTTTTAATTAAGGCATTGGGGTACTAGTCTGGACATTTCATAGTAGTTGCCAAGAAAATCTCATCTAGAATCTGCAAGTTGAAGGTACAAAGGAAAGCTAAACTACAAATTTTGAACTAAGACTAGCCAGAACATAAGGTACTGAAGCGTGAGTTATTACTGTAATTCAGAAAATTAAGATATCTGCCGTTGTCCATACTGAGGGTGGTCTAATAGGAAATGTTTAACAAACAATGCCAGGATAAGGTTACTAAATTGGTTCTTATGCTTTTCTAATTATTCAAATATTGTGTAAGTATTTGATAAATGGTTGACATCTTTGCAGCCCCCAGGATTAGCAGTCATTTTAGGATGCCACTGATTATTTCTGAGGACAATCTTTGTAAATGTTAGAGTGAAACTGCTTTTATGTCTAACAGAGTTTGCAAGAGAAGGGGAAAGGACAAAAGGGTGACCCTTTCCCTACAGACCATTTCTGAAGAAAGGATGTCTCTTATCTGCTTCACAGTGGATATTGGAAAATGGCAAGTCACCTCCCTCTCACTGTCTTTCCTCTGTCTTTTACCATGTTCCTTACTGCAGGAACATCCAGTAAATTCTCCTAGAGTGCAAGGTAGTGTGGACCATCACATAGAGAAGGCAAGACACCTTCGTTCTAACCAAGAACCCAAACCAACTTCTGTACAGGGTCAATATAGTTCACATTGCTCTCTTTTACCATGAGAGAGCACCTTAGCTCCAAGTTGTCCTATGCACGTTCAGCACAGGATGTGTCCCATTTTCCTTTTCATGGCACCAGTTAGCATCATCTTCCTGCTTCCTCTGCACTGGCATGTAACAAAAGACCCCATGAAAGAAGCTGAAGACACTAGAGGAAAGCAAACCCTTTTACACCGTGAGGGAGAGGAGGAGAGGGACAAAAGAGAACTGAAAGCTGTACAAGAATATATATAAGAAATCTATCCTTCATATGTACAAGAAGAGCTACCACAAGACCAGCCTTCAACTCTTTTTCCATGGGGTCTTTGCAAACAAAGTACTCCCCACCCCAAGCTGGAAGTGATTCCTGGGCATATTTTCTGTGGGGTAATAAACAGGGATAATAAACAACAGTCTTCTGTTCTGCACCATCACCTTATCCTGTATGCCACATTTTGGTTCATACACTACTTTTTGTAAATAACCCTCGCCCTTTACTTACAATGCCCCTTCACTTTTATGAAACACAGATGTCAAGGACTTCAGTAACAAAGAAATACCCAAATTCTCTCAGTCTCAGGCATTTTTCTGTCTATTACACTGCTTACAAAATTAGAGGGGTATTATGTGAAACAAGGCTGCCTTAAGAATATAGCTGCCACTATCTATTGACACAGGACACTTTAAAATGAGAACGTAGTAAGAGACAAAGTTCAAGAATCGTGCACCCAGTCCAGCTGGAGAACATACAAACATCTTACAACTGTCTCATTAAATGAGTTCAGGGAAAGGGCATTGCTAAAAATGAAGAACAAATGTCTTGATTTACAGATCTACACAGCATTTGCTGCAGTACATTAAACAGTAACAGAGGACATTTTTAATTCAGCCTCTTTCACTGAGAAGCACATAATGACACCGCATCAGTGCTGCCAAGGAAGAACCCAGCAAGAACACGTACAGCTTAAATCACTTGTGCTACCTTTTATTGAAAGCCCATACCAGCGGAAAGTAATGGCAGCAGAAGGGTGATGTACAAAATATTGCTGCAGCCACTTAAATCAGGTCTTCAATTCTTGCCCTTCCTTTCTGACCACTGCCTGTCCAGCAGTCAGGAGATGCTCTCAACAACCACTGAGTTGCCCAATGCACTATATGTCACCAAGTTTAAGGGACTCAAATTAATTCCTGTAGGCAATAGGGTAGAAGATCAAGGAATTGCATATTCATATTTTCCCACTAGGAACATGCTGATACAAATCAGAACACCAATTTTGCCAGTTTACCAGTAACAACCAACTGCTCCATAGGAATCGTAGCGGTTGTTGAATAAAGGTAGTTTGTTGTGGGTTTTTTTCTACAGTATGCACATACTTCTGTGAAACAGATCTCTGTCGGGGCAACTTCTGAGTTGCTATTTCACACTTCTCAAAGATGCCTACGAACTTCCCGCACATGTTGTATTCCTCTGTTACTGCAAAAGGCCATGCAGCACAGAGCACACAGCCCAGATCCCACTCAGATGGAAGTGAAACACTGTCAGATGCATCTGCCATGGTGAAACCAGGTCAATATGCCTGCGGTTGATTCAAAAGTGAGCTGCTTTGATTTGGGGTTTTGGGAGAAGGGCAGCAGCTCATTTCTCTTAGGCACAGCATTAGTTAACTTTCTGCAGCTAAGCAGACAATCAGAAAAAGACTCACAGGATTATAAGGATCATGTATCCATGGTGATTTTAATAAGAAATCTTACTTGCAGTAGAATAGATAGAAGCAAGAAGCAGAATCAGGCTTCACGGGTGATTTATTTTAGTTCATCTCCTAGGAAGTAGAATGTTACTGGTTTGATTTGAAGCCAAAAATTGTAAGCCTGGATCAAGTTCTTGAGGTTCAAACTCCACTGTATCCTGCTCTCAGAAACCAGGACACTGTGGTAGTCTTTATATTGAATATACCAGTTCTCTTTAATAAATTGCTTATCATGTACTATGCCTAGTTTTGACAGAGTCACGCTGTGAACATTAATTTCATCAACATAAGTATCTTACTTCAACTGTCCTGTTTCTTTTCTTGTAGCTTTCTGAAAGAGCAATGTTTATGGTACTATTGTTCCTTCCCAAGGCCACCAACATTTAATAGTGCTCAGGTAAAGTAGCCTAATATACATATATCTAATGTTGTCAATCTTTCAGTCAAGAAAGAGCAGGAATTTTTCAGAATATGTCAGGATGCTGTGTAGAAAAAGAGCACTAAACAATTACAAAGTTCATTTGAATTTATATTGAAATTACATTATTATTACTCCTTGAAGTTGATTGCTACGTTTTCTGAAACACAGTAAGTTCATTGTCACTGTTTATTTTAACAAGCTATTCTATCAAGCATTTTTAAATTGCTCACCACCACCACCATATTCCATGAAACCCAGCAAAACCAGAGCATTGGGACTTTCAACACCCACAGGATTCTGTGACTAAGCTGTCCAACTGCACAAGTCCTGAGCAGGGACTTTGTGATGCTATTCTATGCCCATTTGGATTCCCCCATTGTCTACAGCTTTTTTTTTTTTTAACTCAGTTATATTTTACTCAGTGTCCTTATTCTTTTCTACAAAGTAGAATTTGATAGAAAGACCTGGAAGAATACAGAGAAAAGAGACATCTTTGCCTTGAGACTGACTCTGTAGGAGGGAGATGCCAAGACTTTTAGGCTTGAACGAGCTAAAACCAGAAAGGAAATTATGTTAAGACTTCTGAGAAAAAGACTCAAACAGATCACAAACCAGCAGTGAAATGTTTGCATTCCTTATGCAAGGTCCAATAGCTCCGTTCCCATAGCTACTGTATGTTGAGATGAATGATGTAGCTACAGCAACAGAGAGCCAACATCCATGTTCACTATAAAATTCCTAAGTCATTACTTAACCCTTCTTTTAACTCCCTCCAACCTTCTAAAGGGGAAAAAAACTAGGGTAATCTTCTTTGAATGAATGAATTAAAATTTTCCTAAAAATATTAGAATTAAAAGATCCACTGAAGACTACTGGAGCTATAATATGCTTCCCTGACACAAACTGCTTCATCCTACGATTCCCCTCTCCACACTGACTGGGGACCATCACTGTTTTGCTAAAAAAGATCTGCCACTGCCTTACTCAGTGAGTGGTGTTTGGCAGTCTGCAGTTTCTCCAGGGTCCACTGCAGCACACAGTTGTTCATAAGCCAGTCCTTCCATAGGGTATACTCAGTTGTTTCTTATCTCCCACCACCCACGACGATTTTGAAGAAATACTTCTACTGAGAAAATCTGCACATTTTCATAGCAATTATTTCCTTCGACTTAACAGTGCTGGTTCCCTGCATAATTAAAAGGGAAATATTACATCAAGCACTGAAAGTGTTGTTTAAAGCACAGAGTCTTTTAATCTTCAGCATGTTGTTTGCCATGTGATTGCCAACTGGATAACGTATGGCAAGCCAAGGGCATATTTTATTTTGTTATATGTACGCACAGCGAAACAGAAAAGAGTTTAAAGTTTAACCCAGTATAATGATTCTGCTTTAACACCCCAATTCAAGCCTCACCAAAAACAAGGATTCTCACTTAGGGGGATTTATACCGGGTCTTTAAGAGGAACAGACAGCACAAGCCTTTATTTCCTATGGGTCCCGCACAGAAATATGCTCTATCATTGTAAAATCCAAACGTGAAAGTTCCAGCAAATGCCAGCACCCTGAGCTCTACTTAATTTTGCTTCAATGTCCCATTTAAAACTGTTTTTTTCAAAGCTACATAATCTTAGTCAAGTGGTCAGTCTTTGCTAAAACTCTAGAAGGATTAAGCAACACTTAAGCCCTGATATACCATAAATTAATCTGCAGCTGTTGATTAGAAAAGCACTGAAGCAGTTTTATGTTAAAAAGTCAACATTAGAATATTCTCAATTGAAAAAAAAACACAAACATTCTCAGTGCTCAGAAATAATCTCACCAGAGTTCAGAAGGCAGCAGATCCTCAGTGCAAATATTTAAATTTTTAATAACAAGATGTTTAAGCAAGCTCATAAATCCATGTGTGGCATAACTACCCAACATCTACAACACTGATATTGCTAATTTTGGTTTGCGTGGACAGAAGGAAGGCTCAAATAAATACTGCAGAGACTTTTTTTCCATACCCTGTCTTTTTGTCAGGTCAGAATTGCCATGGTTTGCAGATACATTCAGTTAATGTTGGGATAATTTTTTTGTTTTCTGTCTGAAAAGGTACCACACAGGTAGCATATATGCAAAGTTATTCCTTCAGTGAGTGCTGAAGTCAAGAGTTTTCCATTAAAAAAAGTGCAAAAATAATACAAACACAGCCCAAGTTTCAGCTTTGTTACAGGAGATGACCACTCAGGTTCTGAGAAATGATCATTTTGTAGACGAGGCTGGTCTGCTTTCTCCACCTCTTCCCCAGCATTACAACATGTCTTTCCCACACCCTGGGGCAAAAACTTCTGAAAGAGGAAAGTTTCACAACGCGGCGTGGGCAAAGCCGGCACACACACCGCGCACTAGCCTGGGACGACAGAAATTGCGCAGGAAGTGAAACTACCATAAGTTCACAAGTTTTCTAATACACAGCTGAATATAGATAAAATCTAGCTGAAAAGTGGAAGAAAAGTAGAGTTGATAGGGTTCATGCAATATAATGAGACAGAAAAGCTCGCAGCAGGGAATTTATACATCCCTTCATGGGTTAGCCAAATAGGTTGATATTTCATGTGTATTAAGTTTTGTAAAGTGAATTTACAAATAATATCTTTCTTTTTTTCCCCTAAAAACTGTATGAGCTTTGGGCAATCTAACAAAATGAGAGCCTCGTAGGTCACCAGGTCATCACTAACCCTGGTGTTGTAATACCTTTGAAGTACTGCAGCAAAACTCATTTAAACATCTAAGGCTAGCTATCAGGTTGCACTACTAGAATCCTCAATATCTACAAATTTGGGATGATTGTAGGCTCTGAACTAATTAAGAGCAGAAAAGGAGACAGGCTGTTCCATACAAGCCCTCCATACAAGCAGGCACTCAGGCATGATTGGAATTTCAATCAGAACCAGGAAAGGCTTCCTGAAGGCTGCACAGAAATGTTTGCCCCACCCTGAAAGCAACAGGTCTGAGGCCAAAAGCAAAAAGAGTAGGAGATCATCAACATTTTCTTTCAACATTTGAGATTCCAACTGCATACCAGGGTGGTGTGAAGCATGTCTGGTACAAGCCTAAGCAAGGAGAAAAGGGGATTCAAAGGGTATGTATGTATTCTGTTGCTTCCAGACCTAAACACCAACTGGTTCTCACCTCAATTTTAACGTCAGATTCTGTAAGAATGAATGCCTCTTCTTCAAGTCACGTCCATGCTATGAAACCAACAACTGCAAGTTATAAGAAACTGACTCTGCCTCATCTGGATTTGGTTTGCTTTATTGCCTTAAAAAGACTTTGAAACAAAGAATGCCCATATGACAGAGAACAAGCCACAGATCCAGAGAAAGCTAAGCTTCCTTCCTGCACACTGGCCACTGCAAAGGCGTAGACAGGAAGTCCAAATCAATATGACCTTTTTGATATTAGTGACAATCCCTGTAAAAGTGAAGGGCAAAGATAGAAAATAATTTGCTGTGGGATTATTCTGTGCATGCTAAGAGAAAGGAGTACCAATGCTACTTCTTTCTGAAAGAGAGATGGAAAAAAACTCAGTACAATGTATTTCAATGCCAGAAAATCAGTTTGGAGACTAACAATAAGGAATCAATCATAAATTGGGAGTATCCTCAAAACTCCACAGTTCCAGAGTATTCGTTTTGTGAAATACAAAACATATTTAGAGAAAGAAATCCTCCAAATTCAAGAGAACTTAAAGTGCCACTCTCTCATAGAGGCACCAGTCTTATAGCTAAAAGGAACTGTGGTGTTTATTCCACTGTACACAATAAAAATGACAGCTCCAGGACTACAGTTCCTCTGTTGTTCAATAAATTTATTCCTTAAATTTTACACACTGATTCCCGGCATAATTTAAAGAAGACATCCCACTCTTCTGAATTGCACATTCTGGTGTAATCAGCATAAGCAGTGCTTTCTCACAGGAATGCAATGGACTCTTACTGCGGTAACAGAGACTCGGCACAACAACCTGAATGAAAAAGAAAGTAACACTTCATAGGCACAGTCAATCTTACAACTTCCATCCTGCATTTACCTTAACAAATGCAGTAACTTATTCTAGAGCACTTGCTTTTTAGGAGAAAGGTGTTTTACACACAAGCACATCAGTGCCATGACATTATTTGATAAATATTTCCACAGCATCTCAAGCAAGTGATTCTCATCCTCTGATCAGTGTGTCAAAAATTAAGCTTACATAGATGGTAATGAAGATTCAAGTATAAACAGTGGGTAGTCTGCACCAATCCAGTAAAACTAGCACTTAGGAAAAGAATAGGTCTTAACCAGAACTCTGGTAAGGCATTTGCAAGTGACACCATCCCAGAGACCACCTCAGTAGTTGTGACATAGTTTTTAAGAAGTCTGCTGGTTTAAGTGATTCAGCTTTACCGTGTCTTCAATAAAGAAAAATTAATTTTAAAAAGTGCAACAGTGACTTGGACAATACTTAATTAGTATTATTTTGAATGAATTAGCCATGCCAACATGACAAAAAAAGAACTTAATTAAGACAGCTCCATTTTATATATTCTTGTTTGTGTGCACTAACAGATTAGAATACAAAGTCATTAAAGAGTTAAATGGATGCAAATAGAAGCTGTTTACAGTGAATGGTCTGAAGTGACTGCAGAAAAACTCATTATTACTCAGCATTGACAGTGGTAGCTGTGAGGAGATCAAGTAATAAGAAGGAAAAGAATTAGGAATTCCTGATACGGGTGAAGTCATCCATTTATAAGAATTTATTCCAAAAGGTAAGATGCAAAAGTGATAGCTGAATTGTTCACTGAAGAGTGAAAAACATGCTAAGAAATGACAGCGGGAAAAGTACATAACAGATCTAGAAGCTGACAAGAGATGGCTGGTCTGATATACTTTCTGTGTTTTCATCTGTGTTTGCAAGGTTAAAACTGAAGAGCCTCGTGCAGCAGAGCAAGGGCTGAGCAAATCCAGGTCTCCCCACGGGCCCTGAAACTCTGTTATATAAGTTGTTTCCATTTTACACACTTCAATTATCCACTACTTCAAACATACCAAGCACACGGGAAATTTTTGGTGTATCCAAATGAATGTATTTGCCAGCTGAAATGAATTATTTTCTCCAGCAAAGGAGGTAATCCACAGAGAGAGACTTCTGCTTTGAGGTACTCACTTGCAACATACCCACCTGTCAGGGGAGGCTGTGGGGTGTGACCTCTCTCAGAGAACTCCTCAACCCATGAGAGAATTTCAGTTCAGTGCAACTGAAGTGGCTGATGGTCAGGTAACAAAAGGAGCTCCTTGCTCAAGGACAAACCGCACTTGTGCATGCATTTAGTCCGTGCCTACTGGGCTCCATCCATTCCCATAGCCCACAATGGAAAAGCTGATGTGATAAAATTTAAGACCTGTAAGTGAGAATTTAAAATAAACCCAAAGTATGGAAGGACCAGTATTTTTTGAGATACTACAAATACACAAAAGAATCAATGCCAGCTGGCAGGCTGGTGAGCATATCATCTGCCAGAACAAACTATCCTGTGCCCTGGCGCAAGGTTTTGGCAAGCTTTGCAGTGTCTATTGGAAGTATATTTCCCATGAGCCTTGGCAGTACCAGGTAGTCTCTCACCTAATTTGCGTCCAGACAGGAGTGAGCACATGGAGAAGAGATGAAGGAGAAGAGATGAGTGCAAAAGGGAGCCTATGCTGTAGCAGCAGTCTGGGGATATCTTGAAGCATGTGAGAACACAAGAAGAAGAACTAGGATGGGAACTGCCTGAAAGAAAAGCCCTGAAATCCAAAGACATGCAAGATTTTGGAGGACAAAGAAATGCCATCCTATCGGCAAAGATGCCTGTGTGAATCATTAACTAGAGACAGTTTAGCGCAATAAATCAGCATATTTGAAAGAGGCTGCGTCTGTGATAAGAACAGGACAATCGTGCCCAACTGCAAGGATAATGTTCCCAGAGCAGAAACACAGAAGTCTCAGACAGGGGAAAATCACCGTTAAGGACTAGAACAGATGATGTGCTGGGCTGAGAGCCCCGTCTGAGAACCATCTTTGTTACCCTGTTTTGGTTTAGAGTTTGGGAGGCAGAGGGGCTCAGAGAGAAAGAAGATAAAAGGGGAAGGAGACTGCTCAAGATAGCAAGGCAATTCCTGATTTGTACAAACAAATTTTGGTCTTTGTTTCAAATTCCACAGAAAGCAAGAATAAGCACCTGAGCCTTGCATGCCACCCACAAAGGGGTGACAAAGATCCAGGAGGTCTTTGAAACAGCTAGATTGGGTCTGATACTGAGCAGGAGTTAAAACCATGAAGTTTTGTACAAGCTTCTTTCTATCAAGCCATTCTTATCTGTATTTTTTCCTTTCCCATTATCTGAGCTAATGACGAGTTGTCCATTATGTTGGTCCAGATCCGAAGCAGTTGCCCAGGAGGAACAGAGGTGAAACAATCTCCACTACAGCAAAAAGCACACATATTGGCAGACAGCAATGGATTACGTACAAGGGTTCATCTGTTTTTCCACTGACTCTAGCATTTAACTCTGTTCAGATTAGTTTAAATACAGAGGTCTCCCTCACTACTGTAGTGGGATATTTTTGGAAGTAATTCCAGAATATTTTTATTGTGCTGCTTTTTCTCTTTTTTTTTTTTTTTCAACAATAATGGGAAAGCCTCACACACACACACACACACACACAAAGTCCTCAATTTTAAGAAAACATGTCCATTCTTTTATGTACTCAAAGACTTGGCAAACAGGCAGATTTGGCAAGTAGAGGAATGGCCAAGCAGCAGCTTCTAAGTTATGGAAATGAAGGCCAGTGACATAAAGTACATACACTCTGTTTCACAACTCCCTGCTACTGAATTTCCACAGTAGGTCAATGACTTGATTACATAAATAGTGGAAATAATAGATCAAATAATTCCCAACACAGCCAATCTATTAATAAAATGAAGTCCTGTGTATGAAAAATTAGGAATTGCTGAAAGACAATCATGGAATGTTCCTGGCTTTAAAGATAGCAGGAACCTGAATTTGAAGTTACTGGCTCCAGTAAACTTGGCCTAAATCAGTTTTCATTATCGACGGATTTTGAAATATCCTGCTCAACTTCACTGAACAGCTGGTATTTAGGATTCTGGACATACAAAGAGGAAAGGCAGTACCTCACAAAACCTGTTTCTAACTCATATTTCTTAGCTTTACTTTGCTTCAAAGAAATCCTCAGATTGTTTTCATTGCTGTCATAGCTGAGTTTTGATAAACATGTCCAAGGACAGTCAGCTAATTATCTTCAGTGGATAACTAGGAGCACTGAGGAGCTTGGTTTTCTCCACCAATGGTAGAAGTTGAGGCTTTTTATTTAAGTACTTAAGTTTGCTTCTTAAGCTACGGGGTAAGAACTTCAACACTAGATTTACAATTTTTTAAAAACCTACAGAACAGAGCAAAATCTTCTTTTATGTAACAATGATGTGTTTCAGAGCACTGCTAGGCTCTTAGTGTAAGGACTTTTACAGATGATGACCTAAGGCTTCAAAATACCATCTAACCCAGGCAAATAACTGTAACTAAATTCAAATATCTGCTAACCACAGCTAAGTTACTAAGACCCAGGTCACACTGAAGGGATAAAAATAAGCAGTAATAAGGGAAGAGTTAAACCATCCTCTATAACACTTAGTTGAATACCTTAATGAGATTTTTTTTTAATGATTTATTTCTTAGCCTAGGTAATTAGACAAAAAAGTCAGGGGTTCATTTGCAGTCTAGGAAATGAAATTTCAGGTACCAATATCTTGCTATCTTAAGACATAATAATATGATAGAGTTTTCCTGGAAGCATGGTCAAAGAATTGTGAATTGCCACCATACTTTGTCAGAGGGAATCCTTAAATAGGACCTGCAAGATACCCTGTGCAGTCTTGAAGTGTTCTACAATTGTTGAGGCAGCAGCTGGTTGAAAAAGAAAACATACTCTGATCTCTTCTTTATTCCTGAGGTGCATTATGTCCTTCTTTAGTCTACTTTACGTGTTGTTCTGTGCAAACAATGGAGTTATTTGTCTGGGAATAGAAACTATTCTGTAGAGTGAAAAAATGGTCTAGTTTTTAACTTTCTTTTGAGACGATGTGAAGACATTATTTCTGAAGCAGTGCAAGTTACATGTACAGTTGAAAGGGAAAATAGAAACATTGTTCCAAGAGAAAGAGGAAACAGCCTCAAAATACTTAATGAATTTTACATGCATTGCTTCATCTGACCAGTTGCATTACTCATACCATACAACACGTATTGCACCTTCTTACCTCCCAGAACTGCACATATTTCAGTCATGAGAAAGTTAAACCCATGTAAAATTGAGAAATTGCAACCCTGAAAACAGGTGTTTAGCAAGTGTTATCAACCATACTTGTAGCAGTGCTAAATTTGGAGAAGATCTTGCTCTTAGCTTAAGCAGGGGCTAGTGACTGATTTGTCTTTGACATTCAGGGTTATTTTTTTAGTTCACTGCTTGTATACTTCATAGGAGAAATATTTGTACGAAATTGTACTTGCTAGCTAGGACAACGAGCACAAGCCAGTTGTTGAGGCCAACAATACCCCTGAAGCAATGCTTCAGTGCTAGACTGCGGAAATAGCAGAGCAACCCAAATGAACCCAGAATTTCAAGGCAGCGTTCTTTATATCCCTCTAATTGGGTGGACACATCAATCCTTGTTAGAGCACCTCAGTGATTCATTTGTTGTTTACTGAGGCATGTGCTGGAAGAGTCCACTGGCATGCCTTTAAGGGTCACAGAGAAGCCTCTTCCATTGAAATTAAAAATCTAGTTGTCTTTAGCAGCTTTTTAATAAACAGGATTTCCATTTGACCCACATTAGAAGCTTGCTTTGTTGAGATTTAGAAAGAAATGTTTGTCCTTGCAAAAGAGCAGAGGGGGCTGTTAATATTCAGATTAGATTTCTGCAAAGACTAGGTATTATTAGCACTTGAGTTTCGGCTCAAAATTAATATAGTTTCTTCCTTGTCTCAAGAATTTCTTCTCAAGGAGTCACCTTTTTTTCCTCTCAGAGGCAGCAGCTATTACAGCCACGGGAGTATTTTTAACAAACAGATTTTTCATCAGGCATGCTAATGCAGGTGAGAAGCTGGAGCGCTCCAACACCTCATCAGGCACAGGTTCGTACAAGACCACCTGCAGAGCAGATGCAACCTGCCTGGCTTTAACACCAGCTACATCAGGTGCTGGTGGTCATGTGGCTACCCCGGAGCACAGCGTGGGCTAACTTTTTGTGCACTCATGGTGCTGTTTGCATGTTTCCTGCAGATTGCTGAGCTCTGTGCTTCCATGCAATTCTAGCATGTATCTTGAGCTAACTCAAAACTAGTGGTGCAACACAGAGCCATCCCAGCAGCACCAGAGGTATAGATGTGCCATAAAATTCACATGCAGAAGCAGAAGGAAACACTTTTTGATCCAGCAGCACAGTCGTGCAGCTTGCCCAGCAGGACCAGTGTGTATGCTCTCAGGCACAGTTCCTCACACCCCACACACTGGGAAGCTTCACCACCAAGAAGGCACACAGCATCACCCAGCAGAGGTCAAGCCAGAGACCTTCAAGAGATCACAACTTCACTGTAAACAACAAAGTTCTTTTTTCAGCCTGTTCTCCTTGATGGTTTTTAGCATTTCTATCCGGGATGATACGCTCGCCATGTACCTGTTATCTAAGTTACATCACATTTTTTACAAGCTTCATTCCTTCATTCAATGTGAGTTTGCTTTACAGCAGCAAAAACCACTAGAAAACAGGGGTCAGTGTCCTGTTCCCTTTGACAGAAGGAACACTGGTTTGCTATAAACTGCATTTACGCTGACCATCTGTGCTGAAGGAAAGATACTGGACCCATTAACATTTGTAGGATGGATTCATTCACTATAGTGTCATTCATTTGTAGAATGGTGCAAACATAAGGCAGTGGAATCTCCATCATTACTGTCATCTCTCATGTTGCCATTCTCTAATTATTCAGCTTTTTAAGGTTGAAGTTAAGAGGGACTGTTAGATTTTTAAAGCATTTCTGAAAAGCTGCGTACACCAAAAAAAAATAAAAATTATAAAGAAGGAAAAACCTGGTATAATTACCACAGATTTTTAAATGTTATTTTTATTCAATTTAATTAAATTGAAATGAATGGAACAAGCGTACTTACTCTAGGGAAAACAATACTGAAATTAGTACTGAAACATTCAGATGGAAGGCAGAAATAGGGAGCACAGAGCATTATAACATATTGGTGCTAGTGAAAGAAGTGGGATAAAATACATGTGAAATTCTACAGGAGGTGGTTAAAATTCTGAGAAGAATAAAATTAGCTCCCACAGTGCTTCCTCATGAATGTGGCTATGGTGCTGCTGTGAAGGGAGCTAACTCCCTGCACCTCTAGAGCTACCAAATGTATCATGGACAGATTCCCACTTTTATGGCTGCAATACAAACAAGCAGAAAGCTGTAGATCTGATGGATTAGGACTGGTCCAACTACTCTCCACTTCCAGATAAAATCAGAAAATACATTTACTTGCAGTTGGTTTCTCAAAAATCCCATCAATAGGCCTTTCTTTTTACTGCATTGCCTCAGGACATGGTAGAAAAGGCTTCTCTGGGAGTTTCAGTAGGCAGGAAGTATCCAATGAGTTGCTGTATGAAAAGACAATATGATTGCTGGGCTCACCTCATAAAACACAGCTTTACACAAGAACAGTGGTGCACTTACCTTACTGTCCTGAAAAACTGCCTCATTTTTGGCTAACCGTGTTAACATCCCCTCCCTTGAACTAGTGGTGCTTTTTGCCTGCAGCCAAATGGCTGACACAGTAGACATAAATAAAAAGCCCCTGTACAAAACAAAGCTCAGCTTTATAGCCATTTCATAAGTATGCTAAGTGAGAAATTGCAAATTATGCTGAGCAGCTATCAACAGAGTAAGACATTTCAGAAAAAATGCTAAGTTCCTGTTTACGATATAAAGGATTTCTTAAACCAGCACCGCTGTAGCAATTTGGTTTGTGTAACATGTTTTGCTTGCTGCTTTACCAATCTAATTCTATCAAGGAGTACAACCGGGAGTCTCAGCAATCTGTTTTGTAGAACTACAGATAAAACAGTCAAGTTAAAATAACCTTTATCCTTTGAAGCAAACTATGAGTGACTCTTACATTAACAAAAAAAAAAAAATCCTTTGAAGAGATCATAAATATGGATTAGGAATTAAAATTCAGGCCCCTTGATTAAAACTGATGGAAATCTCCCCAACTCCATTAGATGAACATTAAGAAACACTTGAAAGTATGAATCCAAGTTTCCAGTGCAACATAATAGTTGTATAATAACAACCCACTCACTATTGTTATCATTTGAATCAAAAGGCAACATAAAATAAGAATTCAGTGAGCCTTCTGCAAGACTTTTGCAGTGCTAGGATCACAATATCTCTTGAAAGGTCTGGCTCCCAGCCAAGGCACAGAAGTGTTGGATGGTCAGAGGCATCCCTTTACTCACTATATCAGTTTACTCACACCTGAGTTTTACACATCAATCTTCACTCAGATGTAAACAAAAGGATTGCATGAAAAAGCATAAGGGTTATTGCTTGCTTGAAGAGGAAACCGGAAATTCATATTCATACACAGCACCTGTGACCTGCTTCATCACAGAAATTTCACAGGATATTCTGAGTTGGAAGGGACCTACAAAGATCGAGTCCAAGTTTTAAATGAATGGCCCACACAGGGACTGACCTTTGTAAGAATCAAAAAAAGAAGAAAAATAGATGTGGATGTAAGAGAAGTAGATGGTCATCAAAGACCACAGCCTGAGTTAACTTTGTTCTGATTTCCCACACTGGAACTCCTTTGCTAGACATCCAGTAGTCTTGGGGCATAGTTAGCCCTTTGAGTCTGAAGTAATTCACCTACTATGCTTTAAAATAAAAGCATTTTATTGGAAGATTTCACAGTTAGGTTTAATCTGCCAAATTTTGTGCAATTATTATTTAAATTTCATAATGTGATGTTTCCATGTTCTAATTATAAGATGGATCATCTTAAATATGTGGGTTTACATGAAAAACATGCTTAGAGGAATAGCATTAAAAATCTTTAAAATCTCGAAATGAAAGTGTATTTAGATGATACAGCTCAGCCAAATTAAATAGCTTGCTCTTTCAAGTGGGATGAGCCTACTGGTGGCTCCTCTTCCCTTGCAGCTGGTCTGGCTGTTAGCTGAGCCCTGGGTGAGGCAATTCAGCTCTCTGGGAGGAAAGGAACCCGGACAGAAAAAGCAAAGCAAAGAGGAGTGAGCATGCAGCCAGCCCACTCTATGGAGCTGCCAATTCAGTTCAGCTGTCACACCTGAACCCTCGAGGTGGAAGGATCTAACACCATAGATGGGATTAGTTCTTAAAGAAGGAAGAAACTCCCCACATTGTAACACAAATTTTAAATTTTCACACTATGTAATTTGCATCTAATGTTAAATAGTGGGACCTGCTCTGTTGTTAAGATTCATGCCAGGCGCTTAATCGGCAGTTGAGGACTCAAACATCTTCCCAGAAACTCCTACGAATAAAATACGGCAAAACAGCAGAAGGAGTACACATTTCATTTATGACTCCAAACAAAGACATTGGCTTTATACTAGAGCTACATGGTAAAAACCTGCACAGTCTCCCAAAAGATTGGTTTTTATGACATTTTTATATAAGCTTTCACAGTCAGACAGGCAAAAAATTAGACACCCTTAGCTTAGAAAGTCACTTTTTCTATAAAAGAGCGTGTTTCAATTCTTCCCTGCCGAGTTCACACCTGAACTTCAGCTTTCAGCACCTCTGTGAGGGCTTCGACTGGAGACGTTCTTTTGCCAGTTGCTAGTTTATATAGCACAGAGTAGCCAGCTCCATCAGTAGAGCCTGAGTCTGACCCAACCAAAACAAAATAATAGTCTGCTGAATACGATGCTTGCTTGTTTTACAGGAGACAAGACTAATACCCCAGCTGGTTTCAGCAGGAGCAAAGATTTGAATCCTGACTGTCCAGGTGATATATGTCTTTCTTTAATTAACACTCATTCATCCATAGACTTTGTAGAATACTATATACTTTAGGTCTTAAACCTCAAAACTCTTATAAAGTGTAGTTTTTATTAAGTGGCTAGTTACCTTACAGTAGAAAATGGAAATGTTTTTACTATCATAGAATGGTTTGAGTTGAAAGAGATCTTAAAGATCATCTAGTTCCAGCCCCTCCACTATGGACAGGGACACCTTCCCCTCGGTCAGGTTGCTTGAAGTGCCATCCAACGTGGCCTTGAACACTTCCAGGGATGGAGGCATCCACAGCTTCTCCAGGAATCCTCTTCCAGTGTCTCAGCACCTTCACAGTAAAGAATTTTTTTGCTAATATCTAATCTGAATCTACCCTTTTGCCCCTCTCCTTCATTCTCCTTGTCCTATCCCGACAAGCTCTTGTAAAAAGCCCCTCTCCTGCTTTCCTTTAGGCCTGTTCAGGTACTAGAAGGCTGCTATAAGATCTCCCTCGAGCCTTCTCTTCTCTGGATCAAACAACCCCAACTCTCCCAGCATGTCCTCATAGGAGAGGATGTTGTAGATAGCAGTCTCAAAAGCATACTCTATTCCTGAATTATGAACTTGAGTGTTAATTTTAAAGTTCATGTTTATTTTTCTTGGCCTATCCATTAAGCAGAAAATGTTCCTGTAGAAGCAGACTAATTATGCCAGCCATAGCTGGTTTACACCTGTCAGATATTCCATGACAAATCAGACAAGCTCTAAATTTAAACAGCAGCATGTACATAATATTTAGAAACAAAAACTATTTTCTAGGATATATCAGCCTGTGAATAAAATTCCAACGTGGTCATTTTTAGCACTTCATCTTTCTTACCTGTTGCTTGCACTGCAGAGCTCCATAAGGCAGGTGATGAAACAGGCTTGGTTAGATCACTTGTGAACAGTTTTTACCAAAACCAGATTAACCACCAAAACACAGCTGAAGGCAGCTCTGATGCAGGATGTTGACTCAAACCCAGGGTGAGCAGTGAAATCCCCACAACCACCCTAACCCGTCACCCTCCTTCAGTAGCTCCCACGCAGAGATCTACTGCAGAGAAGAGGGTACTGCCTGTGTATAGACTACTGCACACTCCCTATCATAGTATATGCTACTGCAGAGTAGTACATGCTTGCATAACCTGATATATCTAGGGCACACTGCCTCTTCTCACTGCCGTAATTACTAGGTCTGCTGTTTCTCATGTAGAGGCCCATGTACTGGAAAAAAAACCATTTCATTCTGCAGTTCTCTGTGCCAGTTTATATGAGCTTATTAATATTAATAAGACTTAATGCCAGGGATTTTGTCTCTGACCAAAATAATCCTAACCTAAGGCATATTTTTTTATGACCTATCTTCTCAACATGAAAACTGCACTGCTACACACACTTACCTTCTACAGATTAAAAAGATAATACTTCTTTCTCTTCAGGCAGTAGAAAACTCACCTTCAACATTGATATTACCCAAATTAACCTACTACTGGTTTCTCAAAGGAACCCAAGAGAAAGACAGAAAGAAAAGCAGACGGATGAAGAACACTGCAATGTAATGTTTTGGTAAATGCTTTTGTACTATGATGTAAGCACAAGTCGTGTTTTAAAACTATATATATGTATGAGTGAACATCAATCACAATCAGTGCTGCCCAGCCAACCATCCAAATTACAGTGAAATTCTAGTGGCTGACAGCTCTGACTTTATTAGTGCAACTCAATTAGATTCAAAGCAGATAGTCACTGATCAACAACATGGAATCAAGCCCACCACTCTAGTTCTGCTCCTAAACATGCCTTCCTTGTTGCAGTTCACTTTGAAAAATGCCAACACACTGCTGTGCATAGCTTGATTTCCATACGTTGCTGAATAATCTAATAATCAGCAGTTAAATGAAGGTGAGCATTCCCTCATCTCTAATAACACCAAGATATAGGCAGCTAGCCAAGAATCTCATACATTAAACAGAAACTCACATACAAAATCTGCAAGTGCTTCTTGAAAGCACAACACTATTTCCAGTACACACATATGGAAACCAAATACATCTCAAGTTGCCCTCAGGTAGAAAAAAATAGATTGATTTGGATTATGCAGTCCAAAGTAGCCACAGCATGGAGAGACCCTGGTATTGAACCAGGAATTTCAACAGCAGCTGCCCACCTGCACACAATATACAGATTGCACAAGGATATTTGTTCAGCTAAATACTAAGTCTACTCAAAACTATTTATGAATCACCAAGGATTTTTTTAGAAATTAGCCTAATTTATATCACCTTCAAAGCTATTATGCCATGAAGTATCAACAACCATGTGTTGAAAACGAGTATAGCCTTTGTTACACAGATTCTCCACTCATCTGTGGAACAACCCAGCAAACATTTCTGTAGCCTGGAGATTAAGTAACAAAAGATGTCCTAATGTCTATCAATCAGAAGTACACAACTGTTCTCAGGAGCAGTCACAAAATGCCATCCTGGGCTTACAGAGTAACATTTTCAAACATACACACATGACTTCCTATTACTGTCTTGAAATAAAACTTGGGAACCGGAAAGTCTCAATCATCTTTGTCAGCTTTACTCCCCTTCTTGCATATCAGCCCCAGTCTGAAGTATAGCCTCAAACTTACAGCCCATTTCAGGACTGATGTCAAAAATGCTATGGGAAATCTCCATGTAACAACCTATTCTGTTCAGCATCAATAAATTAAATATCCTCTTGCCAGCTCTAGAAAAGTCTAATTTGTGTATTTTTTTCTAGCATATACCATGTCCTCAAAGATTTTACCAGAGGGTTTATCTTTAGATTTCTGCTTTAACAGAGCTCAGACACATTGCCAATAAATTAGGACACTTGGGAAGGATGAACTTATTTCTCTGCACTCAAGAACTAGCTCACTCCAAAGGTTCCCCATGTGCCTCATCACACAAACCACAGGGCTGGAAGATACCTCAAAAGAAGTCCAGATATTTCCTCTTCCTGCCCCAAGGCGGAATGGGTTACATCTAAGTGATCTCTCAATGGTTATTTCTTACCTCTTCTAAAAATAATTGTTATCTTCTTTACACTGCACAAAACCAATGTGTTCATTTTCCCCTTTCATAGGTCTTGTTTGATCACTGTTATTGTTTACATGTGCATCCACTTGAACGGTATCTCTCTCTTATGTGGCCTATGACCCATGCAATTAATATCTTTAAATGTTCAATGCAAGGGATATGAAAGGAAGTTCTTAGATGCCCATTTTGGGAGATTTAAAAGCCATTTTATTCTATTCTGGTTCTAAACACTTTACACAACTAGGGAATTGACCTATGTTATGTTTGTTTTCCCTTTCTTGTCAACAAAATCTACTTTATGGTTATTTTGATCACACATTCCCTGCGGTACTACATATTGTCTTTATTAGAAATTATTCCATAGGCAAGGAATTTTTAATGATTTATTCATTATAAATAATGAAAAATATTTTAACTGAGGTTTCTGACCATCTTTCCTCCATTACAGAGTAAAGGGCATATATTTTTCTCATACAGACTAAAGGTGTGTTTATCTACCTGAACAGTGGAAATCCCATTTCTTGTGTACAACAGTTACTTATTAGTCCTTGGTGACAGAACACAGAAAGATGACTCCTTGTGTCCATGAAAGACTTCAAAGTGATTGTAAATTGTGAGGTTTATTACTAACACAAAAAAAAATATTCCACCATGTTAATTAAGATGAACTGTCTATATTTTTTATTTCAGATGAAGCGCAACTGGAAGTATTCCTAACTGTGACTCTGTAACTGTAGTATAGTCTCTTAGGAACCATGAGTAGATTTAACCACAAATAGTGCCTAGATACAGGAAGTTATATTTAACTATCTCCCTAGCTAATTAGATCAGGGAACTAGGATCACATGGTTAGATTAATTATGATAAAACAGGGCATTTGTAATAATTAAGTTAGCTATTTGGTCTCTTTTCCAGAGCAGAGAGTCAAACGAACATCATTAGCGCAGCAGCCAGTGACTGGCACTTCAGACAATGGATGCAGTCCCACCAAAGCCGCTGTCTTTGCAAGACAGCCCAGAAGGATCCCATGAACAGACTCCTTTGATTTGATCATTTTAAGAATAAGACCAGAGGAGCTCCTTCCCTAGAGGAATACCTAAGGATGCTCAGAAGTGAGATTTTCAGAGACAGCAGGGTGAGACAAGCAAAAGATTCAAGCTGGGAACCTGCAGCTCAGAAAAAAAAACCCTGTAAAATGCTGAGAAGAAGGTAGCAGACCCACAGTCAGACTCCAAAGGTGTTGGAAAAGAAGTTCAGGACCAGGGAGGACTGTGATTTTTTAGTTCAGATGCGCAAAACCTCAGTGTACTTGAAACAAACATTAGTATTCAAAACTGAAAGGGCTCTTGGGCAGAGATCAGACTGTGAATAAACCTTATATTTATCTGTTATTTTGGTTCTATCAACACTCCAAGAGTTCTCTATGTAAGGAGTTAATTAACTGAGATGACTAGATGTAATTCTAATGAAAACAATGTCCTCTGAGTTTTTTGATCTTCTTTGAGAGCACAATGTACAGTACATGATCTAAATCAATCTGCTTCGGTTCTCTGGCCCCCTACTTGGGGACCCTCCACAGTGACCAAAAGCTATTTTGTGTCTTCACACCATAGCAACAAACTTGTACTTCAGAAAAAAGGCACATGTCTCTGCATCATGAACTCACTTGGTCTGAACAAGGCCCTCATCTTGATGGCATTCATACTGAATGTGCACAGCAGTCATGTTGTTGTCTCCATCGTTTATAGATGTTATGCTTTATTTAGACACAATTAAAATCTCAAGCAATTAGAAGTGGATCCAAAGAAGGATTTCTTTATGAAAGAAACTCAGAACAGTATGACTGTGACAGCTACTGGCCTTTATGCAATATGCAGCCCAGCACAGCCACAGCTCGACAGACGAGCTTTGTCTATTATAATAGCAAATATTTCCCCTAAAACTGTGTTTTGGAAGGTTTTTTGACTCACTAATGTAGTTTAATTATGATCTTGAAGCAACTTAATTAAATTTTCTACAGGAATCAAAATCTAGTTCTTCTTGAAAATAAGACGATGAGGCAAGCTATCACAGTCAGGTTTGGGTTTGTTTTGGTTTTTTTTAAATTTAGTCAAGAGTCACTTTTGCTTAAAACTAAAACAGCATGTAAAAAGGAAAGAATTCTCTTCCCTTTTAGTCAACAGATCACATTAATATTTCTGCAAGTGATAAGAAGTTTAAAACTGTTGAATGCATTCAACTGGCTGAGCTCCAAGTTTTCCATATTGTTACAGCATTTGCATGAAACTTTGTTTAAGACCAAGTTCTCATGTTGATATGATCTCATTTTAATGAAGACCTATATTTGGGAGCCATATGCATGCAAACAGTTGGGGTCAAGTAGCATCAGTTATAGAGTTTAAAATTAAAGTTTTACAATAAGTGGTTCTGTTCTCATACCTCTGCTCATTCTAGGTGAATGACAGCACACATTTAAGCTTAGGACACAGATCTTACTGTGTTCTGCCCATCTGCTAATGCACATATTGCATGTTACTGTTACTGATTATCAAGGTATTCTCTGAAGGAGGTTAAGTTAGTTCATGGCTAAAAATATGGAATACTAGAAAGGGCAAGAAGGGAAATGTCAACATAACCACTATGATAATTTAATTGAAATAAATGACCTACAGGAATATGGTAAGGAAGGGTGCAGACAGAGCCAAAGCTAGATAAAAAATTAGTAAATACTGGCTTGAAGACATCAAAACTTTTTTTATTGTGTGACACATTTACAAATATGGACAGAGAAAATATGATATATCCCAACTGGTTAGGACACAGTTTCTAACAAGGAGCATATAAAATGGCTTCTGCCAAAGAACTTGGGGTTTTTTTAAGTAGAAAGGAAATAAAAGCTGCTGAGATAAATACTTCTATTCTCAGCTTGTAAATTTACTGTCATTGTTTCATAGCAAACTCCTGGTCAGACTTTTTTTCTGAACCACAAAACTGTCAGTGCAGAATTTCCTTTGCTCCCTGTCATTTCTGTGTTTTAGATGGTGAGGCACTCGGATGTTCAGTTTCTTTCCTCACAGAGTCAATGGCTGTGGCACAGCACGTAATGCCAACTCATTTCCCTCAACACCATCCTCCATATATCAACTGCAAGTTAGAACAGAGTTGGCAAGTATTTAAAGACACAATATTTACCCTCCCTCAAGCAAGGCGGATCCATTATGTTTGTCATTTGTTGACTGATAAGTTTGCTCTTCTCCATAATGCCTTGGTGACAGTGTTGATTCAAGAGACGTTTGTAAAAACACCTATAGGTGTTTTTGCAGTATAGTTTGAACTGATGGTAACAAAAGGTACCTCAGCAGTGAAGGCCATTTTCAATACATCGTGCTGTAGTGGATGGTAAATACAGCGTATTGCTCAGTCAGGAATGAGATTCCTCTTGGTAGCAGCACCAATAATTTCTTCATGTATCTGTCAGTCACTGAGTCATCCACAGAAGAAGATGACAGCTGAACTTTCAGTGACCTAATAATTATTCCAGTGTTTATAAAAAAATACTGTATTATTAGTTTTCTTGAACTCTGTTGAAGATTTTACACACTATTACATGCACAGGAAAACAGTGCACTCCAGTGAGCTACCACATTTCAGTACACATGGCAGCTCTTACATAGCTTGGCTTTAGAAGTATTATTCATTAAGGTAATATCATCAGTTCAAGACAACTGGATGTAAAGCACGAGCCACTATGTGGAAAGCTGAATGTTTCTCTAAATATCACCTTGGAAAACTAGCACCAAATAAATCATTGAAATGCACAATACTGGTGGAACATCAGATGGCTACAAGTGGCTTAAAAGCTTTCTGCTAATATCTCTTCACTGTAGGATGGTTTTCTTCAAGGGTAAGAAACGAGAAAAAGGAACAGCATACAGGAACTGAGAATGGATAAATCTCTCTTACCAAAATTCTTTCCTGCGAGTAATAGCAGATCCTTCAGAAAAAATGTCTTCAAGGACAATTTGTCACTCTCCTTGAACTCTCACATCCTGCATGCAGCTTTCTAGAGCTATGAGGAAGCTCTTAGGTATGATTGCTGGGGCTATGTAGAGCATGTGTGGACTACAAACAAGGAAAGAGTTTCCTCATTTCCACATTTGCTTTGGTCCACTAATTTAGGCATTTGAATTACAGGCTCAGGGGCTACCCTGAGCACTCCTACAGCAGCCTCACATGCTCTTAGTGAAAGCTCAAAGTGAAACAGTTACAAACCAACTGTACACTCTTCTACATCTCAAATAAAGCATGGAATGGAAGAGCCCAGCAAATCTGACCACATTTTGAATTTTATGCTCTGGAGAGCTGCTGTCTCCGTTGTTTCACAGGGCCTGTAGATCTGAAAAGGAACACAATAGCCAGCAGGCATCTTTCACCCCCTCTTCACTGACACCAGCTATTCCCAGCGTGGACTTTACATTCACTGGTGCACTCTTTACACACAGGGCTGAGCAATGGTGCTGAAGGAAAATGAGCCCCACAATCTCAATACCATCTGGTTAGGAAACCTATTGGTTAGAGCAGCTAGCACGTCTTCCCCACTTGCCTCAGTTTTTCTAGTGACAGCAAGAAACCCAGAAGAGCTGTTTTCACCACCTCAGATCTCACTGGATTTGCCTCCTGCCACCAGCTCAGCAGAATTAGCAGCAGAATTCAATCATGCACTTACCAGCACCGGCCAAAATACAACTTTGCATACAGGAAACTTTGTGTATGAATGGGAAATGTCGCAATAATCTGAACACCTCATCTACTGGTGACAGGTTTCTCCCTATTCTTTTCCAGACTCCTACTTTTATGCGACCTCTAGCCTGTTTTTGCTTTTGTTTTCTTTCTCCCCTAATGGCATGTTACACTGCCTTGAGGGAAGATGATTACAGGAAACTGATGTAGCAATTCTCAGGCTCCGGTCTCTCTCTAACAGAAATACCAAAGGGTTTCTCATGGTGTTACTCTCCCATGTTGATTACGTGCTTGCAATTGGGTTTTCACTGTTTCTACATCCTGATTTGCACTTCTTTTGCATGTGTTTTTCTAAGGTAGTTAGATGAGAGACTTGCATCAGTTCTATTATTGTTGATCCATTCTTTGCTTTGCCTGACTTTGCTTCCATTCTTCTCCATCGTTCAGCAATCATCTTAAATTTGTCTAGCAAATGCACATGTACAGCATCCTGCTATGTGACCATCTTCTACTTCATCCTAAAATAGTTAATAACATCAAGATGTAATTTTGAATACGAGCACGTCCTTCACCAACTAGTTACATAAGAAAAAGAGTAATAGCAGAAAATAAGTTCATTATAACCAGGTTCTATCTTTCTGCAGGGGTTATGCTCTACAACCCACTGAGTATTTAAAGACTTTTGAAACAGGAGATAGTCAGCAGCCTGGTGATTTGGCTACTCGTACAGAATTGGCTTTCGTTGGTCATGTAAGGTCATGATGGCATAGAATTCTGTCATTAAAATTAATCCTTGGGAAACATTGTCATTATCGTTACTAGGCTTTTGACTGGAGTAAAATGTTGTGCTTCAGCATAGTATTCACATCCTCTTCATGCCAATGCATCAGTAGTACTACAATCACCATCACAACATCATCCACCAACATACTTTTATAAGTAGCAAAAGATAGGTGGCTAAGGCCCAGTCTTGTTACACACCAAGCATTGCATCCTTTGTAAGAACAGTGTCTCCAATCAAAATGCAGCTCCTGCCATCAGTCCTATTGTTTACATTAAGTACCAACTCATGCTGCTCTGAACAACTGCTAGTGCAGTGTATGTAAAATAAAATCTTTTGAAAAGACATTCAAATCCCTAAAGGTTAAAAAATAAAATCCCTGGATCAGCAGATCATAATCATATGTGGCACCACTTGCTAGGCTAAAATCTAAACTATGCAACATGTGACTAAAAAGCATGTGGCTTTCCCCGCACTACAGCACCGGTGGGGTACTTGGCAGTCTACACCCAAGAAGTCAGGCAACTATGCAGCCTACTTAATTCCTATTCTGCAGAAGACAATACCAGACACATCAAAAGAGATCAGTCTCTGACTTGTATCCACAGACAGAAGGTTTTTATTAATAAAACTGTTTCCTCAGAGTTAAATTCCATTAACTGTACTTAAGAGGGAATTACTACACATCTTGGTCCCAGGCAAAACCTGACCATTCCACATGTGTTACAAATCAGTATCTCTTTACATTTATTGGTGTGCTGAAGAAAGTCAAAGGACTTTATTTTCAGATTCTTTCATGTTTGAGGAATCACATTGCTATCAGTTGGTTTCTATTTTAAACTTAAACAAATTTTCATATCAAATAACCAATAGCTACATTTTTATACTAACCACATTTCTTCATTATGAAGTAAGAAGTTTAGGTGGCATCATTCTTTTAAGGAAGAGAGCTGTGTGATGCAAGATGCTGTAAAGAAGACTGTAAAGTCTTTTTCATTCTGCATGCAGTGTTTCCCCCATTCTCCCTGCATTTTTTTTAATCTTGAAAGCATTTCCTACTAATGCATGAAACTCAATTATGCTGCATATGGTTTCTATTTTCAAGTCTCTCATGCTTTCAGGAATTTCTTTGATTTCTCTAGTTGTTACCTCATTCTTGCTATTCCTGATTGACACAAAAGCAGCTACCCAAGTCACTCCTAAGTATCTTTCTTTACTTATAAATTTGTCTCCATATATCTGTAGGGTACTTCAAAATGTCCTGCCTTTAGTACCCTTGTATGAATGAAGGTAAGGCCTTGAATATTGGTTGATTACTGTATTTCTCATTATATTTGAAGATCATCCAGTTTTCTTCCTTGGAAGAACTCAAATTTTAACTATTACATTTATAGTGCACTCATGGAAACTACATTTACACCTACCTACCTACCTAAATGAAGACCTGGGACTTTTGCATAAATGTGTACATACAACTGCAGAATCTTCTTCATGAAGATGGAAGAAAGAGGAAAAAAAAAAAAAAAGGAGATAAATACTATGAAATTCTTTTTTCTAAATTAGTGCAGAACCACCTTTCCATGGCAGGTCTCCAAATAACTAGTAGCTCAATGGTAGCTGAATAGCTGAAAATGTAGCCTCATAGAACTCTTCCAAGATTTCATGGGAAGGCCTGTTTCTGCCCTGCAACCAGCTTGTCCCATCAGGCCATGGGTGCCCAAGGGAAGAATTTAGCATTGCTCAGACAGAAGCTGTCGTGGACACAGGAGGCTCTGCTGAAGGACTTCATGGTTCACTGCATGGGGCAAAGCTACTAGTGGAACACAGCACAAACAGAAGAAGCTTCATTTGGAAAATAAAATTTATTCCAGAGATCTAATGTTGAAAGGTCAAAACACACAAATACTTAACAACTAGAGACGGCTCTAGAGCCAGGTCTAGAGATGGTTCCGAAATTACGGAGGTTGCATGCTCTACAATCTCAGGGAAAGGGTATGGTCCAAAGGTATGCCACTTCCTGAAATAAATCAATCGTTTATCATCAGGTTACTTCAGTGGGTGACGCATTTCAAACATAAAAAGCACGGAAGGAGAGGCGAAACAAAAATTTCACCTTATTATTGCTTCAAACAATAACGTGAACAGTAATTTTACCAGTTTCACCTTTTAATGTTGATTTTATTTTAACTGGATATGATATAGTCAGAGGTTCATATCAACAGAAAAAAAAAACCTGCTGCATGATTGTTTTTTGGCAGCTACATACAATTCTCTTGTATTACACAATCGGATATTTCATACATGAAGCACACAAGAATAGACAGAGCCACAGTGAATTTCCCAACATTTTGGGTTTATTCTGTCCACAGACCAGAGCTAGTGCTCTCTGGTGAAATTAAAACAGCAAGACAAAAAGAAAATACTCACTGCATACCATCCAGTAGCTAGGAAGATCAGAAAACAAAGCTTCTACCTCATATGAAGTTGTGCGAGACAATGAGTAGACAGCAAGTACAAAAACCGTTGGTCATGTCCTTGCTTATTCCTTTTCCAACCCCTAAAGGTTGGAGAGTCTGCCCAAAATTCTCAGAAACGCCCTGAATACAAAAGAACTATGTGCGATAAGGTATCTCCCCTGGGGACAGCAGTAGCAGCGGATGCCGCATCTTCCCTCAGTAGGGCACTCCCACCCCACGCTCTCCCTGGTCCTTTGCTTAATGGGGAACAGCTACACAGAGAAAAAAACCTCGCTGCCTGAAGCCTGGCCACCAGTCTAGGTGGTGCCTGGCAAGCATCTGGCAAGCAGAAAGGGAACATTTCGACAGATTTTAGGGCTCTGATGGCTTCTTCGGAAGAAATTTTAATTGGAAACACTGGAAATATCAAGTAATTGCCATGCCGAGGGGCCTTGGGGTTTATGTTTTCAAGTGAATGCTCATCACCCTCGAGGGGAAGCAATAAAATCCACTGCCACCCCTTGTTTAGGAGCCCACTGGCAATATTCTTTTGTTAGCTTTAACTCCAGCTTGACAAACACACCGGCTGTCTCTACTCAGAAACTAACTGTCATTAGCTTACAAAATTATCCATTTCCAAGAGGTTCCCCCTACGGGGAAATATATATCCTAATTTTGGACAAGAGCTGGGAAGGAAAATGGGTGGAGGAGGAACCAGCACCGAGATGCAATAATTCGAACAAAAGAGATTACAAGATGTCGCACTACCACACACACACATCTTCCTCTTGAAAGATCGCTTCCCCTCAGCAGAGGGAGATGCTTCGGGCGGCCGCCCGGGCACGCAGAGCACGCGTGTTTCCCCCGGACGGCACCCGGCAGAGAGCACGTCCCTGCGGCGGGGCCGCTCCACGGGGCATCCCACTGCGGCACGTACACGGCACCCACCCTGCCCTCGGAGGCCAAAGGGACCCACGAACGAGCCGGGGGTAGCCGGGCCGCTGCAGAGGGACCCCTTGCCGCCCACGTCCTGCGCCGCCCCCGGTCCCGCTCCCAGGAGCGGCGGCGGGTGCCGGAGCCCGGGCCGGGGGTGCTCTCGGGGCACCCGCACTCAGTCACTCGCCAGCCGCCGACCCAAACCCGCTGCGGGCGGGGAGGGCGCGGGCAGCACCGCCGGCCTTTTCGCCTTACAGAACGCCAAATTTTATCTCGACGAGCTGAAGGGGAGGGGGTAGGGGGGCACACCGGCGCGGCGGGGGGGGAGCACGGGTCCGCTCTGCCACGGCGCACGGAACCAGATGCCAAAGATAAGGCGGGCGCAGGGCGGGGAGCGAAGGGTCGCCCCGATTTCCCCCGCCCCGCGGGATGGCGAGGGGCTGGGGGGGCGGGGGTGCCCGGGGGTCGCGGCGCAGCGCGGCGC
>VWZG01006118.1:628083-652233 GCA_013396735.1 Grallaria varia | reverse complement strand
CTGCCATCTTCCTGGCGCCGTGCGTGCTCTTCTCCGAGCGCTTCCTTTCGTGGAGAGCTTGGGGCATCTTCTTTTCGATTTTTTTCCTTTTTTTTTTAATTATTATTAGCATTTAGGCAGTCGCTCTTTGGGAAAAGGCTAACGGCACCGAAAAGAAATTGGCCATAAAACCACTATGATTCCCACCACACCCACCGCTACCCCCACCCTTCCCCAAGAAAGCCTTCCCGGGCATCTATATCTCACGGAATAGCCTTTGGTCCGCTGTGTGCCTCGAACCCGCTCCCAGGTGGTACCCTCTCGAGGAATCGAGTTCCTCGCAGCGATATTCCTAAAGTGTGCCCGAGTAGGCGGCTCCCGGGCTGCTCCGCTCTCCCTGCTCTTCCCGAGTCACACGCACATCTCCTCTCCCCACATCCGAGACACAACGGAGGTGGGGGGGAAATTATAAAAATGGCAAAGCTCGCGGGGTCTGCTGTGTAAATGACATAAATGAGATATACCGCTTCTTACCTTTATGTGTTTATCCTCTGTTCCTCTCGGTGTGTTTGTGTGCTGGAGTGTCACAAAGAGAGAGTCCCAGGTAGCCCAGAGCCTCCTCGCCTCGCTCGGAGCGCTGTGGCTCTCGCCCGCTCGCTCGCCGGGACTGGAGTGCCTAGTGCCTGCTGGAGCACTGCCGCCGCTACCGCGGCTGCTGCCTCTGCATTTCTCTCTCTCCCCCTCCCTCTTTCCCTCCCTCCCCCCTTCCCTGTGACAGTCTGTGGGCAGTTCAAAAGCCACACGCACTTATTTATTTATTTTCCGGGCTCGCGGGCGGGGGATGCGTTGCGCGGCACTGGCGCTTAGGGGGCGCAAGGATCCCACGTTTAAATATCAGCCGTGCAAGCTCGGAGGGAGGGGGGGCGGGCTGCATCGTGGGTCTGCGAACGCGCCTTGCGACATTACCCCCCTACACCCCACCCCAAAAAAAGGAGAGGAGCAGCCAAACTCCCTGCCCCAAGGAGAGCGGGCGCCGCGCGGGGCCGCACGCCGAGGTGCGGGGCGCTCCGAGACCCTCCGCATCCGCGGCGCGGCGGGGGCGGCCGTGCACCATGGGGCAGCGGGTCGGGCCCCGGCGGAGCGGGGATGCTGCGCGGCTCAGGGGAGCGGGCGAGCCGGGCCGCCTGCCTGCACCTGCAGCCCCCGCGGGGAGCGGGAAGCCCGCTTGCCAGGCGGAGAGGGGCGGCACGGGCGGAAGAGACTGAAAAACCCCGGGTGTGGATGCTTTTGGCACGCTTAAGGAGCGAGTCTGCCCGTTAAACACAAAAGGCAACAAAACAGAGGAAAACAACCCATTTCTCAGGAGAATCGATCTCTCCCAGGCGCTCCTGTAGCTGAAGAGCTGGCCTGAACGTCGCTGGGGCTTCAGGACTGGTACCCCTCCAGCTCTCCGCTTGTTCCAAAGAGTCTCTGGGGCCGCCACAGTGCAAGTGAGAGCACTGCCCGCGCCTATTCACAGCCATATTTTTTAAACCTGGCTGCGGTGGGGGCCGGGTGCGCCCTGGTCGTCGCTCCGCGCCCGCTCCGCGCTGCGGGAGCCCGGCGGCGGCGGGCGATGCGCGGGGCTGGGGCGCCCTCTGCTCCCCGAGCGGCGGGCGGGCAGGAGCGCCGGGATGAACCGCACCGGGCGCTGGCCCCGGACGGCTGACCGGCCCCCGAGGCCCCGCTGCTCGGGAAGGCGGGTGGAACGGACCCGCTGGGAACTAACCGCGGTGGCGGCACCTCCTCGGGGACGCTCCAGCTCGAGAGGAGCCATCCGGAGCTTCAAAGCCAGCAGCACCATCCTTCAGCGGGAACAAGGAAAGCAGTTTCCCTTATACCTGGGGACAAGGACCGAGTGAGAGACGCGCAGTTGGCTCATGATAAGGATAAGCCGTGTTTGCATTTTCGATGGAGACGGAGCGAGAAGGGCGCAGGGCATGTGGAGAGGGCGAGTGCGGCGACCAGGGCGTTTTGCTGAGGTCCCTGGTGTGCGGTGTGATGTGCGGTACTTCCCGGACACTCCCTTGTAGGAAAACTATCGGGCAATAAAATGCCTTTGAGGTTTACGTGTTTCACAACCCGCACTCTGCAACCTGTAGCCTCGCCGAGCATCCATCCAGCCGCCGCCGGCTCGGAGAGCCGATCCGAGACGCAGGGGGAGACGCGGGGCTCAGGGACGGGCAGGCAGCGCAGTGGGAGCCCCCGTTGTCCCTCCGTGGTCACACAAAAGCCCCGGGAGTGGAGGGCGGAAGGACGGGAAGGAGCGAGCACGGGCGCGGCGGGTTCCCCGGGCCACTGCAGGGACAACGCCCTGTATTTTCATGAAAGCCTTCACAAGCTAGCCTTTTCTTCGTTTTTATCTTAGGGGCTTTTTTCTCCTAGTTCTCCTCCGTATCTCTGGTTTTTTCCCCGTGGTTTAACTGTGGCTCTGCAGCCGCCGAGGCGCAGCAGCTCGCCATGCCACACCTGCCCCGCTGCAGCATCCCACCCCTCCTCCGGTGCGGTGCGGGGCTGGCCGCGCCCTGCCGCAGCTAGGGGAGGGGGGAGCGGGCGGGAGCCTTCCCCTACGCCCCCACCCGCGGCGTCTCTCCGCTCGCGGGAACGGGCGAGGCATGCAGCATTCCCTGTTAAATTGGGTAATCGAGGAAAAAGAGAAAAGGGAGCGGGACACGCCCTAACACGTCCTTGGCTGTCGGAGAAGAGGGTGGCTGCTCCCTCCGGCGGCTCCCGCGCTGCCTCTGCGTAGCCCGTGGCGAGCTGGGGTCCGCCCGCTCGCTTTCCCGGGAGCATCCCTGCAGAGGGAGCCGTAACGCCGGCGCCTGCCCCGAGGTGGTCTGCTGCAAGGTCAAGGCAGAAAATCCCTCTCCTCAGTTTTCTTTCTGAGCCACGAGTATTTGTGAGGCGGGACTGGAAGGGAGCAAGAGGCAAATACAGGGTCCAAGATCTTGCCATGGAGTAAGGCAGAGGCGGTCAGCGTACAGCAGGATGTCCGCAGAATAGCTCGGTTAGGGACTGAGGGCCTGGGCTGGGCTAAACTCGAGTCCTGGACCATGGGTAGGGCTCAGGAGAAGCTCCAGGTTATGCCAGTCAGGGACGATCAAGGCTAACAGTGCCCGTGAGGCCACGACACACTCAGACTGTCAAGATTGTTCTGTAAAATTGCCCGACCACTGCACAGTTACAGTGAAATAATATTAGAGGGGAAAAAAGAGGTTGGTATTTAAGCCTGTGTTTAAAGGTGGGCTGAGGCAGTGAATGCATGGAACTGAGCACTATCTGACTAGGTAGATGAAATACAAGTTACACAGGGTGCCTGGTATAATACAGAAATAAAATTTCTGAATGTGCACTGATTCATTTGCTTGGGAAATCCTGTACAACTGAAAGTGGCACAGAAATTGCTGCTATCAATTTGAGAGGGGTTTTGATCCTTTTTTTCTTTTCAGCAGCTAGAGGGCTGCGACAGTAACCATAGTTTAGTAGCTGGTATTCTTTTAAATGCACCTACATGCTAAATTATGTATCTCAGAACAGCCAAATTCAAAATTCACCAAATGCTCACTTCAGTTACTTTGGTGCATCAAGGTATCATATGTATCTGCATGTCTTGTTTGATAAATGTGATACATTTAGCCAAATGGGGATTCTAAGCAGCCTTTTAATAGCTTTATCATCACTAAGGGTGTGTGAGGTACCCTCACCTTTTCCTTTTGAAAGAAAAAATTGGTATCAGGAAAAAGAAAAAGCATGGAACAAAAATGTCTGCAAAAAGATTAATAACCAGGTCTGTTGTGGAAACATAGGTAAGTCTAGCCCCTTTGGTGTAGTTAGCAGTTAGCTGCTTTTCTGAAATACATACTGTTACTCTGCTGTGACAAACACCCGAGCTACCTCCCACTTCTTAGTCAGCCCCTCTTGTCACCTCTTGCCAGTTGCTGTATCTCAGTGCCCATCCTGCCAGCTTCCACATTTCAGGCCCAGCCTTGTTCAGCCCTGTCTCTCTTCCAGGTCTCGCCTGCTGTCATATTTCCATCTTCTCCAGTAGGGAACATATCCATTCCTAAATACTCTTATCTCCTCTTTAATTTGTATTTTTTGTTCTTCTGATTAATAATCAAGTAATCCAGTTCTATGATTATGTTAGGTCTGACAAGAGCCACAAGCCACGGCTCTTAGTCCAGCATTAGCACAACAAAAGTCCAAAGCACTCATAAGGCCGCCTTCCCTGTTCCTCCACTAACATGCTACCAATATCCTTCCATCCCTGTCATCCAGCACCTCCATTTTTGTGTCTCATAGCTCTTTGATTTTATATTCAGGAGAAGATAGTATTAGTAAGGATAGGATTAGTAATGCTGCCATAGTGGGGACCTTTTCATTTTACTTCACAGGAAGAAGGAAGTGACCAACAAACAAGCAAAAAAAAAAAAAAATCAAGTTAAAAATCTCACCAGGGCCACTCTTTCGGAATCAGACCTGCAAGCAAAACACTGCCTTCCTCGCACTTACCATCACAACCAAACAGAAGCAAACCCAGAGCCCTAACAGCTCAGGGCTTTCCAAACCTGCCAGCTCCAGATGCAGCTGCCAAAACAGCACAGACCCCCCACCTCCAGCTGTTCCCCTATTCCAACTGCTTCCCTATTTCCGAGTTTACACCACAAGAGGGAGCATTTTGTTCAGTTTATTGGCAAAATCTTGTTTCCCTTGTATCCAGGCGAAGAGAACAATCGCAGTTTCCCGTATGTAGACATTTTCCCAAAGCCCGTTTACCCCACAAGCATTTTCGTAATCGCGGGGTTTTTTCCCTTTCACCATGCAATGAGATTTTTAAACATTTTGTAATATTATTGTTCATTTAAATTAAATTTTATAGTGAATAACTAAACTATAATTACAGTCTAATTCCCTGTTGATTCACTCAGTTATAGAGTCATTTATTCTGTGGAAAATCCAAGATGTCAGTGTATGGCATATGTAAAATCATCTGTTTTCAGTGAATATCATTCTCCTCACCAATTTAAATACCAGCTGCATGAATTCCAAAAACTAACTGCAACAGCATAGGAAGACACAAGGTGTTATTTCATAGATTTGCAGGCAAAGCACATAAAATACAGAGCTTTGATCAAATCCTGAGATAGCAACTTTGATAATTCACTATTGGAATACCCCTATCCAAATTTAAGTCCTGACATGAAGACAGATGCAAACCTCTGATAACGATTTTAATCTGAACAATCCCAAGTCACATGGCAGTAGACATACCTGAGTCGAGATTTACTAGACTTTTTCTGTTTATGCCATAAAAAGTGACACTTCATGCCTATAGCCAGGTAGAGATATGTGGGTTGTGAACCCTGCTTTACCCCATTGTTCCTGGCTTCAGCTCGATCTATAACACAAAGCATATGTGCCTCCCAGGAGATCCTGCACTAGCAATCGATATTAAAAGGCTTCCCTGCTCTACTGAAGTCTGTATGCAAGTTTTCCCAAAGATGGATATAGTTGCTGTTCTAACAATACAATTATCTGGGTTATTTTTGTCTCTTACCCCAGTTACCCCAGAAGTTAGAGTTTCTTCTGTACAAAAGAAGCAAGTGTGCTCAACTACTGTAAGCTTCCCTGATGATTTACGCTTGCCAGGCTTCTCCATGCCCATCTGTAGGTTAGATCTCAGACTCTTTGCTCCATTTTCACTTGAAAGTTTCACAAAAGCGACAGCTGAATAAGGTATTCACTGTTTGGCTTCTATGGCCAGAAAAATGTCTTTCAGGTAACAGCCGAAGTGACTATATCAATATCTTGGTAGTGATCAGAATTGGCTTCTCTTGTAGTATTTTATTCTGTTCTCATTCAAACACAAGAATGTCAGTAATGCAGGATCAAGTGCACAATTGACTGGCTAATCTAACTAAGGTGACAGCAATTACAAAGTATCTCTTAAAAGGCAGGAGAAGTGAGGGGCGCAGAAAAGAGTGCCAAATACCCTCAGAGAAGAAAAACATAATTCTCTGCTCTAGTACTTGGTGTTCTGGTTGCTGCAATGAAAGATGCTTATGCATTTTCCATATTGTACTAAAACATTGTTCTGTTTGAAACACAAGTTGTTGGATTCCTACCTTGAGAGAGAACTTCTGGTTGTGAACCCCAGGACCGTGGCCCTGAGGGCACTGTTAGCCCTGACTGCCTCTGCCAAACCTCCTCTGGAACCCCACCCCACCCCTGCTCATAGCCCAAGACCCTGTTCCAGCTCAGCCCAAGCCGTCAGTCCTTGTCCCAGCTACACCACTGTTGTTCCTGATCTCATACCTGTCTCTGACCCAGTCTTCTGCTGCTTCTGACTGAACTTCATGGATGGACCCTGGACCTGGTTTATCTCCTCCTCTTGCCCCTCGCTCAGCACCTCACTCCTCTTCCCTTGTGGGGCAGCCCTGTGCTTGCTGTTCTGCAATATCCAATTTTTCACAGGAGCCGGCTGGCAGCCCAGTTAGCTGTATAAAGACAGTACAACGTGCAGTTCCTTGAGGTAACTCCAGCTTAAGCCATATCTGGCACATTGCTCCTTATTGAAGGCCCACGTGACACTGACACCACTGCTTTGCTTTCAGGTTCAAGCTGAGTCATGTGGGGCCACTTGAGGAGCCCATCCAACTGTACTTTTGCAAACAGTCTTATAATTAAAACTCTCCTAGAAATGCAAGTGTTACCTCAGAGCCAAAGCAGAGAAAGGATGAGATTGATACCCACCTCAAATTTGTCTAACAGGGGCAAATATTCATGAGACCTCTCTGTTATTGCCACTGTTGACATCTGTTGACACCAATCCCATCTGGGAAGCTGACTGGGAGAAAACGTGGGGGCTCATTGCGGGGGATAAATTTATAGGATCATTTGCTTTTCTTCTTACAGCCTTCCTGTTGCTTGTATACTCGTTTGTATACCTTGCCTGTCCTTTCCCACCCTCTCAAAATAAAGGCTATCTCTAGATCAGGAACTGACTGAAACGAGGTGTTCTGAGGATCTATAGTGATTGAAGTGGGCATGGAAAACAATTTAAACCTGCATAAATGCCAGCAGCTCTAGTCTGATATAGCCCCTTTATTCCTTCAACTTGGAGTCACTGGATTTATAGCTGTCTCTTCACTGCACTATTTGTGTCAAGAGCAAGCTGCTTGTGAAGTGTGAAATTAAACAACTACGTTTGAGGTGGCTAAAGCTAAAAATATTTGTAAATATTGAAATTGAAGTGACTCTCCCAGAAGAAGAGAGTCAGATAATACTTCTGCCTAAAAACCATTATTCCTCAATTAACCACCAGACATGTCCATGGAGTTGTTGAGGCCACTCCTCTGTGTGAAAATACACCTCTGCTTCTGATCAAGAGCCAGCTCTAGAGATTTATCTGAAATGGAAATGCTAGCAGTAGATCACCACAAAAAGGATCCACTGTTTCAGACTAGCAAAAGCAAGTGAGAGCAGCTATATGGTAAGTTATGCGACCACACTTAGAGGACCTCTCTTTTCATACCAGAAATTGGTACATTCTCAGAGCATGGACCTTGCACTCAGCCAGAGAGTTCTCCACGTTGGAACAAGACATGTTGTCTGCTTCCTGAATGCTTCTTTGAAATGCTACACTACGCTGATATTTTTATTTTCATGCTTTTACATGCCAAATTTAGTTATCGGAGAGGATGAGTGAGAATACTTGAGCTTTAAATAAGCCTTGAAATGTGCACTACCAGCTGTTTGTAGCTGAATGACAGAGGGTCTGTAGCCACCTTTTGCCTTTATTGGGTGAATTTTGTGGATACTGCAAATGAAAGAACATATGGGAAGTCCTGACATATGGTAGGATCAAGGTTATTGCAGTGCATACATCAAAGAGTTACACAAACAAAATGGTTCAAGCTTTACTGGAAAACTTCAGATAGGTAAAAGCCAGTGGGATCTGTGAAGATGCAGAAGCTGATAACTGATTGTACTCCAGCACAAAATTATCAGACATTCCCTGTTTTATCAGCCGCAGTTCATTGACTGGTGAAACTGAATGATTTCATCTAATGGAGGCAGATGCTGCTTTTGCTTGCCCAGTAGCTCATATTTGTTTAGGGACCGGTAACAGCCTTGGTGACAGGCACAGGCTGCTCATGTCACCACACTGCCAGCCTGTCCTTCAGTGCAGATCAGTTCATTTCAGCAACAACTATTCAGACTATGCAAACAACGCCTCCAGTTTCTATTTAGTAAGTTAAAAAGCTGATAACTTTCCAATGGAACAAGGATGACATCATCTTTTCTCATCAAAATCACTAAAAGAAGTCCCACTATTGGTAGGTCTGACACAAAGCTCACAGGACAAGCCACCTGTTTGAATGGAAAATTTTTAACTTTCTACAGGGAGTATTTTCCAAGTGTTTCTGGAGCATCGTAATTTCCAAAATGATCAAAGTCTTAAGCATCTTCCGGAAGAGCTGTGACCACAGTGTGACCTTACAGTCTAGATTTCCCCAACGTGAGAAAATGTGCTCCTTCTGTGAAGAGGCATATGGTTTTCCTTCTGACCAGTCAAGTTCATAGATGCCATCTTGTATTGACCCCACCTGCTCTGTGGTCTCGAGCAAACTTGTGTGTTTTAATTCATCAGTCAGGAAAACAAGGCTAATAACACACCTGGAGGTAAGTCACGGTTTAGTAAATGTATCCTGAATTTAATGAGCTACAGAAGCCTGAGGTTGAGCTATTAATGAGCAAAGATTATTAGTCAAATTTTTAAAGAGTTCTTGCTCCATATTGGGTAGCCACTGCATTAGCAGAAGGGCTTTCAAGCAGGCTCCTTGTTTTAACTGAGAAACTGAACTGGGAAATGGCATAGTACAAAACAGTGGCCATTTAACCAAACAATTAATTATTTAGAGCATAAGAAATATTTTAGCTCTTCTTGGTACTTTCCCTCTCACCCTTTCTCCTTCCTTCCCTGACAAATGGACACTTTGGCTTCTTGGCAGAGGTAGGAATTTATAGCATTGTTCACCAATGCAAGAGGAATGTAAGTGACCTACAAGAATTCATAATATAAGTAAAATTAAGTCAAAATTTATTGAAAATCAAGTCACAGTCATCTTGGTTTTCAGTCTTCCGTCTGCACAGTCTGCTGTGTTGCAGTGTTAGGTCTTTGCGACAAGGCAGAAACTTTTCCTGATCATACACACCCCTGTGCTGTAGGTCCTAACCGAGTTAAACAGAGCAGTAAGATCATGATGCTGGCTAGGCTCCTCTACAGTGTAAGGGCCATAAACCACATAAGCATGAGTGATACCACTAGAGTGGGAATAAGAGTATAGGAGGCAACAAGGCTGGATTTAATGGGGGCTGTATTCCTCTGTTGTATCAGTAGCTAGTGACAGTGAAGCCGACTCAGTCACCCCCTGTAGTATGACTGAAACTATGCATGAGAGGATATACTAATGCCAGAACTGTGCCTAAAGCAGATTATTTCCTCCCTGCAAAAAGAGAAGAGGGATGTTGGAGGCCCTATCAGATCAGCTTAGGAAGATTTTTTGGCATGGAACCCATCAGTACTAAAAATAAAAATCCTGGTTGTCACATATAGGAAGAAAATCTGACCAAAGCATATTGGGTCAGTTATATTCTGAGTGAATATTGCTTTTCAATGACCAATACAACAGCCTTACTTTTGGGGATTTCATGGTGAATTTGCAGTGGTGTGTAATGAAAGCATAGCCATGTGCATGGTTTGAAGCTCCAGTCTTGTCCAGTCTACAATCTACACCTGGTTTTCTTGTTCTGAAACTTCTATTCAATCTCTGTTTCTTTTGCTTGTAGAAGTTAGTAATTTAACTTTCAGTAAATCCTCTCATCTTTTCTTTACATGTTATACTTTTAAAAGAACTTTTGAGAAAAAGTTACTGTGTATTCTGGCCTGAATAATTAAGCCTCTGAGCAAGGATGAAATTCAGTATTAGAGCACAAAAGCATAAACTTTCCCATGTTGCTTTCTCAAATACTTTCTTCCATGTATAGAATCAAATACTTGCTAGCCTGTTCCGTAGCATAATTCTGAAAATATTTGCAAAAATTGCCAGTTACAGTGTAGGCCTTTCTCATGGAGGAACTAACCTCTAGCCAGCAATTTATTTTACAGACATGAAGCAATTTAGTCACAAGAGCGACTAGATGACCCAACCAGATAAAGAAACTGGAAGATTTTAGGAAGGCTGTCTTCTCCTGTTCCCTGTAACCACTGATATTTGAAAAGCTGCTTTCAACACAAAATGCAAAACATGTGAAGCTGGTACAGCAATGAATGAAAGACGCTGAAGATTTCCCTCTACTTCCTTCAGCTTTCTGCTGAAGCTAGAACAAGATTTACTTTTGTTACTCATTAGATAGCAGGAATCTTGAGTTCACCGCAGGGTAGTTTGCCTGTATGGAATCATGGGAAGAATATACTGTAAGCTCCTGCACCATTATGATACAAAGGCTGAACAAGACCATTTTTACCAGGGTATACTAGAGTTCATATTGTAAACAAAAATACATGTTAGCAGTTTGACTTGTTGCTTTCCATTTCATTTCTTAATTATCATTTTCTGGATTTATGTGCAATCCAGTGTTATTGGTTTCTGAGGCCTTTCCAGACAAAGTGCCCGAATATAATATTGCTTCTCTCTCCAAACAAATAATGCTAAAAAAATATCTGCTTGGAGATAAATGGGGGTTAAAGGCCATAAACAGAAATTACTTCCTTACCAAGAAGTTCTTCTGACAATCTGAATCCTATATCCTTCACTGATATACAGCACAGGAGCAAAATAGACTTCTTGAAATGCAAGATTTCAACGTAAACTGGAGGCATATCATAGCATATTACAAGAGCTGTTTTGAGGAAACCTTGGTAGTTTTATAGTTCTGTTTTCTGCTTAAAACAGAGGAATAATTAATGCTATATTAGGCCTGCCATGGCTTCAACTGGATGAGTCTTGGAAACCTCCAAAGCTGGAGACTCCACAGCGTCTCTGATAGCTTCTTCCAGTGCTGCAATATCATCTTGGTGAATAGTATTTTCCTATTGTCCAATTTGAATCTCCCAGATCACAACATGTGACACTCTTGCCTGCTTTTTGCTTCCTATTATAAAGAGAAGTCTGGCTTTGTCATCTTCATAACTTCACTTTGTGTAATCACCGGCTGTTCAATCTCCCTGTTGTCTCTTCTTTACAAGACTAAACAAACCCAACTCCCTCAGTTTTACTTCATAGCTTATGTGTTTTGTGTCCCTTGATAACCTTCTGCAGGACCATCTCCTGGTTTTAACCTCTCTCTTGAAGTGTGTCCCAGAGCCAGACGCAGTCCAACTACGGCCTCCTCAGCAGCAGATTAAATCAAGGAATAACTTATCTTGGTATGCTAGCCATGTTCCCCCTAAGGTAATCCTTGGCCATTTGTTTTACTCAGGATGGGAGCACACAGCTGGCACTTTGAGGTGTCAGTAACTCCCCCTTAATTTAGCATCATCCACAAATTTGTGGAGGGTGTGTGCTGCCTCATCATCAAGACTGTGAATGAAACACTGTATGATATGGACTGTAGTGTTACCCTCTGACATCAAGCCATTGATTTCTACCCTTTGAGCCCAAATTTCTGCCCTGCTCAAGCTCAAACTTCCTCAGCTGCTGGCTGAGATTTGGGATACAGTGGAAGGTGATGTCAAACGCTTTACTAAAGTCAGATATATTATACCCACCACTCCCCCCTTGTGTACATAGCCAGTCATTTTGTCAGATAAGGCAATCTGGTTACCAAAGGATGATTTGCTCTGTGGAAATCTGTGTTGACTAGTCCTAATTACTTTGTGTCCTTTGAGGGTTTGGAAAAGTCCAGAGGACATGCTCCTCGGCTGCTTGTCCTGATTGTCATTATTTTCCATGCACAGAGGTATCACAATCACATCAACCATCTCTGTCAGCACCCACCTTCTCCCACAGACCGAATGCTTCCTCCAGTGTGATGTGTTCCCCTACTCACCACCTCCTTCTAAGTATGTGTTGGTACACACAGGGCTCTGGAAACAGGTTTTGTCTGTGGAGACAGAGACAAAATGTGACTTAGAACTTCAATACTTTCCATGTTTCTTACTAGACCATCTCTTCATTCATCTCCTGACCTACCTTTTCACTGAGCTTCCTTTTCCAGCTAACACTCCTGTACTATGTCTTATTGCCCTTTTTGTACCTGGCCAGTTTTAGCTCCAGACCCACCTTCTGTTTTGACCGTTCTGATTTTGTCTCTACAACACTTGTCTTAAAGCATTGCTCAGCAATATTGTTATGCTCTTATTTCATTGCCTTCCTTTGTTCCTGCTTCTTGTGCACTCCTTCCTTGTGTGTTTTTGTTCATTGAGAAATTTCTGACTTAGCCAAACAGGCTTTTTGCCAGAACTCCCAGTCTTCCTGTACAACAGGATGGTTTGTTCCTAAGCTCTCAAAAAGTTTTCTTTAAAAATTAGCCAGTTTTCCTGGGCACCTTTCCCTTTCATGGCTGCTTCCCAGGGCACTCTGCCTAGCAATTCTCTAAAAATAAGCCAAAATCTGCTCTCCTGAAATGCAAAAATCCTAATCCTGCTGCTTTCCTTCCCAGCCTTCCTTCAGATTCTGAGCTCAGTCATTATGTGGCTACTGCAACCCAAGCAGCCAAGCATGGCAGCCTTTTCCACTAACTCTTCACAGTTTGTGAGCAATAGGTGTGGTAGAGCACTTCCTGTGATTGAGCCTCTAACATTTCTGCATCATGAAATAATCACCAACACAATCAAGGGTTTTTCTAGAATGTCGACATCTAGAGGATTGAAAAACACATAACAATGAGAATATAAAATGAAGAGACCTTTACTAGTCATTTTAGAAAACCTCATCTGCAATGTCTTCTTGGTCAGGCAGTCCTTATGGAGTCAGTGTACTCTCCTCCTCTGTTCTTGACCCAGGGACATGCTCAATTTAATTATCTTTCTTTGTTTCTGCTTCTTCTACACTCCTTCCTTGTGTGTTTTAGTTCATTGAGAAACTGAATGAGCATGTCCTCCAACTTTATACTGGAATACTGGACAATCTGACTTTTAATAAGCCTCCCTTCTCTTCTTCCCTGATCATCCTTCCTACAAGACTTTCCTTTACTCATGCTGGATCATGGGCTTCTGCTACTGTTCAGCAGGGATTTATGGTGTTCAAGAAGAGAATGCAGGATCCACATTCAAATTATGCAACCTTGATGCCTGTTTGTAGCTACCTTCCTGTTCACTTCCACAAGTTATGCAAAACCTGATATGTTAAATGTTGTTTCATATTTTGAAGTGAAAAGAAATCTAGGACCTGTCCCTCTTAGGCTTCTGCAGTCAGGGGTAGATGAAGCTGGGAATTGAAAATGGACAGCAGAACTGTTCCTTGTGACATGGCTTACAAGCACAGACAAGGCATGAAATGAATCACTAGACAAACCCCAGCATTCAGATTCAGTTTTTGACCCACACCTGCATTTGCACCCTGGAAAAGTGAGGAATGCTTAAAACAGCAATGACTTTGCCTACACCGTGACACTTCAGCTATGCTGCACATATGAACATTCAGGCTGAGGAAGAGAAGAAAGAGAACTTGCTCTCAACTTCAAAGTAGTCAGCACATTCCTTTAACTCAGGAAACTCTCATAAAAATGTAAATATATCCTATTTCCTATTGTATTCAGTAGTTTCTATATACATACAGCAATACAGTTCACAGCAATCTTTTATAGAGCTCCAGCCAAGTTAAATGCTTTTGAAATGTTAATGAACACAACGAAACAATTCTTCATAACACAAAACGCTGCCATGCACTCAATAAAAAGAAAGCGCCCTTAGGAAAGGCTGGCTATCCCCCTTCACATGGGAAACACTGTACACATTTGGTCTTTCAGAACTTGTGAGGGGGAATCCAGAGCCACCTTCAAGTTAGTACTCATGTGGATTTTGTTATATGCCTGAATGTTTATAAAGCAGATAATTTACAATGTGTTTCAGCTACAAATAAGGAAAATTATACTTGCAGACCATGTAATATGCTGTGAGAATTTCTGTGGCTTGCATATCCCTCTTCAATTTGTGATGCCAAAAGAATTTCCTTCCCAATGCACATAGGAATGCATCATTCTTATGGAAAAGGTACAAATATATTTGTGAATAAGCAGATATCCCCTGAAACATTAAGAATCACTAATGTCAATGAAAAGGTATCTAAAATTACTTTGGATTTTTTTGTCTCACTCTTAGCAAGAGTGACAATTGTGGAGAATTCATGTTTTCTGTGTTTACTATTTGCTGAAAAGACAAAGAGCTTTCTGGACTCCAGGTTACAGGACGATGTTGACAGTACCACTGTTATTTTCTATATAAGTGAAGGTTTGTATCGAAAAGGAAATGTTTGCAAGCAGAAATGCGAAATACAAACACTTTTCCCTCCTCCCCTCCCCAACTTTGAACTTATTGGCCAGTTGTATCTAACGTAAGACATAAGAAAGTGCTCATATGAGCATTCTGAATGCCTTGGGTTTAGGAAAAACTTTGGACACATCTATAGACAGACAGTTGAGTCAGGAGGCAAAAAGTTATTAAGGGAACATTAAGAACATTTCTCTTATGGCATATGTACATAGGAAATCAGCATTTCACATAAACTAGACCAGATGTGCTGCACAGATGTTGGATGGTCTGATTTTACTGCACATGTGCTTCGCAGTTGCCGTGTTCACATGCAGCACAACATATGTGCAGTACACACTGACCATCAGCTACAGGGATCTGGAAAACAAACTTGCACTTGTTACAGTAACTTCAAGTGCTCACAGAGTACCTTGTTTCCTTGCACAAAGCTATTTCTCTTGATACTTTAAATCTAGCAGGGCCTGCAGGAAGATCACTTCCTTCAAACCCTGCGAAGCTCTGTAGTGTGTAATTCTCATAGCTTCCCAATTGGCTCCTGCCTTTTAGATGTCATCACAGACCACCACAAACGTGAGCGCAACAAATATCACCCACTGCTGTCAAAGCAGTTCAAGGCAATGCGGTTATAAGTCCAAGATGGTGGGTGGTCTCTTGGCTTTCTGCACTGTGTGAACACTCTCCTGAAGTGTCTTAAGCAAAATAAATGATTTGTCATGTGTTTGGTCCCCACTTTGAATAATCACACATAGCTTTCAGATTGCCTCCCTGGAAATAAGCAGAGCAGCACTGTTTGCTGTACTAATGCATCCTGCCCCAAAGGAAACTGGGGAGCCACCCAGCTGATTTAATCTTGGTGACAAGTACCCTTGGATAGAATAGGTCAGTACCATTCTATGCAGCAGGCATTGCTAGAAATGGTATTATCAATGGCATTACCAATGGCATTACCAATGGCATGCTTCTGTACATTTACCAATCTAAAAATCAAGCAGCATCACATTAGGACCAGTTTTGATCAGACGGAAAAGACTAACTTCAATTATTTACAATTTGAATGAATTTTTGAAGGAGTAGAATGTTTAATTTATCCTTACGTTCTACAAAAATAGCTGTTGCCAATTTCAAATTTCCCTCTGTTTGAATCTTACAGTTTTTGCTTTCTATTTTAAGCTCATGCAAGTGGGGCCAAAAGCAGCTCTCAACTAATTCAAACATTCCGGGCTGCCTGCCAGGCTGAGCAGTGGTTCTATGCTTCTAAAGCACTATCTGATAGCTAAACCTAACTCCCAGTTTGGGGAATACTGCAGAAGATGCACAGATGAATATTGTCTCTCTGTCCTGGGTTCTTGCTATGGTCAGGCTTACCCGGCCTCATTTTGGGGTGGGAAACCTGGAAAAATCATTGTACTGTGTATTCAATATTCTGCACGCAGGAAGTAAGCAAATGTTCCCACCTTCTATTTCTTGGTCGAATGAAAGCTGTACAGCATAGTATGTAAGAGCAGGAGTACTGGCCACAGAAGCCTCACTACATTTTTTTCCCAAAAATCACAGAGTCATGGAATATCTTGAGTTGGAAAGGCCCCAAAGGATCACAGAGTCCAAATCCCTGCTCCTCACAGGACTACATAATGCTAAACTGTATGACTAGCAGCCTTGTCCAGCCACTCCTTACGCTCTGGTAAGTTTGGTGCTGTGATCCCTTCCCTGGGCCGCCTGTTCCGGAGACAAATTACCCTCTCAGTGAAGAATCATTTCCCGCTGTCCAGTCTGCACTGCCCTTGATGCAGCTTCATTCCCTTTCCTTGTGTCCTATCACTGGCCACCAGAGAGAGGGGTTCACCACGTCTCCCTCCACTGCCCCTTGAGGAACTTGTAGACTATGGTGAGAGCACCCTCAGCCTTCTCTTTTCCAAGCTGAACAAACCAGGTCACCTCATAAATCCTGTCCTCAAGGTCTTTCACCATCTTACTTTCCCTTCTGTGAACACCCTCTAAAAGTCTGATGTCCTGAATGGGTTAGTTTGCAGATCCTTCACTGATACCATAACTGGAATTAGCTGAGGCTGGGAGTGAGAGACTGTGAGGCGTGTCATTAAATCATTGCTTACTAGCTAACCTGAAGGGAGTCAGAACAACAGATAACTCAGAATCTGACAATCGGAGAAAGAAAAGAGACATTTTTTAACAATGCAGATTATTCAGTCCTTCCTAAAATGATTGGTAATGCTGCTGTTGGAAGTGCATATTGTGTAACAGGAATGTAGTGGTTATAGTCAGTCCCTTAATATCTTTATTATTTCAATCCAACTAACAGCCACCAGAACTAAATGAGATATGAGCAAAAGGCCATAGCAGTACAGTCATTAATAGAACAGGAGTCTATTTGGGAAGTGTAAAACATTCTGAGATTCCTCAATTGTATTTAAAAATTGGAATGTAGTGTGTTGTTTTTGTTGACATTTGCTGTACTTCGAGTGAACAAATAGTCTGGAAGGATGCTAACAGGAAATTCTGTTCACAAGATAAGCAGCTGCTAGCCACCAAAGCTTCAAAAGTTCATAAAGGCCAAAAAGAAATTTCTTTCTGTGTCTGATTTAAGGAATACTCAGCATTCCACATCAGCCAAAGGAAATGCTTTGGAGGCAGTTTTTACAGAGGCAATCAAATTTTTTGTTTGTGTGAACAAGGACAGAGTTTGCCATTTGTTTGTGAAATAACAGTTTCAAAGGTTATGCTTTCACCACAAAAATCTTGAACTGTTGTCCTTCCAAAATACTCGAGAACCAGCCTATTTTGTAGCTTACTGTTTAATTTCTGGAAAGAAACTTAGTCCAGAACATGTAATTGTTTTCATATTGGAAGCCTTCATGATTTTAATGCACATTTCTTGAAAAGTGTTCTGGTCTGGCTTATAATCATCTACAAAGCAGCTAACAGAACTGCTTTAGTCTTTTGGTCTTCTGTTTGTGGCCCACAGATGCTAAAGGTTTCAAGTAAATCCACAAAGGAAAGAATAACAAAGGCAAGTCAGTAGTAGACTGCATGATCCATTAGTAAGGTGACAAAGTGGTTATGTCCAGCAAATTTCTCAGTGCTGTGCAGTGAGATACATCTGCAGCTGACATAGATGGCATAACCTCATTTATTACTGCTATACTAATTTACGTCAGCCAAAGATTTGGAGCTGGTGAGTCACTGTTAACTCTGGGAAAATTTCATGTTTCTTTGCAAATATTTGTTCTTGGAAAAGTGGTGTTGGATTTTTGCATATAAAACATGTTTAAGGACTGTTCTTGATAGTAAATAAGCAATAGCGTTAACTTTAGATATTATGATTTCATATGAAATAATAAAAATGAAAATTAAATTGGACAAGTTAACACAGGTTCTGTATTATCTATTTCTAGAAGGGTGGTGAAATTTTAGCACCCTGAATTCCTTCCAATGGAAAAAAAACAAGCTGTAAGGAGTTAGGCATTCATGAAATCTTAATCCAAAAGGTAGTAAGTCATGCTCATTGCAGGGAGATTGCCATAGTAGCTTCAAACCTTTCGCAAACCCAGTGACAGAAGACAGGATAGGCCTTCAGTCAAGCTGCTCTTCAGTTCTGTTCAACATATAAGAAGAGAAGTTATAACATTTATGTTCTGTTAAAGTTTGGTAGTATGACAATGGAGTCTGGCAGCCTAGGCAAGAGAGAATAAGTACAAAATGCAGCACTAATTTCTTGCACAAATATTAGCATTGATAACCTGAGAATTTTCTCAAGTGTTTACAGAATGTTGCACTCAAGTTACTCTGGGCCATGGCCATTCCAAATTGACATATACTTGAGTATTCAACTGCCTTGGACCAGAATAGATCCAGTAACTCTAACTATTGTCTCTGATTTCCCTGTCACTAATACAGCCTCAGAAGGTGCAGCTGTAACTGATGTTGGAAATGACACTGTAAAAAGGGAATAAACAATTTTTCAGATAAATCAACATGATAAATTATACTTTTATATCTGTATTTAGTGTGGTGTTTTCTTAATAATGCCTAAAGTACACAGAAACAGAAATGAGTTATGGCATTTATATACATTGATTCCTGTCTTCACATTTGAAAATACCTTTTCTATGAAAAAAGTTGATACGTTTGATATTCTTCTTCTTCTTTGTTGCTTTTTCTATTTTAATATAAAATTAAAACCAAAAAATTTTCAAAGCAGAAATAGATAATTCAATTTTGTTTGAGCTTGAAAGCACTATTTTGTTGGAAGAGAGGATGTTCTTTGCATTTTGTAATGTCTATGTGCGTATGTGTTTCATTAATGTGTGTTTATATAGAAAAGTTGATATAAAATTTCACTAAAAATTCACCGCAATGTTTCAAAAATATATTTAAATGTCTAGCCTACAGGAAACTTGAATTTCCCATGAATCACATTTTAAATTAGTTATCTGTATTTTTGAATGACACTTGAAGACTGAACCAATGCAGTGAACTTGAACAGACATGCCAGCTTTTATTTCACCTCCTGTTTTCCTCACCTGGGCATTTGTACTGCTTTCCTCAGAGGCAGTACTGGGGTAAGCTGAAGTTCCTGCTTTCCTGTTGCTAAAAGCAGCCCTCTGGGTTTGGTTGAATGCTCATACATGGAACATTTTTACAGCAGTCTCACTGGATTCAGTCAGTAGATTCTTGTGCTTTTATTTATAACATCATTTTCATTTATGTCTCTACATAAAAAATGCCGAGGCATTTTGTTTGTATTAGCAGAAAAGATGAACTTTTCAATGCTTCTGTGGAAGTGGTGAGATTCCTGCTTTGTTCAATGGGAAAATTCAGTCTATCTTGTCTCTGGGACCCAAACACAAAACTAATCATGTCACACTTAGCCAAAGTGCTGTCTGCCTGCCCAGTGCTGTTCCAGAAAATGCTCAAATTCAGCTTTCCGAGCTGTCCTTCAAATTCGTCCAGACAGCTGACAAGAAGCTTTATAAAGCAACAGCAAGTCTGAGATTTGTTAAGACAGAATGGGAAGGCAGCTGTTTTTAGTTATCAGAGACAATTTGAATATGACCAGGTATTGCCCCCTAGGTATAGAGAGACTGACCACCACAGGAACAGGGAGCAGCAGCTTTTACGGAGACACATTAGTTCTTGCTTTGCTGACACTAGGCATATTTACATGTGTTCATGACATTCTTCTTTCTTCACAAAGGGAATCCAGAATATTTGTGAAGTAGCATGTTTCAGCCTACACTGAAATGCTCAGAGACAAGTTGGCTTTCCCTCTCACTTCCTTCACAAAAATCAGTCTGGTATTTGGTAGGGTAAATTTTCACTTCTGTATGGCATCATCCATGTGACTGCTCCATGGACTGTTACTGAGCTAACCCATGCCATGCCACATCCTCAACTCCTGTTTCTCAGCAGACCTTGCTAAATACAGTTATCTAGAGGATACCATTTGCTACAGCTCATAGATCATATAAACTTTCTGTATCCCCTTTTTAAGACAACCGCATCAAAAGATTTAATTTTCCCATTCCCTTCCCTTAAGTGTCTGGTTACATACAAGCAAAACACTGTCTGATGTTTTGATGTTTGCAGACTTCTTCCCCTTGCAACTTCGAAAATTCCTTCCTGTGTTACCTATGTGGTGTTTGTTCATCTGAAATTAGAATAGGAAAGCAGTTGTAGCTGTGAGGCTCTTTGTGATGTAGATAGAAATCCAGCCGCTCTCCTGCATCCCTAACCCTTTTCCCATTGCTCATTATTCAAATTCCTTTTGGCTTCAATTTTCCACACTCAACTTCAACACAAAAGTGATGATGTTGGACGTCTGAGTAAAATTGTTGAGCCATTTTTGACTTATTCAAGTGTAAAAAAATACTGCCAAATGCTCTGACCAAATATAAATAAACAGGGAATATTTAGAGCCTTTCTTTTTTCTTTGTGTTTTATTTTTGTTGTTGTTGTTGTTGTTGAGAGGGGGTTTTTTGTTGGGGTTTTTGGTTGTTTGTGTTGGGTTTTGCTGGGGGGTTTTGTTTGTTTGTTTGTTTGGGGAGGGATGTTGTGTTGTGGGTTTTTTTGTTGTTTTATTGTATATTTTTCTATATACAATCATAAAATCAACTGGGTTGGAAGAGACCTCCAAGTTCCTCAAGTTCAACTTTGTAGAGATCTCTGAAAAAGTTTCTCAATTCTTTTCAGAGGGGGAAGTTTAGAATGGGAAATTTTGTTACTTTGTGTGCAGCAGTAGCTCTCCAACCCAGCCTCATATCTTTTACTTTTCTACAGCCTCACTCCAAAATTTTATCCCTTAGTGCACGTAGGCACACAAGTAAAGGGCATCATTCCATCTGTGCTGTCTGTGCTGACAGCAGCATAATTTGGGTTTCCTCTCTGCTTGATGGAAGTTTACCACTGTGCTAAAGAGGGAAACCTAAAGCAACATGCTGCTCTCTGTTCCAACTGAACTTTGTTCATCCAAACAAAGTGTCTGAAGGGAAGACAGAGCAAGGACACTTCCTGACACGGCCTTCCCGTCAAGGACTATCTAGAGCTTACCTCTGGAGATCCAGAGGAGATGCTTGATGACTAAAGACAGGCAAAAGTCACATGGATCTTAAAAAAACCCACAAAACAAAACAAAACAAAAAACCACAAAAAAAAAAAACCTCAAGCCAAAATGTCAACCCAAAGAACAACAGGCTAATGTGTCCCACTTGGATGATCCGTGGGGAGATAGTTAAGCATGGATTTACCAAGGATGAATTAGGCCTGACCTGTCTGATTGCCTCCTATGAACAGGATCTCAGTTTCTGGACAAAGGCAGAGCACTGTATGTGATTTATCTTGACTTAACCAAAGCTTTCAGCACACTGTTGCATATTTATATCCAAGTTAGAATGTTCTGATTTGGATGAATGGGCCACCATCCATCTAAAAATCCATTCATGAGGCCCTTAAGGGTAGGGGCTAATAGGTCATACTTTATCTGTAGACCAGTAACAAGTGGAATACTCTGGTTCTTTTCCTGCAATTTTCTTAACACCTTTATCAATGGCCCTACTGCACTTTCATCCAATTTGTAAATGTAGCAAACTGGGGGGGAAATTGTTGATACACTCATGGCATAGAATTTGGGGCTGTCATCTCCACGGACCTAGAGAGGTTTGAGGAATGGGACAGGAGAAACCAGCTGAAATTTGTCAAGTCCTGCCCCTGGACAGGTGCAAGAACACATGTTGATGCCTACCTGACTGGGAGCAGCTCTGCAGGAAGGAACCTGGGACCTTGACAAGCTGGGCAGGAGCCTGCAGCATGCCCTGGCTGCATGGATGGTCAGCTTCACCCCAGGCTGTATCAACATGGGCACAGCCAGGACACTGAGGGGACCATTTTTACTTCTCTTCAAGGCATGTCTTAGACCTCGTCTCAAATACTGCACCCACTTGTGTCTTCCCAATACAAGAACATCAACAAACTGGAGTAAGTTCAGTGGAGGACACCAAGCTGCTTGGAGTCTAGAGCACCTGCCTCGCTGGGGAAACTGAGGGTCCAAGGCTTGTTCTGCCTGGACAAGAGATGGCTTCAGAGGCACCTAGCAGTAGCCTTCCTGTACTTGCAAAGAGGGCATCAAACAAATGGATCCAGTCTCTTCACAGCAGAGTGTGAGAGCACACACAGTGGGCATAACCTGAAACAAGAGATGGTCAGGATGGAAAACAGAAAAAGGACTAGAAAAAGGAAAATAAAATTATTTTTTTGATTGTCAGGGCTGTCAAGCACTGGGACAGATTGCCAAAAGAGGGTGTACTGACTCTCTCGATCCTTGTGGAGTTTCAAAACCACACTGGATAAAGCCTTATACAATTTGGCCTGATATCAGAGTTGACCCTATTGTAATAAAAGTTTGGAATACAGATCTCCTGAGCCCCTTCCAGCTTGAATTATCCTATGCTCCTATGTTTTACTAAAGAGCAAACACAGCCTGTCCTCCTAGCTCTGCTGGTGCAAATCTGTACTGTAACCTGAGGGTACCAGTACTGTGGCCAATGTTGTGTCAGGAGGAAGATAAGGAAACTGTGAGAAAATGCTGTCTGCAGAGTGGCATGTGCTTCCCAACTGTCTGCTTGCCTTTTCTTTTAGTCTCTCCTATAATTCCACGTGTGCAATTTGGATTTTTATAGCCTATGTATCAAAAGCACTGAAGAATATTATTTAATTATTTTGTAATCCACTAACAAGCCCTGCTAATTCCATAAGATCCAGCTACTTGGAACTTGGGGTATACTTATTGATATTTGTTTCAAGAAGAGGAATTTAAGCCAGAGCTACTATTATTTCTAAGCTATCTTCCCCACTGCAACCAGAAGGTGACAGTCTGCTTTGTCCCAAAGCAGATTCAATCAAATTCAGTGATACAGAACTCTCTTTTCCCCCTAAAGTTGGCAGTAGCCATATTAGTCTAAGAGAGAAATTGAGACTTCTAGGGCATGAAATATTAAATATCATAGAACATGAGGGCCACTATTATTTTTACTTGAATACAACAAATTTTAATATGTAAGCAAATCCTCATTTTCCAGACTGATTCAGAAGCTCAGTGAAGTAACAGGGGTTTCCCATCCACTGCCAGCTGGCACTGATTCAGACTTAACGTGCAGTAGTGGAAGTAATACTGGTAGGTTTGAGTCATATTTCAGTCATGACAATAGATCAGCTTGTATTAGAGAAGCAGTGGATATGGTTATAAAGAAGATTAATTCCCAGGCATATGAAGTTGAAATTGATAATGGAAGACTGTAATAATGAAGGCTTGTGTGAGAGCAAAAGGAAACTAAAATTGCTGGATGAGTGAGTGAATATCATATCAGAACTGTCTGGAAACATCAACTGAAGATGGAAAAACTAAGATCACAAAGAAGCAGTACAAGACCTTTCCAACAACTTGAGTACAAAAGTGGAGATTAAGTAAGAATTTAGATGGCTGACCAGGAAGATTAAGCACTTAGGTACTTAGGAATAGTGTTGGATCAATGTTTTCATCTTCAAAATTAGGCTTACAAAAATTTAGTTCATCAAGAGGTATATTTTCAAATAGAAGTAACATCTTTCAAGGTAACACAGCAGAAAGCCATCTACAGCGTGCGGTAAGTTGTAGTACTTTCACACAGTTCAAAACATTACTGAGTTGTAACAGTGGTATATGATGTAAGGATTAGGTGATATTTATCTATTTTCCATAACCCAAGAACATCACAGGGCAATTAATAGAGTAATAAAATACCTGTAGCTGGGATAGCAATATGTTTTCTCATAGTTCTTTCTAAATTCTCCTGTATTTAAATGCAAGACATTTTTATTATAAAATCAAGAAAAGTGAAAAAAAAGATATTATCTGAATGTGTTAGCAAGTAAAAAGTATGCTTGATTTTTGAATCTGACTATTAAGAGGTTTATTCTTAAATGAACTCACTTTGGCATATAGGGTCCTCCTCAATATCAGTAGAGTCATGGTGTATGAACAATGAACAAAAAGATACTACAAGACCCTACAACCAAGAGAACAAAACCCTAACAAGTAAGATTATATTGCTTTGGAATGTGTTCTTGCCAGACCTGTTTAAATACTT
>VWZG01006118.1:612166-628075 GCA_013396735.1 Grallaria varia | reverse complement strand
AATGTTTTTTTCCCAGCCCTGTTTAAAAACTTAAAAAAAAAAAAAAAAAAAGAATTTTGACTTGGAAAATGGGGTCTACATGCATGATTTGAAGTCTGAAAACCATGGCTAGGAATGAGAAGAGTAAATTCAGTCTGTTTAGTGAATTTAAGTCTACAGAACTTAATCACTATCTTGTGACATATAAATGAACTCCAGTGTAACAGGACTTACAAACAAAATTACAAGAAAGGTAACTGGATATATTTTGTTTAGTGTCAGGATACATACTGATCATTTTCTGATGTTGTTCCCAACCCTGGTTTTGTTATGTTTTCTTCAGGTTTATAGCACTGGAAGGAGGCTGAGCTAGGGAGAGGTCAGCAGAAAATCAGGTTCACCTGATACCATCAAAAAACAGTTACTGAACTTGTCAACATGTATGGCTTCAGGTACCCCAAAAAGGGAACAAGGAGAGAGTGAATGTTGCAGAGCTCCTGTCCTTTATTGCTTAGCTTGATTTAAGGAATTTACTTATCACTCATGTAAATGTGACATTAAAACTATAATGTTATCTCCCAGCATAAAGCCTTAAGGCATTTTACTGGTAAGAAAAACTAGAACTAAGCTTAGATTTTAGAAATAAAAATGGCAAGTATTTTGAAAAAAAAGAAGAAAAGATCTTGTGGACATTACTGAAAAACATGGCACTCTATATAGTTTTTGTTAAGGCTACTATAGAGGTATTGAAAGACCTAGTCCATAAAAAGGTATGGTTGATGAACAGATCTCTTTGTGTAAACATAATAAGGGGAAGCATGACAGTTCACCTCATCTGGATGGATACAGCATTCCCCAAAACCTTAAGATACACCTCTTTAAATTGCTTATGTTCCTTTGCTCTCCCTGGTTTTTTTTTACATGGCAAAGTTAGTTTTGTCCCTAATAAAGAAGGCTGAGACAGTCTTGTTCACCAGGAAGGAAAAGTAGCACATAGTTCTGACTGAGATGGGTACAGGGTGGTCTACAGTACAGCCTGTGCAGGAAATGGTTTCAGGCCGGGATTTGAGCTTTCAGTTTCCTGTAGGTTCTTCAGTTAATTGATCCATCATTGTTTGAGACCCACACTGAGTGAGAGCGCATTAGCAACGTCATTAGGGTTGGGCTCATCTTACTCTGATGCTCCTCAAATCCTCCCATATCAGTCTGTTTCCAGATGTAGAGATAGAAACACAGGAATGTTCAGCCAGGTAATTATGGAGTGATCTTGGGGCTAAAACCATTTCAGATGTGATGAAGTGCATATTTACATCCTTATTCACATGTTGAATTCCTTTAAGCAGTTCCATCAAGTGAAGACATAAACAGTGTAAAGTTGACAGCAAGTGGATACATAATTTTGAAGGCCATCAAATGAAAGGATAATTGAATACTGAATAAGCATTTTCCTAGAAAATATGTTTACTCATCTAGAAGTGTCCTGGGTGCCAAAACCCCATTTTTAAAAGACAAATGACTCCGCAGGAAAGCGGAAGGACTGTGCAGGCCAGACACTTCCCTTAAGCTATTACAATGATTGACTCAAATGGTTTGTTAGTTTAAGAGACTTCTAGCAGGAACTGGAACACACCGTATACTGTTTATGTTTTAAGAAAACACGGACTGTGTTGATTTACAGCTCTCTATGTTTCTTCTTTGAGCAAAAAATACAGACTCCAGATGAGTCCAGGAAGGTGGGGGGTGAGGGGGGTGGGGAGGAAAAGAGGAAAAGAAACACAAAATAAATGAACCTCCACAAATTTCTTAACTCTAGAGCTAAACAACACTACAGTCAGGCAGGTAGCAGCATTCAGCTTTCTAGTTTCACCATCTGCTTTTTAGCTTCACTCCCTATGTACAAAGTTAAAATTTTAGTAGGGCAGAGGGTCACCATTACTTCAGATAATTGGTATTTTAAATATGTCAGAAATACCATGAGCACTGGCAGGAAGCCATTAGCTGCAGACAAGGAAGCAAAATTTGTCTTCTCAGATTTATAGTGAAAAATCCATGTATTACACTGAACCTCTGCAAAGAAAGAATCTTTAGAGAGCGATTCAGTTCCTCAAAGTTTCATATTTTCATCAGAATATTCCACTACCTTGTGTATCTTAAATAGCTGCTTCTGCAAGAGAATTCATAATCAGAGAAACAGAGCTCCTACTGCATGAATCCTGACTTCATGCTTCTGAGAACAAATATGTACATAAATCCCTGCTTTTGAATGGCATTTGCATTGGGTTTGGTTTTTGTTGTTTGTTTTTTGTTTTTTTTTTAATTGTCTTAATCTTGTTATTCTCCCATTGGTAAGACAAAATTTTTCTTTAGTTTCATGAGCACAAAGGCACTTCTTCAATTCTGCCCGATTGTTAAGGGACAATCTTAAAACTTCTAGCAACTGTATCACAGAGTACAGGAACTAAGCCTCTGAAGTCGAATATTCCACACATGATACTTTTACACAAACAACTTAGAATTAAAAAGGAAATAAAGCTAAGCCTTTCAACCTGCAGTGTAGCTCAGGTGAGTCCAGGGGAGGAGAAGGGGTGTGCATAAAGGTCCACACATAGGATACATGAGCAGGTCTTCATTAACCAATATATTTCTTCATGTAGGCACTTCTGAGTGATGTCTAGGATAGCTCGACTGAAGGAAATAGGAATCCCAGCACCCATTTAGTCTGAAGTGAAAGTTCTGCACACATGAATGTGTTGAAGGAAGGGGGAGAATTTAGCAGGATGAACTTTTTAAAATTCAATATAGCTTCTACTATTAATTTTTCATTTGCTGCTTCTTTCATGAAAATGGTACTTATTAAGTAAAATTTCATTTATTCCATATAATGAATCTGAACTAACATTGCTTGGATAGTTCTTGTAAATGTGATATTAGTGTTGGCAGAGTTTCCCCTATTGTCTGCCATGTTCTCTAAAATTATGCCAAGCCACAAGTTAGGTCATCACTGCTTTTATAGACTCAAGTAAAGCTATCTAGCAATAGTATGCTTTTGGCAATTTTAGAGTTGCTATTTTAAAGCTCCTTTGCCTGGAGCTATCTAGTCTCAGGGGTTAGAAAAGGAATCCTAGACTTTCCAATATAGCATCCCAGACAAGGATGTATCCTGACTTTTCAGTAATTGAGAATAGCCATAGGATTAGACCATCATTTGATACTGTGTTTGGATAAGACCCTCAATTTAGATGTTATTCATATCAGATGGGTTTTTTGGTGAAGAGTATTTAGGGTTTCAGTAGCTCAAGCCAGATGCCACGTCAAACTTTCTCCATGCTATACATAGCCACCATCTGGCACAACTGCACCAGCACAACCCCCCAAGGGTCCCTGTGGCAGCAGCAGAGCTTAGCACAGTTCCAAGCAGGTGCAAATTGAACTGGAGCTACAACTCAGTCACTGCAGAACTAGTACTGGAACAAATCACAAGTTGCCAGTACCTGATGTGTGACATTGAGGCTAGCATCAGATGAAGCTCAGATGCTTGTTCTCTGTTCATCTGCATCTATCTAAATTATGGACAGAAAAGCTTTAAACGGGCTATCATCTTACTTAAATGAGACTGCTGGGCCTGTTTTCTAACATTCAGAATGCTGAGTCAGCTTGCTCTTGAGCAAGGTCTTGCCTATTGGGTCTCTAGAGACAGCCTGGTGTGTACAAGAACTGCATTACCAGAATCCAAATAAGGAACGTAGGCTTCATGTAGAAGAAAATATTTCATGATGGGCAACTTAATCAGTATTGATTGTGTTCACAGTTGCCCTCTCGGACTGATCCAGAGTACATTGGCTGAACCTTTTAGATGAGGTGTTGATACTTAAAATACTCAGACCTTCACCTTTTAGTGCAGTCTTTAGACCGCTATTGAACACATCCAGCTGGAGCTCTGACATTAATTGGTGATACCAAATATTTTGTGCAACAATTACAGATTAAATGTATTGGCAATATACACAGTTAACACTTGAACAATAATTATATTTCTTTGCAGAAGCCATGATGGACTGCCCTTAAAAAAAGTATACATAGACTATTTCTGTTTCACACATGGCAGCAACTTCCAGCCAGATCCCACAGAACAATGACTTAACTGAGCTATTAGGTAGACAGCCCACATAACCATATTTACCACATTTTCTTACTCTGTGTGCAAGGATAACTAATTAGAAGCAGCTCATCCAAATATATTAGAAAAGAGCTGAACACGACACCTGCTGTGCATAGTTTGTGTGCTGCATGCACAAACAGTGCAGAATTACAGAGTGGAGAAAGTCAACGTGTGACTAATGAGTGACTGCACTTGCAGAACAACAAGCCTTTGGCATTTCACATATACTGAGGAAAGTGGAGGTTAACAGTTTTGAAATTATTTATCTTATACTAAAAGACAAACAACAGCTTTGGTTTTGATATGAGTTCTGCTCTGCACTGAGATGTAAAACTGAAACAAAGGAATATCCTTTGTGATAACCTTAGAGAAATATTTGTAAGGGGCCAACCCCATGGCTGCCAGGACAGAAAATAGTGTAGCAGTTGTTATACCAAAGATATGATCAACCTAACAGCTAATACCTACAAAAGGGTGCATCAGAGTATTCATGCTGTGATATGTTCCCAGAACATATCCATCATTTAACAATTTGAAGTTTGTTGACTTCCAGAGGCAGATGTCACAGGCTTTGTAGATGATGACCCTTGATGGATACTCTTCCATGAATGTTTGGTTGCTTTTGAGTGCATGTACACTAGTGATATACACATCACCCCTTGGAAAGGGATTTCTTGAAACAGTTAAACTTTACATTGGATGAAGGGATAATTCCTTTTTCTTTTATTTTAAACCACTCTTCTTCTAATCTTGCATGATGAACAATTCCTCTTTTCTTGGGAGAAAAGTCAGTCAATCCCCCTTCATCATGTACAGGCCACTCATGATTTTGGAGGACTCAGTCTCTCTCCAGTTATTGGTTTTCCAAACTGAAGAGTCCTGGTCTCAGTGGGAAAGATGTTCCACACTTTTCTGGCATTCGCTAGACCGCTTCTAGTTTTGTTTCATCCTTTTTGAGTTGAAGGAGTAGAATTGCGCACCATGTTTATAATAGGGGTGGGCCATGGAAGTATTCAGTGACATACTGATATAGTCTGTTTCCTACATCTTTCCTAGTAACTCTCAGCACTCTCCTTTCTTGATGATTCCTAGTGAGCTGATACATCCATGCATTAGTAAGTAAATTCTCATTTGTGACTTATAATAGTTTGTTCAAAATCCATCAGTTAATATTTAAATTGGAAGTGCATATCTTCATGAACACTACTTAAAATTGAATTTAATCCTTCATTTGAAATTCCAGTCACTCAGTCCAGTAAGGGCTACATGCAATTCATTCTTCCTATCTGCTATAAACTGACATAATTGGAGGACTTTCTCACCTTGCTGCTTTGTGCCCTTCCAGTTTTTTTATGACTGTGGTGAACAGCCGATCTCATTACCTCAGCCTTACTACATTTCACTATAATGTGCTGATGATGTTTCTCTCCACAACTAAAAATAATCTTTTTCTCCTATTCTTGTATATTAACTATTTAATTATCTGTAGAATTATCTTCTCTTGAATGCAAAGGCTGCCTCATTTCCTTGAGAGCTTTCTGGAAATCCAGGTAGACTAAATCAGACTGCACCTTCAAAAGTTCCAAGAGATTTATGAGATGTGACTTCCTTTACAAAAAATGTTTATCCTCTGAAGTGTGCCACTTCTCTACATATGCATGAATTCTTCTACTGGTTCTATAATGTAGCTCTGCAGCAACAGCTGGCTCACTGATCAAGTTTCCTGAATCTCCCCTGGAATTCCTTTCAGCAAAAGCATCAAGGAAGTTTACCCAGATAATTTTAACATGTTGGGATAAATCCACATGCTAATCCAAACAAATCAAGATATTTATAGGTTTCTTGCTGAAATCCTATATAGATTGTATCAGGAAAATCATACACTAGCATGTGCAAAGTCTTATGCATTGTCCCTCATTAGCTCCCAGTAGTAGCATAAGCAGAAGGGGACAATTAGGTAAAATCTGATAGAAAAGGAATAAAAGGCTCTCAGATGCCAATCTCAGGTTCGAGAGAGTCTGTATTTATCTATAACAATGATTACAGATATATTAGATATGTATATTGTTCCAGAATCAGTATTTTCTAAAGAGTGTATCAGCTGGAAAAAATTTCGGATTATCTCACTTCATCACTGTGGGAAAAAAATTCATTAATGCTGGAGCCACGTGGGTGTCCTGTGATGCTCTAAGAGAGGATGCAGGACACCATAAAGCAGTAATTGACTGATAAAGCAGATACATTTCATCTCATATTACAAATACAATACTAAAAACCAAAGTATTGAGGACATAATGTCAGAGGTCACAAGTTCCCACCACTCCTGATCAGGTGGTATTTCAGATGCTTCAGTACTTTGTGAACTGGGCTTTGTGAAAGTTTGCAAAAATGCTGACCAAACACTGCAAGAGTTTTTCTGGACATCCTGTTTTGAAAACAGAATTATTGTGTGTCTAAGCTTTTCTTAAAGTACAGTGACTCGGAGATTCTCCTCATTACTAAAATATTTCAATTAGAATATTAGCTGCTGTCACTGACAACAACTGAAAATGCTGCAACATAAAATGACACTTTATGTTATCTCATTCCCATCAGTGCAAACCCATAAAGTGTGATTACAATTTGAAAAGAGAGCCATATGTTTTGAAATTATCATTCATTGGAATACTGTTGCAAAAAATGAATGTCAGGTGACTTTAGTACTTCAGGAACAGTTGATCAGTGGGGCTTTACTACATAAACTGTGGTGTGTAACTAACACACAAGTAACTAACCTTTCAGTAAGGATTGCAGTGGGCAATGGAAGCTTTAATATTGGCAAGGTCTTTGCTGTACTCCTGATATGCTGGAAAAAATTAATATCTGCCATTGTTGTTCTGGGAATGAATATGGTCAGGGACAAATAGCGAAATGCAAGAAAAATTCCAGGCAATCTAGATATATTACTTCACCATTACTGTTACCCACTGGCAGCTTAAGCTTCTGACTAAAACAACCCTGTGCATATTCATCTTGCAAACTACAGTGAAAAAATGTCAAAAATAAGAAGAAAAATATTTCTTTAATAATGGCAATTTTCTAAATCATGGTTTAAGATCTTCCTGAAAGATCTGAGAGCATCTATGGTGTTATTGTCAAGGAGAGCTAGATGCTACACACTCAGGGTTTGAGCTGCATGTATGCAAAAACTTCTCCTACTTTGTGTGTGGTCACAGATCAACCAATGCTGATAAAGCATCTTTTTGGACAAGCAAATGGAAAATGAACCCATCAAATTCCATTAAGTAAAAAGACACATATTCCTGCTCAGTGAGTCTCTGAGACACAAAATCCTGGAGGCTGGGAGAGCACTTAGAAGACATGTCATACATAATGGCCCCAGTCTTGCATTCCTCCTGTGTCTGTTGTGGGTTATTGGTTTTCCCTCAAGCGTGAGAACCAGTCCCTACAGAATGCCAGAGTGGGGTAGAGACACACCAAAAGGAAGAAGTAGAGGCAGCAAGCTCCAGAAAAAGCACAAGTGATCCCATAGAAGATAAATGTAAAAAGGATGGGCTGATGGATTAAAGACTCAAAAATGCAAAATAGCCAGAGGAGGTGCTTAACTGAGGTCTCCAACAGGGCCCATTGCTTCACAAAATGTATGAGGAAGCAGTGGATGCTGCCAGGATACTCTACTTGGACACATGACAGAGCAAGGGAACAGAAATAGGATCCACAGTTGCTGAGGTCTCCCCTTGTCATGCTGCTTGCTTCCACTGCAGTGGGTGGGCAGTTTGGTCTGGACAGGGAGAGCATGAATGAGGATGTCAAGTATTAAAAAACAAGAGAGATAAGCATAGCTAGAATGTCAGCAACAGGGTTGGATTCGAAGGAAAGACTACAGCCTGAGGCACTCAATATACTCCCCTTTGCCATGAATTGGACAGCACAGCTGAGTTTTCAAGTCCTCTGATCTGTAGAACAGCATACATCAAACCTAGGCCATAGTCTAACACCCCAAATCATAAATCCAGTAATGAGGAATTTTTGTTTTATAACCTTGAAAAAACTGTCCAAAATAATGTTCTGTATTATTGTGGGTTTTCCAGTCACAGGAGACAGAAGGAAGCTGTTCTGAAAGCTAGGTTACAGTGAATTAAGAAATGCACTAGTGTGTGAAATGTGACTTTTGGGATATTTGTGTTAGCTGTAAAGTTATCGTAGTGTTTCTGTGGTCAAGCATACAGTTAAACTTATTTAAACTGAAATTCTTCCTGTAATGGTACTCGTGTGTCTCTCAGGAATTGTAACAGGTGTTTCATTAGTATTCGTAGAGCATCTGGATACCATGACCCAAAGAAATTTAAATGGTAGGTACTATTTTGTCCCAATTATTTGTTACTGACTGTAACACCATAAGATCTAAATACTTTTTATTATATTATAGAGCTTTCTCTTCCTTATTTGAAAGTGGCAATACTACCATAATTTATTTTTAGAAATAAGACTGCATTCCTTTTACTTTTGTCTGTTTAGTTGCCTTATTCTGACAGCATTGTCTCCCAAATTCATCCCCTTTTAGACAAGTACGTGTCTTCATTTACAGGGCAACACTATTGGAAACAATAAAGTTGCAGCTTGGGAACTCTGCCATATATGGATAAGATTTTAGCTGTGCCTTTAGATGTAAATGATAGAATTGCTTCTTCAGCATATTGGTGAGCTGGTTGGCTGAAGCTCAGTCTTAATTTAGGTCACTACATTTTAATTTAAAGTCACCTTTCTGATAGTCTGGAAAGAACAGCTAAAATAATATTGCCTCCCCAACATTATCAAAGCAGTCATTTTCACGAAATGAGTAGCTGAAAACATTGCAAGTGTTGCTAGTTCAGAATCCAAATTTGGTGTCATCCGTTATGTTTGACCCTGAATGAGTTGATCTAAATGCATGCATCTGAGAACCACATCAGTTTGGAGATCAGCTTTCATATTTCTCCTCTCACTCAATCAAGTCCTAGTGCCCATTCCCTCTGCCTTCAAATTTGAATCCTAATGTACATGTTACCACAGCTGTGGTTTGTCTCTCACTTGGAAGCCTGGCCCCTGCAGTCCTTATACCCAAGATGCAGAGGAGCAGATGTGTGAGACAGGAGCTGCTACAGCCATTGGACCATATCATCATAGCCAGTGGCTCATATGAGCTCACTTTCCCTCTCCGCATGAATAAGGAGTGCTTTGTTTGCACTGCAGAATCAAAGACTACATGCAGGCAGTTCCCATGGTATAGTGAGACTGCAGAAACTTGGCAGGAGGATAAGTCAGCACCAAATATGCCATGTGGCTCCAAGCAGCCTGCACCCTGGTCTGCATCCCAAAACCATCTACTATTGCAAACCAGGGAGACTAGTGAGAATTTTCTTTAAAAGCAGAAGAACATAGAAAGGAGCCCAGATCTACCTGTCTGCTCTGTGGGGACCTACTCAGGAGGGGGAAAAAAAATTAAAAAATGGAAAGGGACCTAAATCCCAAAACAGCCAGCCTTCCTTCTCCAGGGTCTGCCACCCTGCCGCTCTCCTCTGCCTGCTGCATTGTCCTGCTTTCACATCTACCTTTGTCTCCTGGGCTCACCTCCATTTCCCTGCTAAGAGCAAGGAATTAAAATCTTTTTTTGTGTCCAGGGTCTGACACGTGCTGCCATTGCCAAGGGAGACTAGCCCTGTTCAAACTCTGCTACTTTGTCCTGTGCAAACACAGTGCTTAATTGATTTCACAAACAGCACAGTCTGCTTTTCTGAGGGTTATAGCAAACTGTAAAGTTTGCACTTTGCGCTAAAACTTAGAGGGGACAAAAAAAAAAATAAAATCGTTATTGTCAGGCCTTGAAGAGTTTCCACACAGGCAAGAGCTGCCTGGGCTGACAGGAGTGAGCATTGCCAACTGTGTGTGCTGAAAGATGAGAAGCTGTCACATGCCAAGGAGCAGGGAGCCCTTCTCTTCCCAAGGATGTACTTGTGTGTTAGTAAGTAGCAGCTTCTGTTAAAAGAAGACATATTACAGAAGTACGTGACTGTAACCAGGATTAGGGACTGTTACCAATCATCTCTAAATGCAAAAACATAGCAAAGTATTTGATAGGAGCTGTCACATGTGGTAGGACAAAACTGTACGGTCTGAAATCATGGACCCGTATTTTAAGGCAGAAGCACAAGGGAGTTTTTAAGCTGACCAAATTTTTATAGCAATCCTTTGACAGAGGATTTAGAGACTGATTTTCTGAAGATGGAGAGTCTGACAGTTATTTTTCACTTCAGAAATTAAAGGCAAGGTACACATTATTTTGGAGAACAGGTTAGATTTCCTAATCCAAACCCCTTGTTTATTTCCCACTCCACAGCTCCAAGTGCAGTTGCAATTCGCTACTGACTTCCATGTGACAGCACAATTATTGCACCCAGATTCGGATGCTCTAAGAAAAAGTACCTGTTACTGGTCTTTAAATGAGAAACTGATAGAAAACTTTTGTTGCACAGAGCTTGCATGGACTACCTTAAGCAGGAAAATTCAAAGTTTATAAACCTTGAAAAGGATTAAAGAATCTTTTACACATATGTTTTGTTCCTTTTTAGTAAACATCTTGATACTTTGTATTGCAAATAGGTATTTCAGTTTTTCGTCTGGGTTATTTCATTAAAACTAAATGAACAGAGAGGGATATCTGTCAGGAAGTTTTCAGTACTAGAAGACACTGAAGAAATTACATAAACTGTTTTCCTTCTGATGAAGGCTTTAACATGCAACTGAAGTTTAAGGATATATGAGGCATTAGTGCTTGCATTGTTTTCTTTCTGTCTTTGTCCTTAATTGAGAATGTTGACTATTGATACACAGAAGTGAAAACAAGCTTGGTTTTCAGAAGACCTGTCCTTGCCTCTCACAACATGCATTCTTTATACACTTCTAGTATATTTACAAAGTAGATAGTTTTAACAAAAATGCAAACCTTTGTCCAGGTTTATAGTGGTGCCAGGTTCCGCATACTTTCCTCTTTGATTTGAATCTGTATCTCTTTTTGGAGTCAACAGGATACTGCATCATCACCCTTCCTGAGGGCGTCTTCCTTATTTTTCTGAAGGAGCCGTGATTGCCACATCTCAGCAAACTGCTGCAACCAGTTCCTAATATCTACCTTTCTTTAATAATAAACTAAATACCACATGTAATGTCTTTCTAACTTTTTAAGTTGATATAGCCAGTGAACATCACAATATCTATGTGAGGTTACAAAAATATTGCTAAGTAAATTTGGATTTATAAATCTCAGACTTATTGTCTAAACTAGCAATGCACCATGCCTGTTTTATGAGTGTCAAAAAGGCAGAGCAGAGCGGGACAATCCCCTCCCTCGACCGGCTGGCAATACTTTGCCTGATGCCCCCCAGGACACAGCTGGTCTTCTTGGCTGCCAGGGCACTGCTGACTCATATTCAGCTTGCCATCAACCAGGACTCTCAGGTCCCTTTCCATATCACTGCTTTCCAGCCTCTTATTCCCCAGTCTATACACACAACCGGGGTTGCCCTGTCCCAGGTGCAGAATCCAGCACTTGTCCTTGTTGAACTTCATATGGTTGGTGATTGTCCAGCCTTCTAATTTGTCGAGGTCTCTCTGCAGGACCTCCCTGCCCTCAAGGGAGTAAACAGCTCCTCCCAATTTTGTGTCATTGACAAGCCTACTTAGTATTATTTTGAGTCCTGCATTCAAGTCATTAATGAAGAATGTTGAAGAGAGCTGGGCTGAGGATGGAGCCCTGTGGAGCCCCCCTTGTGACAAGTCACTAGCCTGATGTTATCCCACTCACTATAACTCTTTATGCCCAACCTGGGAACCAGTTGCTCACCCATCACATAACACGGTAATCCAGCTGTGTGATGGACATTTTATCCAGAAGGATACTGTGTGAGACAGTAGGGAAAGCTTCCTTGAAGCCTGAAAATACTACATCAACTAGTTTTCCTAGGTCAAAAAGGTGGTTTACCCTGTTGTAGAAGGAAGTTAGGTCTGATAAGCAGGAATTTCCTCTCAAGAAGCTGTGTTGGCTGTGACCAGTGACTGCATTTTCCTCCAGGTGTTTTTCAATACCTCCCAGAATTATCTTTTCAATTATTTTACCAGGCTCTGAAGTGAGACTGACAGACCTGTAGTTTCTGGGGGTTTCCCTCTTGCCCTTCTTGAAAATCAGGACAACATACACCAGCTTCCAGTCAGGTGGGTCCTCTCTGAATTGCCAAGACCACTCAGAAATCATCAAGAGAGATTTTGCAGTGACATCAGCCAGTTCTTGCCCCTGTGTTGACCTGCAGCCTGTCTCTCCTGTGTGCTGCTCGAGATCGTACAAGGGCATGGAGCAGGAGGCCCAAAACAGCTCCTATGGCATAGATTCTCCAAGCAATCCTTACCTCACCAAGATCAGTAATTTTAGTTACTTTATACTATCCCCTTTATACAAGTATCATATTTTTCATGATTATGAAGACTGGCTATAAGGGAGATAAGCAGGCTTCACTGATAACCCTGAGATTAACTCAGTTGGTTATAGCATGGTGCTAATAATACCAAGGTTGTGGGTTCCATCCCCATTCACTCAAGAGCTGGACTTGATGATCTTTGTGGGTCCCTTCCAACTCAGAATACTCCGTGATTCTGTGACATCAGAGTAGGTGGAACTTAGTTTATCATAATACACATGGTGAAAATTGCTACTAACAATAAATGCAGTAATGGAGATAAAAGAATGGATAAACTGTTTAGTCTGAGAAAATGCGTGAGCTGGGGATTTCCAAAGTCACTGAGGATAAAACTGTTAGGAAAAAAATTGCCAAACAACTTGACTTCAAAGGTACAGTAACTTCTGTTTAGCAGGATGACTCCTTACTGAGCCTCAGGGGAGACAGGTCTGCCTCCCTTGGTACATCCCTGGGAGATGTTTTGCACGCAGCACCTGCACTGCTAATGGACCTGCTTACATGCACTGAAAAGGTCATGTTGAAATCAAGTTCATAACAAAACAAAACAAACCCCACTGGAACAAATAATAAAAACCCACAAACAAACAAACAAGCAAAAAAGCCAAAATAAAACAAACCCAACCAATCAAAAAAGAAAAAAAAAAAAAGTAGTGAAATACTATGTTGGTCCTCATATTCTGGGTAACTCAAGTGTTGGACCTGAAGTTCAGGGAGTAGCACAATAATTCTGTTTTTCAGCCCACACTTGATGGTTAGAAAGAGCAGTAGAAAATTGAGTTTTATCTTCGCTGGGCATTTCTACTTTGTATTTGTTCTTTTACCTGTTCTTGTTCAATGGAATGGGAGACACCTGATTCTCATCTGCTTTTCTGGGTGGAAGTGAAGTCACTCCACAATTTCTGGTAACTCTATTAATGTCATACCATTCTTCCAAGAGAATAATACAAGTTTCATATGACTGGAGCCAAATGATGGAAGGAATTTTTCTTAGTTATGCTTCTATGGAAACAAAGCCATAGGATAAGTTTTAGACAAGGAGTATTCCTCTAGTTACTTTATCATAAAAGTAAACTGTGTTTGAGACAGAATTTGATGTCACTGTACATGGAAACTGGGAAGTTCAAGCAAACCATAAAGTGAATGTGTAGCTCTGGCAAGGGGGGAAACAGTGATCTATCTCTCACTACCTTTTTGTGTTGAATTAATCCTAGTGGAAAAAACCTTTAATGAAAGGGATGAAAATGTTTTACTCTTTGGTTAGTAGGTATCAAACCCTCAGACTTCTGCAAGATATCCTCAGACAGAATCATCTCCAGTGCTATGGCCCCAAAGGCGCTATCCCAAATGTCCCTGCCCAGCCTCTTCTGTGGCTACCACCACATTGCCCACAGCTCAGGACCCCATTTCAAGCCTTCCTGAGGGACCTAGACCTGGTTTGAGCTCTGCTGGCGGAGTCCTGGTCTCCAGCCCTGCTTCATGGATGGACCTCAGACCTACACTGCAGTCTCATCTCCACCCTTGTCTCTGTCTCTGCCCTTTTTTGCTCCAGACTGCAGTCCCTGGGTGCACCCTGCGTTTGGTACATCACTTGCTTTACTTGGGGCTGCCAGTGGGCCCTGACACCAGCCTGGTGTGTTCAGACCCTGGGAGACAGCGCTGACCAGAAAAGGCACCAAGGAGGACCCCAGCTTCTCCTCCCTCATGGAGCAGCCCCACTCTCACTGCTTCCTGACATTCTTGGACCATGTCTTGAGGTTAAACAGCTCCAGGCTGGTATAGAACAGTCCCTCAGCAATGTAAACTAACAGTAAGACGGACAAGTGAGCCTCACAGCACTAAGACCTTTCTGCTTTGCAAAGAAATACCTACTTTTTAAAAGTATGTTCATAAATAAATTCCTCGTTTGAAGATTTTTTTCCTTCTGTCTTTCATTCTTATTTATTCCTGACCACAGGGTCTTCCCAGTAAGTTTATGAACATGCAATAATAATGTCCTATATTTTGTATATGTCACCCTTTCACAAGCAAAATCAGGCTAGATTAAACTGTCTCTGTTCAACCCATATTTGACAATTCCTATTGCCACTGGACCGAGAAAGTAGCTAAGGTGTTGATGTGTGCACTTCAGATGTTTTATTCCATTTTTTCCTGTCTTTTGACACTCAGCATTAAAATTCTAAGGTATGGCTTCTTACCAGAATATATTGTTTCTATCAAGTTTTCAGGCAAGGGTGAGGGAGAAGCATTAATAATTCAAGTATTTCTGCTGTTTTCAGAGTTTCAGAAGCCAGGTGTATTGTCTGGTATTTTCCAAAAGGTCAAAGGCATGTAGTTACTGTCAGCAAAACATTTCATATTTGGGTGTTAAGACTGCACTTTACAGCAAGTGAGCAGTAAAACCTAACAGTCAATGCATATTTAGGAAGTTTGATTCAACTTGCCTGGTTTTCCTGGAGATTATTAGTTCAGCTGTATCTACTAAGCTTGTAGCCAAGGGAACTTTTTCTCTGAAGTGTGGAACAGCTCAGGGAGAAGAGCAGCCTCAGGCTGACCTTTAGCACTGTTTTCCAAGGACTTCTGCTACAAGAAAAAATATTCCACTACATTTTCAGAGCAGCCCCAAGGATATATGGATGGGTTTTTCTTGTAGGATGGGAGTTCAGAGAAGACGAATCAGTGTATTGTTGATTGGTCTGCTTTGTGTCCTGCAAGCTTATCTACCTCTAGCAACCCTCCAAAAGACAGCCAATTAGCTAAAAATTGATTCTTTATGGAGATGCAGAAGATTATTTTTTAAAAAAATAAAAAGTGAGTTATTTCTTTCAATCTGGAGCTAACCTTTTTTTCATAGTGCTGATTTACTGCAGATTAAGCATACTCAATTAAAAAAAAAAAAAAAGATAAACTAATCTTTAAGTAGTTTAAAGATAACGTAACCTTTAACGTGTCATGACTGCGATAGTCCATGCACCTAGGCATGCAGACTCTCCTAGAGCCATACATTTTGGATAATGATGTGTCAGAGAACACAAAATTTCTGCAGATGTGGCTGCAGCTGGGTATAAAAACACCTCAACGAATCCTCTGCATAGCAGAGTATCCTGGGTTCCTACAACTGATTTTTTTTTTTTTTTTTTTGTAGTGGTGGATACTGCAGAGGTGGTTTCTGTTAGAAGCTGCTAGAAGCTTCCCCTGTATCATGGGACCCAATGACACTTGGGCCCAGAAGGGACATCCAGCTCCTGGCCAGGGCCGAGCCAATTA
>VWZG01006118.1:561335-612067 GCA_013396735.1 Grallaria varia | reverse complement strand
TTAAAGACTGTCTCCTGTGGGAGGGACCCCACGGAGCAGGGGATGGACTCAGCTGTGGTCCCCTGTAAACTGTGGTGAAGCAGGATGTCCCCTTGCAACCCATGGAGGCCCATTGGGGTGCAGGGACTCAACCTTTACTGCACCCCATGGAGGAGTGACCCTGAGGGGTGGGGGAACTCACATTGCAAGCGGCAGCAACTGCAACCAACTGCAACCCCCCATGGACAGAAGGAGGGGTGGGGGAAAAGTGTGTGTGTGTGTGTGTGGTGTGTGTTTTAAGGCTGTTTTATTTCTCACTCTTTAGCTCAGCTTTTATCCTGTTAGTAATAAATTTAGGTATTATCTCACTTTGAGTCTGTTTTTGCCCATAAAGGTGGTAAGTGGATGAATCCTCTCCTAGTCCTTATCTGTTACCACTCTCCCTTCTGCCTAGTTGCAGAAGGATTTAATGGGTCCCTGAAATCTGGTCAGGGTCAACCCACTACACAGAGACAGTGAAGAAAGTGAATCCAAACTGTAGGGCTGGTGTAGCAGCAGATACACCTTAACTGACAAAACTGTGGGAGTCAAGGTCTTCAGAAGCTGGTCTGTTGTCTTTACACAAGTCTAATTAGGCTAGAAATCTTGCAAGATGTGGGTGTCTTGCAAGTTTTTCAGTAATATGTGATTTTTGGCTTGGGAGGAAATACCATGAGAACAGTCTTTCCATGGACATTTAAGCAGTAAACTTTGGTTGGAGCCAATCACATAGAACATGACGAGGTGTTTGCCAAAAGGGAATTGGAAAAGATCAAAAACTTCAAACATTTTTAGGATGAAAAATAATGATGAGATTTAAGCCTCAGGAAAAATTCAGTCTGGTTTCTTTATTATCTAAGTTTCCTTTCCACTCAAGGTGATGGCAATGTTCTTTTTGTCTTTATTGTGCTTTGAATTGTATCTTTAAGCATTGGCGTAATTCCATTACAGTTGTTTATTATGGATACTTTCAGTGAAAATTTTGAGGACAAATATATTCAACCCCTGCTTTTCTTCCTTGACATGAATACATCTTCACCTCCTCCTCACTCTTGCTTTCTCTAGAGCTGTCTAGAGCATCTGATCACTTACTCATGAGTACAGCCATGTCCTTACCAGGCTTTCTTTGGGCTTAGCTGCACCACTCTGCCAGAAAATATCATGGCTCTCCATCTTTGCTGATAGTGGCAGTTTTGAAGGGACATAATATTTCTGTGCAGGATGGGGACCTGTTCATGTCATGTCACAGTGAAGTTTCCTTGAGCTTGTAACAACTTCTCAGATGGACTACCTTTATAGTATTATTCTTGGATATTAGAAGTTTTCTGCATTATACAGTATGTGATGGAAAAAAAGTGTTCCTTCACAGAGCTTACTGCAGATCAACAGTATGAAGTGACTGAAGTAGGTCAATAGAAATAATGGTGTGTGGATTTTCAGTCTTTTAGATAGGAGTTCATTTGGTTGAGAAATCTGAGAATGCAAAACCATATTACTTTAGATTTGGGTCACAAACTGCTTTACAAATAAAGTTATTTGCAGGCAAGTGCTTCTTGTTTCTGTCATACATGTATACAACAGAATAATAATACGTGAATAATGCTGTTAAGCTCTGGTCTTCTTGATTTGCTTATCCACTAAGGAAAAGGCAGTTCTTCCAATTGCAAGATGAGATATATTTCCATCCAACCAATTCAGTATAGAAGCAAAAGCAAAAAATTTCAATTACATCAAAATGGAATCAGTGGAAAAGATTTCCCTGGTTTAGAATGGTGTTACAAAATATCAGCTACGATCAGTTGTTTATAGCACTGGGAGATGGGATGCTTTTATAAGGCCTAATAGTTTTCCTCTCCTTTTGCTATCTACTGATACCAGATAATTTTGGGGTTTGGCTTTTTCTATGAAAATATTTTGTGTTCCAAAGGGCTTGGTGGAGGGAGGGCTTTTATTTTGTTTGACTAGCCTTCAGGAGTCTTTCTGTCATTACCAACACTAGATACAGGCAGATGAAACCAAAAGATTGCCAACATGACAAGTCACAAGGTAGCATCCTGTGCTTTTAGTCATCCTATCAGCTCATGACTGTTCAACTGGACAGTAATAATTTGTACTTTAATTTCTTATCTCCAGAAAGTGTTTTCTGTTTAATTCCCTGAGAGACTAAGGTGATTATACTTTCCCCAGCCAATTGTGCCCCTGTTGTCCCTCTGATTCTTTGAACGATTCCAATCAAATTTACCAAGATGAAAAAGTCGACAATAATTACTTTAAACTTCATTAAACAGAGTGACTCAAAGTTTCTACTTGGATGACTTCTACAATTTCTTTTTTCATTTCCTTACAAGATATCATGAACTCCCTCCAGAAGTAATTCTCAGAGCTGAGAGGACTAGGAGCTCACGTGTAGGAATTCAGACTCTGTTAGTACTCATGCTCACAGCCCCTCTGCTCCCTAAGGGGCTCTGCAACAGCCAGTGGTAGATGCTGCAGATCATGTCCTCTTCCTTTTCTCATCTTTCATTATTCCTGGAACGTAAGGAAACAAAGAAAGGAATAATGAAGCCATGGGGGAAATACTCTTCACTTCTTGAGTAATATCAGAGCTAGCAATGAACAAGCAACATAGCTGAGGGGAGTTTCTTGTACTGTCAAGGAGAGCTATAGTCATCATCCCGTGCCCTGCTAAATCTATACGTAATGTGTAAAAAGATCTGGATTTTCAGAAATTTACAATTTACTTCAAAATAAAGTGAGCACAGAAATGAATTGTGCACCGTTCTAGACTGTAAAGATGTTTTTTCTCTCAGCAAAACTATTTTCCTTCATTTTCTTGGAGATTACTTGGTATGTTAATTCACATAGCAGCAGAATTCTCAGGGCAGAGGACTCTGTCTTAAACTTTTTTTTCATTTTTTTTTCCAAAGTATGCAAGATTTCTAATTCTGAGTTTAGTGGGATAGCTTACCCTAATGGTTTTGACACAATCCTTACACAAAAATAGCTTTCATCACTGTGCTGTCCAACATAAACAGCCTTAGAAAACACCATCCAGACTTCCAGCAGTCACTTGATATCATCTTTGGATAACTGTGTGGCTGCAGTAAGGATGCAGAGAACCTATGAATTTCTCACTTAGTTGTTTGAATTTTACCATTGTACCTTTATCTCTGCAAGTTCTATTAGTCGTGCTGCAAAAGAAGCTAGTGGTCTAAACATTACTTAGGCAAGCATGCTTTCTACTCCCCTCCATTCTTTCAGTGCTATGCAATTTTTACCAGAGTATCCTTCTTATTCTTCTTTCCCTTTTAGCTTTCTTAAATTAACATACCCTTCGCTGATATTGTAGTCCCAGGCTAAGCAAAGATCCAAGCATTCTTGAACTGGGTGGGAATTAGTATCCAAGTTTTGGTTCTGAACCAAACCAAACTCTTAGATGACAATCCAATTCTCAGGAGTAATGTTAAAATTGGCTAGGCATCAAGCTCGCAGATCATTAGACTAGTTTGTAAAAAACCTTGTATATGTTACATTGTAAATAGTAAGATTTTAAGTTTTTCCATCTATTCCCTTTCTTCTGATGCTTTTTGCAGTGTAGTAGCCCTAATGACAGTGATTAAAAGAGAAATAAATATTGCTGAGAGAATCTGAAGCAAAGTTGATAGTCCTTAAATTGAATTAACTTTTGAAGTCATGAACTAATTAATTGCCTTTCTTTTTTTATGATTCAAAGGGAACTTGTGACTTAAATTTTCTGTAATTTAGCATTCTCTTTGTACAAAGGCTATAGAAAGAAATAAAATTAGCGCATAATAAAACGAAATGCTGGAATTATATCACTGAGAAAAAGAGCTGTAACGCACCCACACATATCATGTCTTTTGCTGAAGAGAAGAAAAAACAACAACTAGGCATGCCTAATACTGCTTGCCCATTTTTCTTTTCCTTTAAAAAGTGAATGCTAAATGTTATTATTTCATATAGCTTCATTACAAGATTTGGACAAAGATATTGGAGTTGTTACTGTCCTTGGAGGCAAATTATGTTTTAACACAAACAGACAGAAGTCATCACAGGTAAAAATGTTGACATCAAATCAGAAAATTAGTTGTAATCTGGAAGAAGAAGATGGGCTTTTTACACATATCTTTTCTTGGGCTCTGTGTTAAGAAATGCTGACCACACTTTAGACCATAGGTCTGATAACTTATTAGCAAAATATTTCACATCACATTTAGTGTTAGTGCTGGGGAGGAGAAGAAAGGATTTGGAAAACTCATTTACATGGAATTATATTGGGGAAAACAATCACCTCCAGGGCAACAGTTAGACTAGTGGCTGAGACAGCTAGCTGCTACGCACCTCCCATTACAATACTCAATGTCAGGTTGCTTCAAGGTACGTTTAAATTCAAGGATCTGTCCCCAATTTAACAATTAATGTTTCACATGCTGAAATAATAAGGACAGGCTTTGGTGTTTTTAACAGCCATATCATTCCCAGCTAGCCAGTCATGCTGCCAGTGACTTCCAGTTCTTCTATAATATAAAGCTTACAAACATCACATAAAAAACAAACAAACAAACAAAAACAAAACCACAAACTGTTGCTTTTTTTATTTTTTGACTAACCTAAAATTGGCCTTTGGGCAAACCTGATGAACAAGGTATTGACAACAGATGGCCAGCAGGAACAAACACTGTCCTTCTCCAAAAACTCCAACTTATAAGAGTCTTATATTAACTCAGGTCCCAATCTCATGGTTAAAAAAGTGACTTGTTGGCAGCTTTGGAAAAGAAAGGAAAGTAACTGCAAGTTACTAAGTTACACAAGCTGAGGCAGGCTTCACTTTCACTGATGCTCAATTATATTTGGAACAATACTGTTAAAGATGTCTATATTTTAACCTTGGATGAACATTTATTTGCACTATGAAATTAAGCATGCTGCACTCCAGGGAGTTCACATAAGTTCAACATTGTGGACTAGAAGCCAGTGTCAGTGTCAGAGTCTGGATAATTTTGCTTATCTGCCCATCAACAAAGACAGTTCAACCACTTGTTTTCTCTTTCAGCAAATAAAGAAAGCAATAAAGTAGGTCCAGGCTGTGGAAGCTCAGGGAGCCTCAGTTGCATTATTTGTCAGTTCTTATTGCAGAAATACTCACAAAATCATAGAAGCATTGGTTGAGGTTGACATCCAGATGTCAGTCAATCCATCCTTCTGTTTAAAACAAGAATTATTGTCATAGTTAGATCATTACATCTATCACCAGCTATCACTGACTGTCAGTAAAAGTCAGGGCAATGGGTTTGCTTAGTTGAATATTGAAAAGAAGAAAACCACACCTGCTCTCTACCTAGCTTCTTTCAGTGTTGCACTGCACTGCCCCATTGATGAAGAAATTGATTCTAATATCCCATCTGAAAAGTCAAAGTCACAACACATGACCTTTGCCTCTGCTGTTGCCAAGAGAAGTCTATGTTATCTCTGTAATATCTGTAATATCAAATTTGCAGATAACACCAAGTTGGGTGGGAGTGTCAATCTGCTGAAGGATAGGGGGGTTCAGGAGAGGGACTTGGGCAGTCTGGATCAATGCACTGAGACCAACAGCATGAGGTTCAAAAGACCAAGTGTCAGGTCCTACACTGTGGCCACAACAACGCCATGAAGTGCTTCAGATTGGGGGCAGAGTGCCCAGAAAGTGGCCCAGCAGAAAAGGACCTGAGGGTGCTGGTGGAAAGTGACCATACATGAACCCGCAGTTTGCCCAGGTGGCCGGCAAGGCCAATGGCATCCTGNATAGGACAAGAGAACACAGTCCTAAGATGTACGAGACAAAGTTTATGTTGGACATTAGGGAGACATTCTTCACAGAAGGGATGATTAGATATTGGAATGGGCTGCCCTAGGAGGTGTTGGAGTCATCATCCCTGAAGGTGTTTAAGGAAAGACTGAACGTGGCACTTAGTGCCATAGTCTAGTTGACATGGTTGTGTTTGGTCATAGGTTGGACTCCATGATCTCAAAGTTCTTTTCCACCCTAACTGATTGTGTGATTGTGTGATTCTGTGATCTATTTGTGCAGTCATATGCTGCTACTTGATCACCCTTTAGCCCTTCCTTTTCCAGACAAAGAAGTACAACTCCCCCAGGTTTTCCCCATAGCTCATGCACTCTGTGTCCCTGGCCATCCTGATAGACACTTTATAGACCCTTTTCAAGTTTTAATATCTCTCTTGAAGTGTATGTGGGTTCCTACAAGCGAGCACAGTAAACCAGATATGCCCCACTCCTCCATTAGCAGATTAAGTGTGGAATAACCTTCCTTGATCTGCTAAGTTCCCCCTAATGTTCCACTAAACCCTTAGTGGTTTACTTTGCTCGTAATGGGAGCACATGGTTGGCACATGGCCTGGCATCCACTGTGATACCTGGGTCCTTTTTTTACTGGGTCTGCTGCCCTGTGGTTAGTTCCCAGCCCATACTGATGCCTGGGGTCAATCTGCCCAGAGGTACTGCTTCTTACTGACTCCCATGTCTTCCATTGTTCCAGTCCTGCATTTCTCAGGTTGCTCTGAGCTGAAAGTCTACCATTTGTCATGCCCCTCCTCTAACTTAGCATGTCCACACAGCTATACAGATTGATTAAAGAGATGTGTTGTATCTGAATGCTGAGAGTTGATCCTAAGCTATTCTCCTGGTTTGCATTGTGAAACATCTCTCCTGTATGGACTGGACCCCAGGTGAATATTGCTGAGAGAAGATGACATCTAATACTCACCAGATGGCCTCAGCCCACACTGTATTTTTAAGAGGAGGACTGTCCTGTGCTGCTTTCTTACAAGCTGATCTACTTTAGCTACTCAGAAAACAGCTGTGGTAGTTCTTAAGAATTGTTTACTGATTGAAACCATGTAATATTATTAGAAACATTTAAAAGTATTGAAAGCATAACAATGCTGAACGATCTAGCATCTTCATGGAGCAGCTGATACGCTGGTACTATTCTCTGCGATATGTTTTACAGCTGTAAGTTGTGATTAAAAGAGGGGGGGAAAATGAGCACAACAGTGGGAACTGTTCCAAGGGCAGCGATAAAGATCTCATTCCTTGTCAGGAATTGCCTTTAAGCCCTAGACTCTTAATCAGCAGCAAAAGGAAGCAAAAGCTTCCTTCCCTGACTAGACCTGATTTCAAGAGAGACGTGAGACTGTCTTTCACAAAATGCTCCCGTCACAATCTGTGCAAGAGCTGCTTTAAAAATAAAAGTTAAAATAGCTTGGTCTTTTGCTTCCTTCAGTTGTTAGACTAAATAATAAGAGACCAGCACCCTTTCTGATGGTCACTTTTATGAATACAAAGCTGCCCCTGTTTCACTGAGATAAAGCAGCTTCAGCAATGTGTGTTCTGCTTTGCCAGATACAGTTTATCTTGTTTAGACTATGACATTTCTGCAAGTAATCTACATCCAAAAAGTGACATTTAATCATTTTTATAGAAAAAAAAGGTCTACCTGAAGTTTTCTGGAAGATGGTTGTATTCTTCAAATCTTTCCATTCCCAGGAAAGTTTTGCAAATCCAGAATTAGCACCACAATCCGAAAATGTATTTCATACCATGTCATGTAAAGCGCATAAATTTCTATATTACTAGGTGAGGGCAGGGAAGGAATATGGGACAGACAGAGAATCAGAGGCACGTCTGTACCTCATTACTATAAAAGAGCCTCTGGCCTCTCCAATGCTAACATAGCCCAAAGACAGGGAAGCCTAATGGAGAGAATGGTGACTAGGCCTGAAGAATCATGAACCCATATGGAATATGCTTAATGAAAGGAGTTGAGGAAGACTGACAGGAACTGGGGTCAGAGATAGCAGCAAAAGGTAGTCAGCTGCTGAGGCAGAAGAATACACTTTATGTTTTGAGTGTGTGGCTTGGTAGGTTGCTTGAATACTTTCCTTAGAATGCACAAAGCAACAGGGAAAAGTACTAAATATTTGTATTTAAGCGTTTAAAGAGCATCTACATGTTGATATTGAAGGAAAGTTTTATTCCAGTCACAGATAAGAATTTGGGTACTTTCAAAAAGCCCCATTAACCATTTCTGTGAATCCTTAAGTGACAAGTGTGCTAGGTTTAGACACTTAGGAAAGTTTTCCAACGTATCCCCCAAGGAGAAAGCTGTTGCACTTTATACAGGATAATCATTACTCCAAATATGATGAGTCAGGCTGTCATGAACAGCTTTGAAGTCATAGCAAAAAGCCATAATTCATACCAGTTACAGGTTAGAATATTTATTTAGGATTGCATGTGGCCATGCCACTGCTGAAAATACGAAATGTCGCTAAATCTGCTAAGTCAAACTGACTGTATTGTAATAAGTCTAGCTCCCACATTTCTTTTCCTTTTTCCAATCAGTTTCTCAGCTCAGAACGAGAGTCCTGAATCTTCTTTTCCCTGAAGGAAAAACACGTTTTCCCTTTGTTTGCCTATCCTTGCTACTTTTATGACCTTTGGCAGCTTCTGAAAAGTGCCACATAGGAGACAAAAGAGCTTTAGTCTCTGATGTATGACTGATGAAGAAGGCATGTAGGCATGTCTGGAAGAGTTGGGGAATGGAGCTGTACCATACTTCAAGTGCTTCTATCTGGGGAACTGTTGAATATTATGCTAAATTAGGTTTGCTCATGAGTACCTCAGACCAGTCTGTGAAACCTCTTTTCCTGTTCAGGTTTGCTAGCTTTGATGTTCTTATCTACAATACTTTCAAAATACAAAGTCTACTCAGGGAAGTTCAACCTCTGATGTTAAGTGTGAATTTAAACCAGTATAAATACCTCCTTTTTCTTTGAACAGTTCCAGCAGACTACAGTATAGTTATTTTGATCTTGCAAATATTGGTGAAATTTGTGCATTTGCTTGCATAGACTGCTTTCTTGTTCCTGACAAGTTGTCTTAGTTTGCAGCTGATATTCATGTTAAGTGCTGATGAATACACTTTACTTAAATATTAACTGGAGAGAGTCCAAAGAATACGTTTCAACTTTAAAAAAGCTGACATTTTAAAATCCTTACCCAATTAAAACTTTTAAATTAAACTTGTTGGTCAGCGTAATATGAAAAATATTTTCACTTTTGAGCAAAAACTTATTAGATCATACAGAAATTATATTCATATGTCGATCAGCATGGTGAGAACAATCTGAGAAGCTGATATTTATTTTCCCTGCAGTTTTAAGACAACTCCCAAATAACAGAAATGGGGCATTTGACAGGCAATAGGAGTTTGTGCAGAAAGAGCAGAGAAATAATGAGTGAGCACCCCGTTTTCAGGTGGAACCTGGAAGGTGCAGGGTTTACAGGTGGCTGTGGGATATTCTGTGTTATCTGGTCATGCAAAGAGGATCAATAGGAAAGAGATGATAGCAGCGCTCCAAAGGGCAACGGGTTTCAGTGAGACCAGGAACAGGGCTGACAGTGATGCTTACTTACACAAGGGTAGTGTTGTTGCTGTGGGTTTTAATCTGAGTTAGATGCATGAATACAGATGTCACTAGGAAAGAATTTGAAATGTTCAGGTTGCCAGAGGTTGTGAAAGAAATTAACAAGGGGTGATAATGTGATTGGTCACATGTTTGTTCTCAAAGTATTTTTTCCCAAGACGGCTTTAGCCTGGGTCATTCATGCTGCACAGAGTGGAGGGTGTCCATGATTATTTTGACTTCCCAATGTTCAGTATCACGGTGTGCTCAATTCAGAACAATAATCAAGAATTATGGTTTTTCTTATCCGTGTATTCAATTACCATTCATTAGCTTTGGGTTTGAGAGGGGGCTTTATATGAAACTATAAGCATGTACAAGAGAATGTGTGCCCGCAGGGTGCCGCAGTTTGTCCTTGCCTTTTGAAATGTACAGCAAAAAGTATGAAAATACCATTTTCTCCACAAAAGCTGATGCTTTGCACAGACATCACTGGATGAAGGCAGAGCCAGGCTGCAGATGTAGCAATGAAGGGGAGGGTTAGCTCCTAGATTTCATTTTTAATGATTGGATTCTAAGCTAAATTTAGAGGGCCTTTTTTATTACAGGCCCTTCCGACACTGTCAAAGGGTCAGTTAACTGCTCCAGACAGCTTGGTAGCTAGGGCTTTAAATAAGCTCTTGTTTGCCAAATTCTTGTGTTTGTCAAATGAAATTGAAATTGAACTTCCTTTGGGTATTGGTCAAAGAAGAAGTGGTTTTTGAGCATCAACTTAAATATTGAAGTTGTTTCTATGACCAATACCAGAGAAAAAGATAGAGTTTTATTGATAGAAATCAAGTAAATTGGAGAAGATTAAGGAGACAAGAATAAAGAGGATAGAATGGGGTATCAACAGGGATCAGAGTGAGGTGGAATGGTAGCAAAGAAAGGGACAAGGAGAGGTGTGGATGTGAACAGACAGAAACAGCAAAGGCCTGCAGAAGTAGTATAAAAGAGAGTAGGCAGTAGGGACTGTGAGGAACTAGCAGTTGGACTCTACTATCTGAAAAGGCTCAGTAAAAGTCACACGTGTCTCTTCCAGTGATCTACCTGAACAGAGAGGAGCAATCTGCTGTGAATATTACTGTTGCCTGAAATGATAGAGGTCTGTGCCATGACATTAAAAATCCAGCTCTGTTGAGAGGAATTGCTAGAATTGGCGTTTCTATGATCTGGAAAAGGGCATGCAAGTTACTGCATGGGAAAAATATTAAGCCTGTGAAATCAAGCTTTCATCAACCATACCAGAAATACAGTTACCTGTACTGTTTTAAGCTGATCATCTGTAACATGCATCATCTTACTTTCTAAATAAAGCATAATACGATTTTTTTCCCTCTCCAACAGCTTCATGAGTTTGCTTAACATGAATTATGTCACCTTTCATGACTCTCTGGGTTTTTACAACATATTGAGAAGTATTAGTAATACTTTTTGGAGACACTGCAAGTATTTTTAGAGGACTATTGATTTCTTATAACACAAATCTCAGCCAAATTTCTTTACTGAAAAATATCTTGAATTGAACCACAATAAGACATTATCTGTTTTAAATAAACTGGAATTGCTGCATTTTCCTGACAGGATTCAGCTTTAGAAAAAGAAGGAAACTCATTCATAAAAAAGTAAATCTATCTCATAAAATTACTCTTTCAAAAGTTAATTTGATGTTCTTGCACTACAATGTTCTGCAGGCATATCAAAAGGTCTAGAGAGCTTGTAGGGATTTAGTAAAGTACCAGCTTAAAAATGAGCTAAAGAATGCTTAATGTCTCAGCTTTCTCACTGATTAATGTGTATTTTTAGTGCCCCCCTGTCTTTTAACTAATTAAAACTATGCATTAGACAGTGTATGGTTGACATACTCAAAATAACATATGTAACATATTAAAGTCAATAAAGAGCAAATTGTTGATTAATTGTTTCTAAATGGCACCAATAAATAAATGTCAAAAGGACGCTGCTCTTAGTCATATAAATTATTCTTTAGCTTGAAGACTGCTAATGTTGCTAGTGTAGCCCATGGTTGAATGCCTGCTATGAAGTTTTTAGTACCTCTTGACTTTCATTAGTCCAAAATCTTGGAGTGGTTCTTAATCACACTGCCATTTTTTAAGCAGCTTTGAGACACCAATAGAAATTACTCCTTTTAAACCCAGTAAGTCCTGACCTGTAGTTCTTAACCTGTCCCTCCTTAGACACAACCACTGTTGATTTTAATGCATGTGCAAGCAAATTCTAAATTTAAATTTGGCATCCCTGCAGAGGTAAAAAGGTCAGTTTCACCCCCCACCATCAGTGTTACCCCCCACCATCACTACTACTTCAAAAAGGGGAAATATGTGAAAATTAGGAATTCTGTATTTTGAAACTAAAGTGAGTAAACCTTTGCAGGGTATAAAGAGGTTACTGCAGGACTTCATACTGGAAGTCCAACACTGTGTGCCACCTGTTAAGAAGGCTTGAATAAGGGTAAAAAGGAACCAAGCATGTCTAATCAGCACAATAAGCCGGCTATGAGAATAAGAAGACATCTTTCCAAAAGATGGAGTTGTATCCAAATGAGGAAAAGACAAAGGACTTTAAACTCTGGCAGATTAATTGTGTAAATGCAATAGTGCATGTCAAAATAGAGTTCAAGGAACAATGAGCTAAAAGGATTAAATGAATATTAAATGTTCTCTCAGACATATGAAGAGCAGGAGGCATACCAGAGAGGCTGTAGAACCAAACGGACCTCATGGCATTGAAGGAGCACTGAGAGGGCAAGAACCCTGCTGAGAAGCCCAAAGAATTCTTTGCTTAATCTTTCACTGTGGACTGAATTGGGGATGGATGTTAGATCCCTTCGGAGAGAGAAGATGTTCCTCAGAGAGTACATCTGACACTGAAGTGGCTGAAGAGGCTGTAGAAACATGAAAATGGAAATACTGGATTGATGGACAGTGCTCATCCATGTGCTTTAAGAGAAATCAAGGATGAAATTGCTGAATTGACAACACCAATGTGTAACCTCTTCATTTAAAACTGTATGTTATGTCAGTCTTTAAAACAGGTTCCAGGAAGAAAGAGGGAAACTACACATGTGTAGTTAAATCCACCAAGGTAGTAAAATTCTGAGAAATAATTGACTTTGTGGACATGTGAATATATGTGATCTGTGTGGGAATATGGTTGGTTCATAACTGGGCAAGTTAGTTTCCTTTAAAGTTCTTGTGAATCCAAAGAGCCATACGGTAAGACAGGGATGGGCTATGAGATGAGTCAAGGGGTGAAGGAAAATGTCAATGACAGCATTTCAGGAAAGTTACCGAGTCTGTGGGTGTCCATGCCCAAACCTGTACTGCTGGAATGAGTAGGGAAGGAGAGGACAAGGAAGACAGTGAGTGATAAGTGAAATTATTTACAGATGATTTGGAGTTGGTCTGACAGGAAGAGTGAAGACAACGGTGAAGAAGTATAGGAGAAGTTTTTGGGACTAGTGACTGGGTGATAAAATGTTAGATTAAATTCAATGCAGGTAAAAGTAAGGTGAAAAAATTCCGGTTTGTATAAGATAATGGAGTCTGTGCTGACCAATGACATTCAGGAGTGAAGCCTTTGGACTATGAACAGCAATTCAGTGGAAGACATCAATTCGATGTCTATTCAGTAGACTTCTCAAAAAGGCAAAATAAAAGGTAAGTATGATTTAGAAAAGAATGAAGGGCAAAACAATTGCATTATTTTGCATGCATAAATGCATTGTTGACCCTCAGCACTAACACTGTGTGCAGTTCTGCCTTCCTTATAATAATAATTATTAAAAAAAATAGAATCATAGAGTATGCTGAGTTGGATCTATCAGGATCTTTGAGTCCAACCCCTGGCCCTGTGCAGGACTCCCTCAGAATCACATCACGTGGCTGAGACCATTTTCCAAATGCTTCTTGAACTCTGGCAGGTTTGGTACTGTGACCATTTCCCTGGTCACATAGGCTGCCTGGGGAGCCTATTCCAGTGCTCAACCACTCTCTGGGTGAAAAAACCTTTCCTGATATCTAACCTAAAACTCCCCTGACTCAGATTACTGACATTTCCTTGAGTCTTGTCACTGGTCATGAGAGTGACCTGCCCCTTCACATCCCCTCCCAAGAAAGTTGTCAACAGCAATGAGGTGTCCTCTCAATCTCCCCTTCTCCAGGCTGAACAAATCATGTGAGCTCAGCCATTCCTCATATGGCTTTCCCTCCAGACCCTTTACCATCTCCATTGCCCTCCTTTGGATGGTCTCTAGTAGCTTAATGTCTTTGTTACATTTTGGTAACCAAAACTGCACAAGTACTTCAGGTGAGGCCACAAAAAAGAGGTTGACTAAAACTGCAGAAGGCCCAAAGAAGCTAAACAAGGATGACCAAGTATATGCCAGAACCTTGGCCAGTATAGGATTTTCCAGCTTGGAAAAGAAAGGGCTTACAAGACAATGATAGAGGTCTTCAGAATCACACATTGTGTAGAGGTAAAGATCGACAGCTCACTGTCTCTTGTAGTGTAAGACAGGCTTCTAGTAGGAGCTGAACACAAAGCAAATGAAAGAAGGTGGAGTTTGGTATCGTGGATGGCAGACTTGTAGAACTCCTTTCCAAAGAATATTGTAGATACTTAAATTTTGCATGAGTTGAAGATGATAACTACTTGGATGAAAGACCCATTCAGGAATGCTAAGCATTCAAATCATGTTGCATCCAGACTATGCCAATCTGAAAACATGGGGTGGCTAGGAGAACATTTGAGATAAGTATTGTGTCCTATACTTGCTCTTCATTGGCATCTGTTTATTGCCATTGTTGAAGAGAGGTTATGAAAAAAAGGACATCTGGTCTGTATTGGATTCTCAATGAGCACACATCACTGTAGACTTTCCACTGTGACTATTTTAGGAGGAAAAAATATATCATTGTGATCAACCTCGCTTGTTGGGACACTTGAATGAATTATCTACACTGAAACAAATTTAATCTGTGGTTTATGAAAGACAGTCTTAAAATTAGAGAATCATTCAGACAACATGCTTTATTGTGGTCAAGGCTGCCTCGGGCTTGAAAGAGGTGGATGTGCCTAGTACTCCAAAACAGAAATTATACTTATTATTTAACCCTTGCACAATGTTTATTGTTGCCAAAACAATCATCATTCTTCAGTCACAGGTAAAATCGGATCAATTACATGGTGACAGACAGCTTTATTTGATTTAGGATTTGATTAAGAGCATAAGGGCAAATACACTGATTCATACTAAAAGCCCGTCTAATGTCTTGCCTATGACAAAGGCCAACAGTGGATGCTTATGAAAGAATATAATAAAGTATAAGGGATACCTTCCTGAAATATCCAGGTCTACCCTCAGGCAACTCCCTACATGGAAACTGCTCCATATGTTTTCCCTTGTCTACACCTTTTCCAGTTCTCCTGCATATGTTTTGAATGGTAATGGAGCTATAGGAAGTATTTAAAATGTACAGTACATTTATCAAGAGTATTTAAATGTGGAGTTTTATATAGTGATATGGTATCATCTGCCTTGCTCTCCATTCCTCGCTTAGAATTTCCTAGTATGCGATTGCTTTTGTGTTCACTACTGGACACAAAGTTTTCAGGGAAGTATAACCCGTACATCTTGTTACTGGGTGGAAACATTGATTTCAGGTCCCACACTAATGGATACATAAAGTAAGGATTGCTCTACATTTATCTGAATTTTATCTGCTATTTTATCACCCACTAAACCTCACAACATCTTTCAGCTAGAGCTTTCTCTTTATTGTCCTCAACAAAGTGCCTTCTAATGCAAATTTTTTTTGTCTTATCCTTTGTGTCCCTTCATAGTGAGTTGCAATGAAAGAGGTCTCCAAAGAGAGAATACATGATTAGAGTCCTGCTTTATTTAATTTAGTCCTGACTCTGCTGTTAATTCCATGCTTTCATAGTGCACTCTGTCAGAGATATTTCCTCATTGGACATTATGCTATGAAACAATAAGCGCACATGCACTGTAAAACAATACCATTCATCATTAGCTTCATGCTATGCTTTTCTACAGTAGATCAGCAAATGCTCTGAAATACTTTGTGTGTGGGAACTCCAGGGCTGTGTTACTTAGAGTTATTAAGATTGTGACTGCTGTATTAAGGAAGGAAAAGCTTCAATGGAAGTCTGTGGGATTTTCTGCAAAAGTTAGATACTTTTTATAACAGCATTGTTGGGCAGATCCCTTCAAGTTCATAATACAATCAAAATGAACTCTCTGCTGCTCCATACTGTGTTTCTCACTGCATGATAACATGCCATTGTAGTGAACTATGAGAAAAAAACAGTATTTAACATGTTTGTTACCACCCTCCAAGAACTTTTATGGTAAATGGTATTTGATACCATCAGAGGAAAATAAATGCTGGTGCAAAACAAACCCAAATATAGAATCAAATGGAGATCAGAAGCCAAGATTGCATACAATTGAAATACTGTTTCATATGGCTGCAGCTTCAAGGCAGCCCAAATTTAACTAAACAAGCACTGCTATCATCCCCTCATTTGCATCAACAATATCAATTAGGTGACTTCTTGGTAAAACAGTTCTAGGGCATGAAACCCTTCAGAGACCAACCTGGTAAAAAAGTTAGAAGATTTTTTCTATTTTGACAATGGACTGCTTTACTGGCATAAGTTTGTGCAAGAAGGGGGGACTGGCAACACATGGCTGGAGAAAAAGGAGGCACCCAGAGCAGCTGACAACGTCTTAACATATTCTTGACATATGCTGCATGAGTGCAGAAGTGGTTTTACTTTGGTACTTTTCTTCCTTCTGCAATTAATTTGAAACTGGCATTTTTTTGTATATAGATAACAGCACCAAGTCTGCTAAAATCACTTTTCTGACAAAGCAGTTTCTCAAATTTGCACGTAAACAAAGGGCAAATACTGCACTTTTCTACCTGTAAAAGTTAAAGGACTTCATTAGCCTTAATGTATTTTCCTTTTGGCTACTCATTTTTTGTAAGCCATATATAATATGCATTTTAAACAAAATAGTTACCTGTGGCCTAGAACTTCCATTTTGATGGCTCTGCATTGCAAAGGTATAACTTACAAGTAAAGGGAGAACAATTTCATGTGTAAATACTGCACATTTTCAAAAGAGTGATGATCCGTAAGAAAGAAAAAAACCCAGATCTACCTTGGTTAAAAGCCCAGTTTGATTGCAGCCAGAGCTGCAACACAATGCCCTCTGTTTTATTCATTCTTCCTGTTGTTGAACTTGTTGAATTTGTCATAAATAAATGCAAAAATTGTGGGCAAAAATTAATTTAGATGATTCATCATATGGTCACACTCTTTAGCCTATTTTTTTCAGGGCTGTAGAACTTTGCTCCTCTGTACCTACTGCCTGGCCTTAAATCCCGAGATCACAGGCACTGTGAAACTGCCATACTGAAGTTTTTTTATTAAAGCTGACTTTGTGTCATCAGCATTTAAGTAACCCAGGAATAAGATTTGTGCATTCGCACTGTACCATGAGAAGTTCTGATAGCAAGCATAGTAAAGACAGGGGTTTTTTGTCAATCCATTGAAGATAAATGTAATCACAGTAAAAAGAATTATAGACTTGACATAAAAAAAAGAAAAACTAAAGAAAGTATAGTTTCACAATCAGTGAGGGAATTGGGATTTCTGCTTTTCTTCTGCTTCTGCCAATGCCTTTTGGTACTACATTGGATGACTGGCTCACTTTATAGAGAAGTTATGCATGGTGGTGGGACAGTCACAGAATCACAGAGTTGTAGAATGGTTTGGGCTGAAAGGGACCTTAAATATTATCTAGTTCCAACCTTCTGCCAGGGACAGGGATGCCTTCCGCTACGCCAAGTAGCTCATTCAGTCTGGCTAATTGCAGTCTCATCTGTTTCTTTACTCTCATTCATTCTTTTCACTTGTTGCTCTGTTTTTCTCTCCTTTAGGTTAATCTTCTTCACTTCTTGCTTTGAAAAGTAGCTCCTGTTCCTTGCCTCTTGTCCTCATGCCATTGATTCCCCAAACAACACTGCCTCAGTGTCCCAGCTTGGCTTCAGCACAACTCCCTCAGGACTGCCCACCGCACTTCGACACACAGGAGGAAGTTCCCATGTTGAACCCATTTGTTAAGTACTGGAAGGCACTTCTGATGAACAAAAAATATCTGAGGCAAGCTGCACTTCACTGGCCTGTCTAAAATAAGTTTTCCATAAAGAACAGAGTTAATGAAGACTCATTTCTAAAGGAGTCTCATGTTCCCTATATCTCACTTATTCCTACATCTCACCTATTCCTATATCTCACCAGTATTCCTGTTTTTTCTGGTCAGAGATCCCCACAGTGTACCAGGCAGGACGTGCTGTGGCCAGGCTGGAGCTACAAGGCTGCTATCCTGCTTGCAGCTCGCTGGCTGGAGGAGACTCAGCCTCGGCTCCTCTCTTTGAGAACTCTTTTCTATCAGTTGCAAGGCTTGGGGAAAGAAAACATTAATAGAAGTCTGATCAAAGGCACTATTTTTTTAAACTCCATTATTAGTAAGTTTTCCCATTTAAAACTCATTTACAAAAAAGGAAAATTGCTCACTGAAAAAAATGCATTTTGGTTTTGTTTTGCCATGAGAGAGTGAATTATGCTTTCATCTTGAGATGTATTACCCATATAATTCTAGAAGAAATTAAATATTTCAGTTTTCTTTCTAAAAAGGATGGTTGATTTTCCACATCATAGGAATGGTATTAATAACACATTTTACAGTGGGGTTGCCACTGCATCAGACATTTTTGCACAGAATCCCTTTTCAGAACTGCTGCCCATCTGATAGGAGCACAATGAAACTAAGGATGTTATCTGTCCTTCAAAGATTCTGTGTAGCCTCTGGAGTTGGTATACCAAAATTTTTTGTTTGCCATATGTAATTTTTAAGAGGGGAATGTAAGGAGTGGGAAGGGATTCAAAGAGGCCTGTATGGACTAAACAACTGTTCATCACTGGTGGAGATTGCAAGAGCAGGAATTCCAGCCTTGAGCATCTAATAGTTGCAGAAAACAGTTTTGAAATTGCATATAAAAAAGTACTTAAACCTGTTAATCAAGACTGGACTTTGCCCAGTCAGGATTTATGGTTTTCAGTGTTATCTGTTTAACAGAGGCCATGCAACTTCTTCACCAAGCAATTTCCATGCAGCATTGTAATTTATGTAAACTATAACATACTGTAAAAGCATTCCAAAAAGAAAACACGATGCCTCTGTGTAAATAGTATGAACAGCTAGACTTACTTTAAAGCTTGTACCTAATTTGTGGTGTGAACTTCACCTCTCTGAACTTTATCTCTGGCCACTGAATCTCGGAAGTCCTTTCTTTCATAAGGAGCTATCAAATCTTCTCTCCAACACAGCATTTGTGACTCCTAACCTTCTTGTAAATAAAGAAACACAGAAAACATATTTTTTCATTCCTCTAGCCTCTACCTTTTTAGGCTTCTCTTTTTTCACCCTTAGCAGCTTCTGTCAGTGTTCATGACTTGTAAGTCTTCAGTCTTAATTTAGAACATACAGACCAATCAGGAACTATTTTTACCTGATGTTGTGTATTAACACTGCTATCTGGAGTCAAATTTTAACTATTAGAGTACATTTTGTTGCATAACCCAATAATAATTCTAATCCCAGTGTTCTGTTAGTAGCCAAATAAATATTCTGAGTGGCTTTTCCAAGCGTGCCACAACAGTTTAAGCTCTTTCTTTAGCAATGGTCTTACCTGATTTTTAGTCCCAAAGTACAGGTCTCTTCTATGAACTTTCATAATGCTAAACTAAATATTTATAAGAACTTTACCTCCAAATCTGAAGTCAGTGAGATTAAGGAAGACATTTATTTACATCATACCCAGGAATTAAAAGAACCAATACTTTTTCATACTGATGTCTCTGTATGAGTTGGTCCTTTTCAAAACTCATAAATCATATTTGGTCAAGTTTTATATTGGAAATACTAATCATGGCAAACTGTTGAGTCTTTCCAGTGAAGCCTTTTAGAGGTCGATGTGCATCATCAGCTGAGGGTGCGAGAAGTGTGTTCTTAACCATGCATTTTGTAAAATGGTAAAATCCTGTACAGTTGCTATAATTTGTGCTTGCATTAAGAAGTTAAGGCTAAAATTACTCACTAGAGCACTTGTTTAACTAAAACTGACAAGGTCTATTTTAGACATGGCATTGCTTGTGACAGCGTTAACAGCAGAATGTACTAGTTATTGGATACAGATCTATACAGTATTTACAAACTGCTAATAGCATAGGTGAGTTGTCTTTTTGATAGGAAATTTTACTCAAATGCCATTAATATCAGAAAATAATTGTGAAGACCATAAGCCACTAACTCCAGATGCTGAGCATGTGCCTGCATCGGGGTCTGTTGTAGTTTATGAGTGTTTTGTTCTTCCAGTCCTATTCATGTTCTGATTCAAAATTTGAATGACAGAAGGAAAAGCACAAATCATTAATACCTTCACAGGACTCCTTTGTGAGGGACAGTCTATGTTGAAGCCACTTTTGTGGAGACAGTATAATGTAAACCTGACCAAATTATCTATAAACTAGTTGGTATGGCATGCGAGTATCATAATTGCACTAGACATAAAACTCATTATTGTTCCACTACATAGATAGCTTTCAAAGCGAGTGTTCCAACCCCAATCAAATCTTGTGGTTCCTGTTGACCAGGCTGGCATAGAAGGTTGAGATAGTATTCACAGTGAAGATCTCCTCTTTGATTTTTAAGTTGAGCAATCCCAATTCTAAAACTGTGGTGTGTGAGATAGAAGTCCACTTGTACTGAACACAGGACGAGTGCCTTTTTCATGCATGGTGTAAGGAGCCCTGAACAAGCTGGGCAGACTCATGTATCACACAATGCCATGAAGCAGTTTGGGGGGGCAATGTAACTCCTCTGGAGTTGCATTGACTGGAAGCAAAGCTGGCTTGTTTTTTGGACATGAAATCTCTTGGACCTTAAGCATAGAAAGGCTCCAACCCATAAGCAGTAGTTCCTTTTCTGAAGACTGCCTCTAGAACACATAGGTCCTACTCTATCATGCGCTTGCACACCCTAGGAGAGCTTCTGTACAAAATTTCAGTCCCCCTCAGTCCTTGCCTTTCATTAGATTAAAGGCATAGAAATTACAAATATGAATTTCCTGCAGAACCTTGTCAGCTATATTAGAAGAACATCCTGACAGGTATTTCCCATTTCCCACAATAAAGAGAATCAGATACAGTATGAACTCCTTCTCTACCTTCTGCAAAACTTCATGATAAATACTTTATATCATGGTCCCAGTAGTCTTAAATAGTCTTAAAATTCACTTCCTGAAGCGTTTTTCAGACTTCCAGTTGTGTAGCATTCTCTTTGAGAGAGGATGATGAGGTGAGGCTGCACGCTCAGTTTATGGAGAGCTGTGTCTCTCTGGCACTATTTGCCCTGTCCCTTGTCCATCCGACTACTTTGCCAATTGCTTTGCAGCACTGATGCAAAGCCAGTCACCAGGCTGTCCTGTAAGTGGCAGCTGGCTCCCTCTCCTGCAGTGATTTACGAAGATGAAGTCAGGAGTGCAGCTGCAGAAACTGCATGAGAGAGGGACCAGGGTGGCCTCCTTCCCTGCAGGGCAGAGGCATCTGGGATTCAGCTTGAATATTAGAGGGGGAAAGCTCTTTTTTCCCCAGACTAGCACAGGCGGTGGTTTCTGAAGGAAGGGGGGCTGTGGTAGCATCAAGGAGCAAGGTATGCCCTATGAAGTGCTTGAATGATTGTGCCAGTATAGCTTGCTCTCACAGAAATTGTGAGACAGGCTCATATAATTTGAAAAATGCTGCTATCCTTTAGTTGGTTTCCCCTCTCCACTTACACAGCGATACTATTAGGAGACTAAGTGTGGTATCTGAGATGCCTCTATTGACCTTCTCTTTGTCGTGATGGAAATTTACCATTAACTCTCATATCACTTCTCTCCTAGGTAGTTTTGATCAAAAGCAATACTTTTGCCATCATGTTACTCAACTTTTCACTCAGATTTCATGGTATTATACTGATAAAGTAAAAGCTGTAGAACTTGTGTAGCCACTGCATCTCTCATGTCTCAGTTACAAGTGTGTTGCCACAGTAGCAAAAGGTGCTTCCAAAAGAGTCCAAAACTGAGAGAGCAATTCTGAGAGAATAAAAAATCCTGTTGCGGAAGATGAAGCACACAGTTCAAAAAATATTGTGAGTCTGAACATTTCTGGTGTAAGTCATGGAACCAGTAATTTAAATTACTGGGGAGACTGCTTACTGAAATATAAGACCATTTCATCTCTTCTCTGAGTACTTTTGTGTCTAAGAGCTCATGGGTCAGAACAGAGGGTAGACCAAGCAGGGAGACATTAGGAAGTAGGCGGCGTAGGGGAATTGTGTTACTGACTGTGGGTTTAGGGTGAGGGAGTGGATGAATCCTCCCTTAAACCTCTCAAGGGAGTCCAGGAAAGGCAAAGGCTGACATTGCTGGGGTCTGTCAACCTCCCTGTCACCTGCACAGCATGACAAACACAGTCCTAGAGATTTCTGGAGAGTGTCAGGGACAACTTCTTGATCCAGGGCCTGGTTGGACCATCCCACGGGGTAACACTGATGGATCTGCTGTCCCTGCCAAGGAGTCACTGGCAGGGGAGGTGGTGATCCATGGCAGAGATGAAGATCCCAAGGGGAGGGAGGGAGGACAGTCGCAGAGTCCAGAGGTGGGCCACAAGGGGATCAGCTAGCAGCTTGCCTGGGAAGTGGGCAGCTGTGATCATATGGGAGCAGCTCTGAAGGAGGAAGGAGACTAGGTTAACTTCAAGGACTATATGGACCGCTCTCTCCAGGTGTGAGAATGGTCCAGATTAGTGCCCAGAAAAACAAGCAGATGCACCAGCAGCACATCTCAGCTAAAGCAAGAACCCTGCTTAATATCCTTGTCAATGATTTGGATGAGGGGATTGAATGCACTCTCAGCAAGTTTGCAGACAACATTAAGTGTTGATGTGCTGGAAGAAGGAAAGCCCTACAGAGCGATCTGAATGACCTGGATCAATGGGCCAAGGCCAGTGGTATGAGGTTCTACAAGGCAAAGTGCCAGATTCTGCACTTGGGTGACAACAATGCCATGCAGCACTACAGGCTGTGGGAAGGGTGTCCAGAAAGTGTCCCAGCAGAAAAGGATGTGGGGATGTGAGTCAGCGGCCAACTGAACATGAGCCAGACGTGTGCTCAGGTGGCCCAGAAGGCCAGGGGCATCCTGGCTTGTATCAAGAATAGTGTGGCCAACTAGACCAGGGAAGCAATTGTCCCTCTGTATTTGGCAATGGTGGGGCCACACCTCAAGTACTGCGTTCAGTTCTGGGCCCCTCAATTTAGAAAGGATGTTGAGGTGCTCAAGCATGTGCAGAGAAGGGCAATGAACAGACTGGAGCACAAGTGTCATAAGGAACAGCTGAAGGAGCTGGGATTGTTTAGTCTGGAGAAAAGGAGGCTCAAGGAAGACCTTATTACTCTCTACAACTACCTGAAAGGAGGTTGTAGACAGGTGGGGGTCCATCTCTTCTCCCAGGTAAAAGGCAGTATGACAAGAGGAAATGGCCTCTATTTGCACCAGGGGAGGTTTACATTGGATATCAGGAAAAAATTCTTTTAAAAAAAAGGATTGTCAAGCATTGGAACAGACTGGCCAGGAAAGTGGTGCAACCACCATCCCTGTACGAATTTTAAAAATGTGTAGACATAACACTGAGAGACATGGTTTGGTGGTGGGCTTGGCAGTGCTGGGCTAACAGTTGGACTTGATGGTCTTAGAGGTCCTTTCCAACCTAAATGACTCTATGATTCATAACAGAGCTCCACTGCAAAATGGCCCCATACAGGGGGTAGAAATAGGGCCAGGGTACAAAGAAGGGCTTTAGAAATACTGCCCAAGTGAGGCAATATTTCCTCATGAAGGGATGGGGTTAAGAAAGACAAAGATCTGATCTGGCAAAGACATAAAAAGCAAGACAAAGAGCTTCAGCCTCTGCATGAGTAGTAAAAGACCAAATAAGGCAGTGGGCTTACCGCTAAGCAGGGTTCTTGATTTCATGGCAACAAGCATAGAAATTTACAAATTGCTTCTATATTCTGAATTATAAAAACAAATCTTAACTCATTATGTCTCAATAATACATGTTCTTGATACATAGCTGTAGAAATCCTTTAGGACTGTATACCTGTATGTTTACGTGCTGGGATAGGCACACATGTTTTTATCACATGACTCTTTCCTCTCTGGAACTTTAATTCTTAAGGTCAAAGAGGTTTTATTACTAACATTTGGTTAATCTTGTGATATTATCAAAGACAGGTGAAGTGGTAGGTGTTTTTTAAAGACAACACTAGAAAGGAGAGAATATAATATATTTTCAAATTAAGTACTGCATGTCTTTGTAGCTACAGAAAAAACTTGAAAACATCCAAAAAAATTTGAGGAGTAGTAAGCTAAGAGAAAAAAGAGTGCAAATTATTATTCAAGCCTTGAAAGATAAGCTCATTACCTGGATTTTGAGAATCAAATGAAAATATTTTATTAATAGTTTGAATTGCCTGATACAAAGCTGGATTAAATCAATGGACAAGCTCTCATTAGTTGTTGTGACATCTGCTGCAAAAAGAAAATTCCAAAGTAGAAGTATCTTTGTTGAAGCACCATTAGAAACTGATTTATTGAAATGCTTTCTGATTCCCTTTCGATATTGGGCAACTTGTCATGTTTGTGGTTATGACTTTAACATAATGAAGTATAAAATATGTGCATTTATTGTAACAAAAAACCATAATTTCTTTCCTTGTAATGAAATAGAACTGACAAGTCTTGTGGGATGCATGGAGCTTTAGTTCCTTTTACATACAAGATAACTGGCGGATGGCACTGTGTCCCAAGGCAAGGTCAGACAAGAATTCAGCAGTACTACAGGGAGTAGAAGATAGACCACTAGACTCCCAGTTCAGCATTGTAAAGTTAGTAATCCCCTCTGAGTAGCTTAAAAAAAGAAAGTAAGAAAGTGCTTTGACATTTAGGAAGTTGATGATGTTAGAAGAGTTGATGATCTGAAAAAAACTACCAGTGACTTGTTGTCATAGTTCTGTGAAGCAATGAATTTATGAAGTGTCACTGAACAAGAATGATAGACTTAACCACCCTCCCATCTTCAGCCAGCCTTGCAGGGGTTAAACAGTCCCCATCCTTTGGTGGTTTACAGCTGTAGTTTTTGCAGAAATGGGTGACTAACAGCACGGAGCAGATTTCGACTCAATGGACATGATGCATATTTCCTTCAGCTCCTGCAGCTCTTTGCCAGTATAATTCTGCCATAATTTGCATCATCATTACAAGCCCTGTCTTTCATGTTTCATGAATAAACCCAGTGTCATTGTTTGACACGTGCACAGAGGGCTGAAAACAAGGTCCCTAATTTTATTTTTGCTACTGCTGTTGAGAACGTGAGTAGCCTTGTTTTTCCAGCTAGAGATTTAATTTGCAAAACAAGACTGGAACCTTTCTTCTGACTCACCTGTTTTGTTCCTTGTATCTCCCATCTTAAGTATTTCCTTTGTGTTCCCTTTTTAAATACCATCTGTTCTAAAGAAAAAATAAGTCGGGATGTAGTGTTTATATTCAAGTTCTTTAATAGTGCATGTAGATACTACCATATGGTTCTATTTCATTTCTAAAAGGAAATTCCTTCAAGTTCCACCTGTGTAACAGCTGAATAGGAAACCTGCAGAGCTATTACAGTTTCCAAATAAGTCACTTCCTGCCCATATTTCCACACAGAAGTCCTCCAAACCTGCAGAGACAGTGTACTTTCGACCAGTGGCTCATTTCCCACTGTCTCCCAGATTATTCACTTTTAAAAACAAACAAATAAACCAAACCAAAACCCAACTCCTAAGTGATGTAATAAGTATTGGAAGATGTACGTGACGGAGGAAGTCCTTTAGACTGGGACCGCCTTTTCATGGTATCATTGGCTAGGATAGTAGGACTGTACCTGACATCAACATTCCTGGGCATTACTGCTATACAGATTTTCATCTCGCACCCACGGGCAGAGTGAGAGACATATATGAAAGTCTATATTTGAGGATCACACAGGGGTGGGCAAAGAAAGCCAATATCAAGTTAAATGTAGAATTTAAATATTCCCTGAACTGTTTCTTCTGTAAGTGCAGAAGAAAATTTATAAAGGGTCAGACCCAATTTATGGTAATCTCAGTTCAGGAAGTTATTTTAAGCTAACTTTGTGTTTGCCTAGGTTCAGAGGCCTGGGAGCCAGATGAGCTTTTGATGAAATTCCATATAGCCACAGGGCTAGAGCTGGGTGGGAAGTTCTTTTCCTATACCATACTAATTTGTGTGTTAAAAACTATTTCAAATCCTCCAAGATGATGAAGGAAATTGTCCCAAGATAGCTAATGTGTCTGGGTAATCCTCTAGGCCATTTGGGTTAAGTCCTTGTTCTTGTGTCTTCATTTATACAGGAATATGTTACCCCCCTCAGGGTGACTGTTCTTGGAAAGAGCAGAAATGGACAGGATATTTCAATTTCTCCCTTTGAAGCTTTTCTGTGTTAATCATTGAATATTTTGGCAAGCCCAGCTGTGAGGACTGTAGCTTGGGACAGTGAAATCTGAAGTTTAGGTCCTTGCTCCACAGAATGTGATGAAAGCCATGAGAAGTGGGCCATTTCAACAGAAGAGCCTGGGAAATCTTCTCAGTGTTCACCTGCAGCCTGGTGTCTGTGTTATGGAGCTGAGTTAGACCAAAGAGCAATTTAAATATGAGCCTGCCTTATTTGCTATGGTGATGTATATAATTTGGATCAGAAGTCTCTCCAAATGAAATTTCCGTTGATATTAACACATTCCCACAACCCATTCTCATTCATTGATATCTTCTGTCAGTTGGGTTGGAGAATTACCCATCATCTCTACTGGATTTTAATTATGGTGTCGTATAAAAATGGGCAAAGGCTTGCGGGGCCAGCTGAGACTAATAAGAACTTGAGAAAAAGAGATGTCCTAGTCATGAACCTGCTGACAAGGAGAACTAGCAGAAGACCATACTGGTGGCTTTCCACCTTCTGCAGAATCACTTTCTTGTAAGGTATTCCCTAGCAGGCCTGCATCTTCCCGCCTCATGTCACTGCCTGTTTACTCTGTTTGACTGTATAGGGACCCTTAGAATTAACAGCAGCCTGAATTTCCTCAAAATACAAACCTGAGATTAACTGAACATAACTCATAACTTTGACAAAAGTTTGGATGGCATACAGAAAAAAAATGCTATTCTTTGACTGGTGGTGTCCTATGGGAATCACTCTGAGTCCAACAGACTCATTCCAGTCAAACCTTGACAAAGGAAAACCGTTGTGAAGTTCCCAATGAACCATTTAATGCTTGTAACAGACAATATTCAAGTTTGGCTGTGCAGTTACCTATGTTGGAATCATGCCACTTGGCAAACAGAACATTTCAAGATATGCATATATATAATCATGTTTTAATTTTGTTGAATTCAGGATAACTTTAATTTTTTTATTGCTTTAGACCTTCATAAAATCTTAGAATGATAGAATGTTTGGCATTGGAAGAGACATTAAACATCATCTAGTTCCAATCCTCCCTGCCATGGGCTAGGACACCTTCCCCCAGACCAGACTACCTATTCAATCTGGCCTTGAACATTTCCAGCAACTGGACATCCACAGTTTCTCTGGTAACCCCGTTCAAGTGTCTCACCACCCTCACAGTAAAGAATTTCCTCCATATGTCTGAACTAAACCTGCCCCCTTTCAGTTTAAAGCCATGACCACTTGTATTATCACTTTATACGCATTAGTAAAAAGTTCCTCTCCAGTTTTCTTGTAGGCTCCCTTTAGGTACTGGAAAGTGCTATAAGTCTCCCAAAAGCCTTCTCTTCCCCATGTGGAACAATCTCAATTCTCTCAGCCTGTCCTCACAGGAGAGGTCCTTCAGCACCCTGATCATTTTCATGGCCCTCCTCTGGACCCATTTCAGTAGGTCCACATCCTTCCTGTGCTGAGGACCCCAGAGCTGGATGCAGCACTCCAGATGAGATCTCACCAGATCAGAGTAAAGAGGCAGAATCACTTCCCTTGCCCTGCTGGCCACGCTGCTTTTGATGCAGCCCAGGATACAATTGGCTTTCTGGTCTGGAAGTGCACATTGCCAGCTCATATCCAGTCTCTCATTCACCATCACCCCCGAGTCCTTTTTGGCAGGGCTGTTCTCAGCTTCTTCTCTGCCAGCCTGTATTTTTGCTTGGGATTCCTGTGGCCCTGGTGCAGGACCTTGCACTTGGCCTTGTGACCTGTTTACTCTTCTGTCCCTTATGCTTAGCTGTACCCAGCACAAGGAAATACAGGAAATAGCATAGTATAAGCTTAAGAGAAGACTATGATACTATGGAGAGCAGAAAGTGATAGTATGACAGGATATATGAAAAGTAATTGTAAGAAGGCTGTGTTTAGTATAATTTCACTTTTGCCTAAAGATAATAAAATGTCTGGAAAGTCACTGCCAAAGAGAAGTGAGAAACAGAGAGAGACTTTCCAGAGGCAGAAGTCAGAGGCAGTTTGATTCCGAATCTATTAATAAATTACTTTATGCAAGACAAAATAATCAATGTTACCAGTAATGCTTATTTACCTTATCAGAATAACAATATTTTGTGTAGGTCAGGACAATTTTACATTTTTAATAGCACTGTAAAAGAAGGGATACTTTCCTAGACAATGCTAAGCTCTATTTTGACCTGCTACTGCCTTCAAATCTTCTTTGAAAAATAGACTCTGACTTTACATAAGAAAATCTTTCCTAATGCATAGAATGGGTTGGCTACCTGTTGCTTTTTTAAAGAACATTCTAGCCTTATATATTTTAAAATTCATTTTGAAATAACTTTCTAGTTTTCAGATGTGAACAATTTCTGTTCCCTCAGTTAATAAATTTACAGCACTGTTGTCTCTATTATTACAAATATTACATGATACGTCATTTTGCATTATTATTTACCTGTCATATGTGCATTTGAAAATTCAATTTACCTTTTAAAAACATATGTTGTTATGAAAGCTTAAATTTTGGGAGATGAGTTCACTGAACTCTTCTGGTTCCCTGGTGATTAACACTTGTGATTTTTCTTTTTATATATTGTTCATATGTTCACTATTTCAAAAAGAAACAAATTACTTTTTTTTTAGTGAATGGCAAAGTATTGGTGAGTGTTGATTTTATTCTCCTTTGTATAGTATCACAATCCAAACACTTTTTCAAGTCTTAGGAACTATAGCCATTTTACAGGTTTTACAGGAATATTAAGTCTCTCATTTTATAATCCTATTAATGAGATAATTTTAGCAGGGGAAGCTGAATACCTAATCCAAACAGAATTGTGCTCTGACTGAGGCATGAGTCCAGGATGTCTGGGTTAATGTGCCAAATTACTCAGCCTCTTTATGTGTCACTATTTCCTTAAAATGGAAATAACATGTGAAGTATTTAAGTGCATTTAATATTAGAAAAGGGCTCTGAGATCCTTATAAAAGGTGCCATAGAAAGTGATAAACATTAGACTTAATAGGTTCTTATCCATGAAGGGTTTATTTCTAAAAATGCTACAAAGTTCCAGTTACCTGTGCATATGAATCCATTTCGGTATGTTTTGCAAACTGAAAATAAATAGCAACCCTAAATTTCCGTGAATACATCAGCTCTATCCAAGCTTATGCTAAACACGGTTTTGAATTAAAAGGGTTTTGAATTAAAAGGGCTCTTTTACAGAGATATGGCTAGAGATGTAGAGATAAGTGAACTGATGCTACCACTGAGAAGCCCATGTAAATTAGTCCAGACAGAGAGCCCCAGGCATGTGCTTATACAGTTTCCCACAGCTCAGAGCGCATTCCCGCAGTGTTCCTGGGCAGGTATTTCAGCTGCTCACAGAGGTGTCCTCGCTGAGTCCCCACTGCTGTTTACATCCTGTTACTGCCTGTGGGGCCTGCAGAAATGGGGATGTGCGATGGCTCGTTTAGCCCCTTCCTTCAATTAATTGGGTTACACTTAATTTAAAATCCTAGCTGATTTTAGGGAGGATTTGCATCAAAGCTGTTCTGTAAAATTCTGAGATGTGCTGTTTAGTCCGTGCTAGTTAAGAATGTCAGCTTAGTTCGTATATCATACCACAGAAAATCAAGCAGTACTTGCATACCTGGAGTACAAGCAGTACTCCGGTATGTTATTTGTAAACCAGTGTAAGTGCCTTATAGTACCATTAAGCTTTAATTTGTTTGGACAAGTCTTTAGGAAATATAAGAGGTATAAAAATACCAAGAAGTGACTGTAACACCAAGGCTAATGAAGACTGCAAACAGTTGATGACTTGAACTGCTGACCTGGAGAACAAGCTCAGAACAAGAACCTGAAAGGCCAATGGAGATGGAAGCTCTATCAAAAGATCTATCAAAACAATTTATCAAAACACATTAATGACATAATGCATAAAATATCTCATATATTGCTATAGTTTCATTTCCCCATGGGTAAAATTCTCTTGCTATTTTCACAATAGAGAAAGAAAATAATGTATTTACCTCAATGGGAATAGTAGGATTACTGCATTCTCATGGGGAAGTGAGAAGAATGCAGAAACACAAATGCTGGTTATGCATATGGATGTAAATTTGATGGTGAGTGTGATTCACTTTCCCATGTTCTTATTTGCTATTTAGTATCTTGTGAATAATATTCAAGCTCTTATAGCCCTAGAAAAATGTGGACAGAATTATTAATTGTCAGGAAATTTCTTATGTTTTTGAGTTGATCTATTTCCAAGTAGGTAAAATTCAAAGTTGTTTAGCTAATAGAAATGTAGATTATCTCCCCCCCAAAAAAAATTTTTTTTTTGATAATCCTTTTTACTAACATTTTGCACAATAAATAATTCAGTCCATTTGCAAAAACATGAAGTGAATTTTGACCTCCCAAGAGTGGATTTAAATTTGCTCCTGGCATGAATAAGAAAACAATTACATTAATAGCAAAAAAATCACACTCCCTAATTTAGAGCAGGATCTGGACTTTATTATTCCACACAGCAGATGAGCTGCCTTAACCACTAAACTGTTGATTTTTCTGGCATGTCTTCCTCATTTCTAATGATATTTTACTCTGGACTGAAAATACAATTAAATATATTACACCTTTTTATTTAGTGACTATTTTGGGAAAATAATTTTGTCCAAAAAGTTTTTCTTAAAGCTTCTTACAAGTTTCTAATGCACTGAATAAAGTTATTTTAAACCTTTTGGTTACAATATGCCCGGATTTTGACTTTATCCCAAATGCATGGTACTTTTCCCATTGCCCTATGAAATCTCCTGCCTCTCACCAGTGCCAGGGAGAACAGCTCGGGGGATGGAAGATGCACAGCTTTCCCCTGTCTCATTCTGCACCTAGACGTGGATTGAGTCAGCTGGATCCAACCCTCTGCATCTTCCTGAACAGACCTCAGAAGCAGAGCTGCTGTGCTTTTAGGTGACTTTGGGTAAAAATTGTTTGTTGTTTGATTCTTAGTGCTTAAGGAAGATCCCCTGGCACTTCCTTGCACTTAAAAGGAAACACCAGAAGTACTGGCAGAGGGGCCAAGCCTGAGGAGAAAGGGTGGTCAGTGGGCACCTGTGACAGCCCCCTCCTGACACCACGGGGTAGGGGAGACACTGCCACTGAGCAGTGCCCAACGCACCCTGGGGAAACCTGACAAGACAGCACGATTTTTCCATTCCCTTCCCAGCCATGAGCATCTCACACCAGCCCATAGCATGACACCAAAGGAGAAAAAAGCAGAAGCAGAGAGTGGACAGAAATGTTTGTCCTCCCTGTCTTACTGGAAAATGTAGAAATCAACACTGCAAACATTTAAACAACCCAAATTTTCAGTACTGGGTGATGTGTAGCCCCTGTCTTATTGTTTAAATTGAATGGATGGACTGTCTTTGGACTGGACTGATTTTTTCAGCTGATCTTAAACTCCACACTGAAACTCTTATTTCAAAGCACCAGGATTGTATGTGCCCTTGGGCACAAAAGCCTTTGAATTCTGTTGAAATGGGACATAAAATAGGAAAGAGATTGTCATAAATGCTTCCCAAACTGTGATTAATAACCTGATTTTAGTTTTGAGGCCAACATGCTAAATTTTAATGAGATATGTTTCAAGGGATAACTGACCCCAGAAGAGACATGAGGGATTATTAATGGATGTCCGTGATCTGCTTGCCTTGTTCTTCAGAGCCTTGAAGACCACAGACTGAAATCCAGAGGAATTTTCCAGATGTTGCAGTAGCTGCACATCAGCTTGGAATGTTCTTAAATGAATTTTATAGTTGATTTATTATTATTTCATCTTTTCTCTTTTGCTTATTACTGTTGCTTGTGTAGGTTTATCTTTTCTTTGTACAGGAGATAACTCAGACTCATCTTTCAAATGCAATCCTTTTGCTTGCTTCAACAGCAATAGATCACAGCCTCCACTTGCCTTTTGAGTTAAACACTGATTTCTGCTTTACAACTTTGGTCCACCTATAACTGAAAAATAATGAATCTGACACATGTAGAACCCTTGTATTCACAAATAAATAGTAGGGCAGTTGATTACTCAGCCAGCATACAGTAAATGCTGTCATTTAGACAGCATGGGTAATCCCCTTTTTTTCCCCCAGTACCATCTTTACTTTTGTAATTTCATGTGGAAGAATTTATCATGGATAAATTAATAACCAATTGGCTCTATCCTACTTAATATTTCATAAATCTTAATGCCGATATCCCTCAATTGCACTACAAGACCTTCTTGGTCTGATTACTAGCCTCACTAGCTAGAGAGAAGAGAAGGGGATTATTATTTATGGTTTTAGTATTGGGGGAAACTCCAGTTGCCAGTGTCCTCCACACAAAATCCTAGCACAGCTAATCCAGTGGGGGTGGGGAGAACAATCCTACCGCATTTCCAGCTGTGATCTCCCTATAAAATTACAAAATCAGCAACTGTGTTTTCTATAAATGACGACTATAGAAACAGAATAACAGTTACTGTTTCTCCTTTGCCTTCACGTTTGTGAGAGTTCCAGGGAAAGTTTCTACCAAAAGGGACTTCATAAGAAATTTGATTTATCTTTGAAAATGGAAAAACATTTTTGGTGTATTGAAAGTAAATTTCTAATCCCATGTATTTCAGCAAGCCCTTGTTTGAAAAATAAATTTGATGGCAAGCAAACCTCAAGAAACAGAGCTTGGTAGTGACCACGATTAAACTTCTAGCAAAATATCTGATTTTAGATGTATTGAGGAGTTGAATAAATTCGCATCGATATCCTAGAAATATCATTTCTACATAGAATGAGCTTTTCGTGGAGACTTTTGTGCTTCCTTTACCTCAGTTTTCCCCCTGTCTTACAAGTGGAAACTGAATGCATAGGAACTATGGGGCTTTTTGTCAGAGTATGCTCAGCAAATTTCCGTATAGGCTTTACCACTGATTTTTTGTTACTTTTCCAGCACACACTGCCTATGTACCTTAAAGTTGGTGGTTGCTGGTGCTGCTCTAAACATCTGGCAGAGAAGTCTGCTGGAGGAGAGCCGTTACTGTGTGATGACAAAATTAAAGACTGCACAAATGGAGAAAATTAAGGTTGCCGGGGTTACCTTAAGGCATTTCCTGTCTGCTCTGTGCCTTGCTCTGCAGGACTGTTTGTTCATTTTGATATGTCATCTGTATGTACGTAAGCTCCGAGACTTTAAAATTGCAAACAGAACTACGTCCTAAAGTGAAAGGTCCCAAAGAAAATTCTCCCACTGTTTTCATGCAACAGTTCCCCAGATGCTCTCACCACCAGTGCTTCAGAAAGCAGCTGCCTGGGGAAGCTTGGTCTGTTGAGAAGATTCAGTAAAGGATTAGGGCCTGTTGGTGAGTGAAGTTGTTTTTCTGTCTTTTATTGCTTAGGATGGGTTGAAGGAAAGAGTATCTGCTAAAATTTTAGGTCTTATATGTTTGTCGGGGACACCTTTGCAAAGAAGGAACTCTTTCCTTTGAGGCTCCAACTACGTAAATGAATTCAGGGACATGGCATTGAAGGCTTAATCCTTCCACACAGTTTACTAAGTCCCGTGGGAGTCAAGTGTGTCTGGCTGTGTGCCAGCAGACCTTTTTAGTGAGTTCCTAAGGTCAAGAGGAAAATCATTGACAAGCTCGCATGCAGAATTCAGGTCTACACACCCACAGCCCACTTCATTTCAGTGATGTGGATACACTGTTAGGGTTAGGCAGTTCAAAAAGCGCAGTTGGTCTCTGACCTTGATAAAAATGCACGCATTATGCTCAGTTAGATGTTGTAAATTATATTAGAACAATGTATTGCATTCATCATGGGCATAAATCCCTGCAGTGTCATAGAAACCTTAAGATTATAACTGCATGCAATGAACAACTTAGTTATCTTTCAATACAAATTTTTATGACCTGAAGATCATGGCTGTTGTTCATACATATTTTGCACATCTTTGCAATGCTTGAAGTCAGTAACTGAGAAGACAGCAGACAGATTTTTTTCTCCCCAATAGGTGCATTTTAAAATATTACCACAATTTGCATTAAATGCAGTGTTCTGGCACACTGGTCACTCAGAGGGATTTTACTTTGTCTATGCCAGTCTATGATCCTTTTTGATATGTGCACTTTCCACCTTTTTCCCCTGATTTCTTTCTCTTGAGGAAATAAGATCAATATTATATTAAAAAAAAATAAGGTCAATATAACACATGATCATTTTGGTAGGAGCTTTATTATTGCATTTTCTGATTTCACTTTAGGTGGTTACTTTAACAGTAAGTTAGTCTAGATTTGTGTATATGAGACATCAAGGACATCCTTTAAAAAAACGTAAGTCTTCAAAACCCTTGAGTCTTTAAAAACCCCATTTTTCTTCATTGTTGCAAAGGCTCAACCAAACATGGACCATGATTCACTTTTTTTAATTTTCTATTGACATAAATAGGATTGTTCATGTCATTAACACTGAATGTACGTTTACTCGGAAAATCAAAGATTAAAAATTAATATGGTGTTTTTATATTGATTTATTTTCCCCTGACCAATTATACTCCAGAGGAACTAATTCACTGAAATTAGGTTATACCCTTCTGTCAGTTTGTGTCCTTTCTCCTAAAAAATCATCCGCAGATAAGCTGGTGGTGAAAAAGGTGCACTATCGGGATGGGGAAATTATCTGAGCTTTGTTAATCCACTTTGACCAAGGTGATATATCCAACAAGATGTTTATTTTATGGATGTTTGCAGTCTCAAAATGTGCTTAGTATGAAAGGTTAAAATCAGGTAGATGTGGCTTCCATTTTAAAATAGGAGCCTGCAGGCTTATTTAAATGCTTCTCCCCATCAGACTTCAAAATGGGGTCCCAGATCTTCTGGTCTACAGAGATTTTCCCCGCTGCCTAATTACTGCTAATCACACTGAAACATAGCTGGTGTCATGAGCATTATTTCACTTTGTCAAATCCTGGACTTGCGATCACAGACTTTGATGATGTGCAGCGTCCCTGCACTAATTGCAAGGGAATTTCAAGAACAATTTTAATTCATTCCTTGGCTGTGATCATACACAGCTGTCGTATTTCTGCACCTGTACAGTCTGTTTTCTAGTGCCAAATTCTGCAAGTCCTGGCTTTTTACAGCTCTGAATTCCAGGTTTTCTTTGCTAGCTATTAGGTTTATTTAACCCTTGCTAGCTATTAGAGTCACTTAACCTTTTCAATATTATTTGATCCACAACATTTTCAGAAAGCTACAAAAACCTTAAATTGTGAGCATGGAGGAAGGCAAAGTGAGGTTTAACTTATCTAGGTGTAAATTATGGAAACCTAATCTTTTCATTTGTTATCATTTCATTGAAGTATGGGCAGCCATTAGGCAACAAGACTGAATCCCACTTGACAAGGGTTTGAAACGGCACTGTGCTTTGAAACCATTTGGCTGGCAAGCAGAGGGAGCCCTGGTGACTCCCTGGCACTGGGCTGCACCCACCAGCGCACTGGCTGGCAACATGGAAGTGTCCTTCCTCTTGGTTTCCAGGTCCCCTGACTTCACTGGGGGAAAAAAAAGAAAAAGTGTAGTATATTAAATATCATTTCTTTAAATGTTAGAAATTGAAGGAATCACATTGTCTGTACTTGTCAAATGCAAGTTTTTGAGCTGTGGACAGGCTGGAAGTGAATGTCACAGCCATAATGCAAGTGACCTGCCAGACTTTCTCTGATATATCCTCACAGAGAAGAAAAACAGGGCAGGAAAATGCAAAGTGAATCATCAAAAGAGCTAGATCTATGAGGAACTTAGCATGCCTATGCCTTTAAAGAAGGTGGAAATTGTTTCTCCCAGGGTTGTGGTGACCAAGGCGGGACAGATTGAGCACATCCTGGGAATCTGAATCAATGTAAGTAAGTATCGGGACAGGAGTTATACACAATTTCTTCACCCACAAGGTTAGCACAGACACCTTCATTGATGGATTAAGCCCACTTTGCTGGTCTCTAGACTTGTGTGTATCGTGAATTTCCTCACATTTGCTTTTGCTGACTTTTCTGCAGAGGGCAGTTCAGTGTTAATGTAAAATAGAATAAGCTGACATTAGGACTCATGAGCCTTAAAATTGCAGCTGAGACAGTGACTACAGTTGCCGCTCAAAGCAAAATGCCCAGTATATAGGCATGTGAGGAGTCACAAAAAGGAGGATGAAGCAGGAGGAGTTGAGAGAAGTGAATCTAGGCAAGGTATTTCCTCACCCAGAGCTCATATATAAAATTGCAAATAAGGTGGAAGATACAGATCTGTAACTCCATTGGGAGTTTAGTGAATCAGGCTTCTCGTCTGTGGTTTATGACATTACCTGCAACCCAGTAATTCACAGCTGGTTTTAATTCATGCATAATATATATCTGTCGAGGACTTTCAACAATACCATAAATGATAAGAGCATAATTCAAAATTTGAAATAAGTCTTGGAATTGCTTATAAATGCACAAGGTACTGGTATCCATTAATTTTAATAATATATGAGGAAGATGAAAACTTGTATTTAGATGTTAGATGCACATGAAAACATCCACGCCCAGTGTATTCCTGTGACAGCAAGTATCTTTTATTAAGACCATTTGTGCTGAAAAAGACACTCTTTTTTTATCAGATCTGTACCTGTTCATCTCATTGCACAGATTGTCACACCTCTTCTGTGCACAATGAGATTCTGAACCATCACATATGTATTCCAACAAATTAGAATATTTATATACAACAAACATAAAGGACATCTGTCATTCTAGCTGTCATGTAGAACTAAGAAAAGGCAGTAAATAACTGATCTGGGAATGGGTCAGTGGGTTATTCGTTGTCCCTGAGACAAATCAATAACAGCTTGTTTGCTGTATTTCTTGTCATCTTCCCTGGAGTCAATGGCATGCTTTATTGACCTTAATAACTACTATAATAAATCCGGTGGAAATGAAAAAACCTCTGCTCTGTAATGAAAATCTGATTGCTTATCTGTCATGCTGTCCTTTGTAAAGAGCTATGTTCATTCTGCCCCATCCCCCAGGACATTGTCATTAGATATGTCACCAGATTATGAACTACCATAGAATTTTATATGAGGTTCATCTTGTAACTTCTCTGTACAGTGGTATTTGTGCCAATCTCAGCTTCATCTTCAATAAATTGAATCCTGTTTCCTTCTGTCTTTTATTTTTATGATTTCTTTAACTGAAGGGAAAGAAAACTAGGTCCATACTGTACATCATTGCTTTTCTTTTAAAATAAAATTAAATTGTTATAAAAATTTATATTCAGAGACCAAATCCCCCCATTCTCACTGCATAAGTTTTAGCCCAGGAAGCAGCTCTGAAGTGCATGCTTTCCATCTTTCATCGCTGCATAATGAAAGTTCTCAAAACTATTAATTTTGAGAGATCTTTTAAGACACAGTTTACCTTCAGAATTATTTAGACTCCAGGTCATTAGGTGTAAGTATGGCTGTACCAATTTTGAAATGTGAGTGTTTCAAGGCTGTTTCAGAATTTCCATATTGGCAGTGTTTTCTTCATTTCACTCTAATTTAGTAAAACCAGAGACTGTTTGCAGGTTTTATATAAAGTCTTTACTTGCAGATTTTAAAAATCTGATGTTGTTTGACTGTCACTAATTGAATGACCTATTCACGTGTGCAGACCTCACTCTAATTGCCATCCCTGCAGATTATGATGCTCCTGACCAAGCACAGCCTTAGCACAACTACAGGAACACCAGCTGCTTCACGAGCTCGATGTGTGCTTGTGCTGCTCTCAGGAATATTCAGTGCTGACCCTTTGGGGCAGGCTTCCAGGCTAAAACAGGATTATTTTTAGAAGCTGGGTTGCACCTGGTAAAGTGAAAAAGCTTCATAAATACTTTTATTTTGAAATATTTTAAAAGCTGAATACTGCCAACAGTTGAGTCAAGAAAACATTTGCTGATTTTTATTTGTCCATTGCATAGCTTCCAAGATTGAGTGAGGGTGATTACACATAATGTGCCCTTTTTTGGATGCTGTTTGATCATAGTGAGCATAAAGATGAACCACAAAAGATGTCATGAGATTACTGTACTGTAACCGCTGATGTCGTTCTGCCAGCATTTCAAATTTTGCTACAGAGAAACATATAGATAAGTCTAAAGCTGAGGTCAATGCAATTTGACAATAAACTTTTACAAAATGAAGACAATATTCTCTTTGTTGGCCTGTTTTTCAAGATGAGAATTCTTCAGTCTCCATTCTGTTTCCTGCTGGCATTATTTTTTGGAATCTCAATTCTTCCTCTGTGAATTTTTTAGGAATAGTGTAAGACTGGAAGAAGAAAACTTCATGAATGGATCTGATGTATTTTGGACAAAGAGATGCTGGGGGAGGACTACAGAGGAAGAAGTGGCCACTGTGAGTGTCCTGATCATGCCACCCATTGTATAGTCTGGGTAATTTAAGGTCAGTCAGGAAAAAAACTCCCCCAATCCCAAAAAGAAACCCATTTTGACTGACAGTTTTAAAGCAGTAGAGCCCTCTTAATTAGAAAACACTCTTAATCTGTATGAACTGGGAAGCCTTACATCAAAGTAGTGCTCTTACAGACCAATCCGCTCACTTGCAGTGTCAGCATTGCATCGCACTTTGCAGCGGCACCACACTGTCACATTGCACAGGTTAGGGGCAGCTCTAAGAGCTCAGACAAGTGTAGAAGAACACCAGAATACCCACAAGACTCCAGAGTGTAGAACAAAGCCTTTCTCTTCAGGGGTTACATTCTGCAGCAGAGAGGACAGGCATGGCTTAGCCAGAAGTGGAAGATTTATGGATTTGCCCTGTCCATGAAGCAGCCTGTGCTAACGAGCTGTTGCACACTGAGGCTTGAGCAGCAGTCATTTGGCTGAAACTGGAGCTACTTCTCCACTGCATCACTGTTCAGAGTGCAGTCCAACTGCTTGAAAGTCATTCGCCTGTAAGTTACACAGCTGTAAATCCCAGCACATTTCCAATAAGACCATGGGAGTAACTTCCAATTAGACAAAAATAGCATTGGGTGTATTTAATAAACATTGTTATCTACTGTAAATGTTTAAAACAGGAAGGATTCGAAAATTAACATTTAAAATAGCTCACACATCACTTCAGGTTCCTGGGTTTTATTGCTAAACACTAGTTATGTGTTTTAAGGGCCATCTTATGAAGAGTACTGTCCCTTGATCCAGTGCAGTGAAGACATAAGCATAAGCCCATCTTCACGCAGCTGAGAAATCATGCCAAGCCTAACATGTAGTGTGAAGTGAGTCTGAACCACTGACTGCTGCCACTTATGCACAGGACTCACTGCCTTAGCAAGGGCTCCAGGCAGTTCCAAAAGCCCACTCACATGGCAGTAACTTGGAAACAAAAGGTACCTACTAGCAACAGAAACAAATAGGCAGAGGTGATTATGTGAGGAATGAGACAAAAACCCTAGGAGTGTTACAGTAGCTTGCAAGCATCTTGAGGGCATCATTTCACTGCATGCATAACTAACCTGCTCAATAGAGCCGTGCTCAGACTTTTCAAACTGTAGTAGCATTTTACATATAAATATGGAAATGTTTTTGGTTTAAAAGTTTCTTCAGCCTAGGGCCTTTTATAAATTACTTAGGTTATTAACAATGATTAACCATAAAATTAAAAATAGATACTTTTTTTTGTTAGAACAGTTATGCTTTCAAAGCTGGATTGCTATCTTGTTGAGGTCAGACCAAGTGTTGGGAAAACACAAAATGACAATTCTGCTATTCTGATTGAAGTACATTGAGAATGATAATCCTTTATCATCTCACCATTGGGAAGTTCAATTTCCTACAAGTCATGTGTTTAGTGCAGCATGAAGGCAAAAGAGGCCTTACAATTGCTAACTCCCTTCCACAGTGCCAGCATCACACAGCAGAGACATTGCAATGATTACAGCCGCTAGAAAGTACTGGTAAACATCAAGCACTGTGGTAGAGGAAGGTGACTTTCAGTATAATGTTTGAATTATTTATCTCCTTTCCCTAAAGGCAGATGCTTTCCACAGCAGTAATCCTGACACCTGAGTAATAGGAAGAGTTGAATTTCTAATCAAGCTAAAACACCCAAGTGTAAACGCAGTGCTGGATCAGAGATGTGCAGCCCTTTAATCTACCATTTCCTGGGAACAACTGGGAAAAACAACTGCAAGTGTGTTAGAGTTGTGCAAAGAGAAGGGACTGAGATTTTCATCAGAGAGAGAATCTGAAGGCAGGCCAGATGGATGAGAACAAATCACCCTGGCTGGCTCCTCATCTCTCTTCCTCGGACCACATTTGAGATATGTCTGTGCTCATGGCTGGCAAAGCCCTCCTTGCAGGGACGTGGTGAGCTGCTGACTTGAAAAACCAATCTTTGGTCTGGCTGAGTGGGAAGGGAACAGTAGTCACAGACTGAAAAAATCCTGATTGTTCCCTCTTAGAAAACTTCACAAGTAGCTGGATAACCTCACAAGATGTTAACTTGTTCCCTTTAAGAGAGCCCTCATTTGAGGGCTTTGTTGCCCATATTTCTTAGTATTGAAGCAAATGACAACTGGATCTGGAAGCTTCCTTATGTAAAGAAAAGGGAAGAGCTTCCCTGGTTCTAGGACTATTGGCTCAGGATGGGTCCCAAGCCACAAGCACTTCAGTCATCAAGTGAGTCAGTATCCTCTGAGGATGCCATTAATAAAAGGCAAAACATACAACTCTGATTTAGCACATATTCTGTTCTTAGCAACACTCAGCTTCAGCTTTTGATGTTTATTTTTTTTATATCGACTTTTTCTCTGAGAAGATATTCACCTCTTTTTCTGAAGATAAGAGGAAACCTTCTCCCAACACTTCTAGACAAAAGTTAATTCACTAAAAGTACATACAAAACTGGGCAACTTGTCTCTTTCAACTAGTAAAGTTTATTAAAGTCAGTCAGTAGCAAAGGCTGCCCTGAATTCAACTAGGCATTTTTATTTTTAGTCAGGACATAGCATCCTTCAGATTTACTGCCACCCAGAAATTTAGTCCAGATCAGACTTTAAAGATTGCCTCTCCCAGATAAGGCAGTGTCCTGCTGCTAGATTAGTCTTCAGAAGATGAACAGTGGCTGCAGAGCTTTACCTTTGCACAGAGCAAGGGCTTGATTTCCTGCAGGTTTTACGTTGATAACTGTGACTAGGAGGAATGGCACTATTCTGCTCACCCTCCAGATGCCAGCTGAATATCTTCCAGATCTCATTTCTGATGTTTTTCCTCCATCTGACTTGATTTTGCCACCATTGTCCAATGAATACATTGGTCTTGGCTTTGTCTCTGAAGAGGTTTACACCAGCTTTTGAAGCGTTTAAACTTGAAGGAGATTTTGTGCTAGATGCAGGAGGGATTAGCTGTGTTGCAGGGTTTCTAGAAGGCTTTGGAATGCTTTGGAGCAAAAAATCTCTAGCAAAGATTCAGTAGTTTTCTAATACAAAAAATTACTGACATAATTACTGAAGGGCAAGTCCCACATACACCGCACTGTTGTACTCAAACTTGTGCCCACGGACACAAGAAAAGAAATCTTTCCACTTGTGGAATTCTGAACTTGTCATGGAAAAAAAAAGAAAAAGGTTCACTAGTCACTATATTCCACTGAATCTGGAATTCTACCTATTTGCAGCAACTGAGTGGAAAAGGCAAAAAGACATGAGGTTCTTGTAGTGCCCAGCCACAGGTATTTGCTGTTTCAAGAAAGAATTTGAAAAGATCCAAATGCAAGCTATTTCCCAGTTTCCGGTTGAAGGCCCACAGGAATTAGGGACTTGCTACTATCACATTGTTGTAAAATACCTGTTTTGCTATCATGTTTGTTACTCAAATGTTAACAACCGTATTTATGGAATTGTTTTCTACTTTATTTTCTGTTTACAGCTTGCTGCTGCATCCTGTGCAAATCCTGTAATTTACTGACCAAGAAAAGAATGAGCATTGCTACAGTTTTATGGGTGTTAGGGGAATGGTATACGGTAAAACAGCTGGGATAAGAATCAAGGGAAACAGAAGATGAACGCTCATATATCCTTCAACAAGCCTGGTACTAAATATCACTACCATGTCTTTCCAGTCTACTAATTGTCATATGTAGCAAGTAAACACAAAAACCTAAAGTTGCTACAGGCAGACTGCATGCCAGGAATGCAGCTAGCACTAGGCTTGCTAACTTCCCTAGCTTCCTCTGACATCTCACGGTGGAGTGCTTGGTATCTGTGTACACAAAACAAAGGTTTTCCTATTTCTAAATAGGGACCTAAACTACCTCGGCAGCCTTTGATTCTATTCTGGGACAACAAACTGATGTAAGCCAGGAACTTTGCTTTTGTTTGTAACAAAGAAATAGCATGTTTATTCACTTGAATGAATTCAGTAAATAAGCAAATCTACAAAGTTACAGGTTGACTGAGACCTAAACACACACTAAAATGATGAGCAAATAACATATCAAAGCAAAACAAGTGTATTTGGGCAAATATTTAAGCTAATAAAATTGAACTTATCCCAACAATGCAATACCAGAGAAGATTTTGACAGGACTTCAGGCAAGATTTGTTAAGTTGCAAATGTGATTATGAATGGATACAATCATCAAATTTAATTTTTGTATTACTAAATGCAGTCTTTAACAAACTTCTAAAGGACATCCTTCTCTGTAATATGTAGGTTCACAGTACTCTGGGTGTCCCACTGAGACTGTGTGGTTGTCATTTAAGCCTTTCCAGAGTTTGTGGAAAACTCTGTCTTGCTTTGAAATCAGCATTTTGCTCTCCAGTGCTGTGACGGGATTTCTTGAAGGTGTCTACGGGCAAAGGGAAGAAAATTTCTTATGATAGCAGATGCGTGGAAAGAAACTTCTAACAGAAGAGCACTTAGGGAAAGTATCAATTACCCCTCAGGCTCATAAACTCTTAAATATGTGAAAGGCATAAACTTTCTCTGAAGCACAAGAGATTATGAAGGTTCTTCCTCCTGTCTCTTTGAAGCTGCGACCTGGTACAAGGAATAAATGCTACAAGCAATGCAGAGCACTCTTATCCTTGTACCTCTCCATGTTACAAAAATATTTTTTTGCAAGGTATTTATCTGAACCTGCTTGGGTAATTGGTCAGAATCAAAACTTTCTTCGGACAAGTTTTTGTTTTAAGAAAACAAACAAAACCAGAACTCGAACAAAAGAGTTTAGATCTGTTCCCCCATCCCCCATTTGCTGCACCACTCCACGGAAACATAATGGCTATGATATACAAGGAAAGAGTGAAGAAAAATGAAAGTGTATCCATAGATACTTCAGGCTGGGGGCCCATTGTCCATCCTAAGTGCACTTCAGAGGCTGTATTTCAGCCAAGCACTAAGCTGGTCCTATGTGCAATAGCTCTTTAGTTACCAAGATTGTTTCTGGAGCATATATTTCAGCTTAATTTCCCATGAAGGGCACAAAGTTTGTGTGCTCTGGGACTGCTCCCCAACATAAAGCAAAGCATGAGAAGTGGGAGAGACCAGGAAACTCACTTTTAAGGTGCCAAGCTCCAGCACTAACGTAGGCTTACCCTTCACACGTGTCACAGGTGAGGGAGCAATAAACGGTTGGAAGAGAGCACGGCCACAGTTTGAACTGGTCTGACACAACACGTGAGAAGCAGCCCTTGATTTATGTTTGCTGTACAGTGGCAGTGGCTTAAGGTATGACTGGCCTTCACTGGGCTTTGATGCCTTTTTACTGAAGATGTTTCCTTCCACAGCACAGCCACGGGCAAGGAAAGTGTGGGTGTTCCTTGTTTGCCTCAGAAGAACAGCGCTGACCTAGTTTAAACTGCTAGGGGAAGTGTTTTGAAGTAACCTGGCTTACGTGGCACTGAGGCAGCAAACGGTGCCCTCATGGGTTCCCCTCTGGGCTCTGCTCTGTGGGCTGTGTCCTTCAGAGATGTGCTGAGATGTTTTGCACAGGTCTGACTACCTGATAAATGAACACATACGTAAACTGTGACTGCAGGGTTTGCATCTACAAGTTGTCTTCACACACTTGTCTTTGAATAGGCTACCTGGGTGAATGCAAAGGAAATGTATTCACAGTCTGATTCAGAAGAAGGTGAGAAAAGTTTTCTTTTTTTGCTTTTTCTTACGTTTTTCCACTGTCTTTGTCTCTTAACTGTAAGCTTTTTGATAACTCTTGTCTGCCGCTTCCCTGTTTTACTTCCAGCAGGAATCTTCACAAACCAGTGCCCATGTACAATACATCTCTCTTTGTTGGCATCTCTAAAAACTATATTCCAAGCTGATAAACAGAATTTAAATGAATAGGTTGCAAGTAAGACCGTAAAGGAAGACCAGCTGAATTAAAAGATGCTGTTGATGACTAAGTACAGCAGCAATCTTAAATGAGGGGAAGGATCAATGAAGCTCAGACAGCCAGAAGTGACAGAAGCTGAACATTGAGAATAGACTGCCACCACAAGCACCGATGCTGCCTGAAGGGCCCAGAATGAAGCAGGTCACCTTATATGAGGGATGGAGAGAAGAGGCAGATGAAGGATTGTAAGCAATGAAGAGAAAGGCTCTACAAAGGCAATGCCTGGGGGCTGAGCAGAATTCAAGAAATGGGTAAAAACATGGAGAGTTAGACAGGTGCCCATTTTCATATGTGTGCTGCCAGCTGTTGAATGAGGAGGTGGCTCTGCATCATCGGGAATATAGTCTGGAGTCTGTGAAATCATACATCGAAATCTTGTAATACAGACTGTTTTCTTATGTGGAAAACAAAATTTAGAATCTCCCAGGAAGGGGTTCTGGTCAGAAAAGGAGTATATCATCATCATCATGGCTAGGCTTTACAAATGAAGATTTGGGAAGGGCTCAATCCACACTTGCTGCAAATTTGGGAAGCACTCTATCCACACTTGCTGCAAGTGATGGTGGCTAAAAAGGCCAATGTGAGATAGGCAAGTCCAGTTGCAAAAGGCACAGCAGAAAGTCTCCATAGGCGGTGTTGGTGAGGCACGGTTCTTTCTGTGTTGTCTTTTCTCCTTGAGACTGATTCTGCATGCGTTCTCAAAGGAATCAGCAGCATTATGGAGGGTGTGTCTCCACGCCCCCCGATTGGAGGCCAGAGTGGACCATTGATGGTAGTCAATATGGCCAAGGCTGAGGTATTGTTTCAGAGAGTCCTTGTATCTCTTCTTTGGGGCTCCTCTCTTGCGGCAGCCGGTGGCAAGTTCATCACAGAGCACGATCTTAGGGAGGCGGTGATTCTCCATCCTGGAGATGTGCCCTGCCCAGCACAGAAAAGGAGCATAGCAAAGCAAACTTAATGGCCTTTACAAGACTCCAAGCTGATACTTCTAAATGTGCTGTCATATGGCAATCCAACTCCACGGTAACACTTTTGGATATGTACATCCCCAACAGGGAATGGGTCTGCTGTTCTGGGTGTGCAGTCAGCCCAGCAGGACAGAAAAGTACTACTTCTGTGGTGTCTGTGATTGGTGGGTGGGACTTCTGCAGGTTTTTTTCTCATCCAGGACCTCACAAAAGTACTTGCACTGAAACTACAGTCAAATGAATTAGGGTGTAAGAAGGTCAAAGCAATGGAAGAAGCTTGGGATCCAAAGGACAGAGAGAGGCTGAAGAAGCCAAGAAAATGTCTCTCAGCTTTTTTTCCTCATTCCTATAGGGAGGTTATTTACATGAAAAGAAAGAAAATATTGAAACTGCTTTATGTCACAGTAGCTAAAAATAAAGCTGTTAGTAAAATCTGCCAGTTCCTCACTTTTTATTTATTTAGTACTCCTAAAGGTCAGTAAATAAAGTTAATCTGTGAGTATGAAAAATTGATCCATTGCTTGTCATATTTAAAAGCTAGGCTCATCCTGGCGAGTAGTTCAGCATAACAGGGCCTAGATGCACCTTGCATCTCACAACTACTAGTCACTCAGCTCATGGTACAGCACACAAGGACAGCTGGCTTCCTTCAAGCAGGATTCAGAAGAAGTGGAAGGCTCTCCAGCTCTGTTGTTAGGTGTTCACCTGAAGGGAATCCATTAATTATTTTGAAAGCTATGACCATGACCTGGAACTTTGAAACCTGAGCACATGCTTGTGAAGCAGTTCCAACGGACAAGAACGTGAGGAATATGGGTCTTTTGCTCTGCACAAATCATGTCAATTTTGGCTGGAGCAATCTTTTGTTTCATTGCACCCTCGAAAACTGGCACGGTGTAAAACTGTGCTCTGTGCCAGCAGTCTCTCTGTATACTGTCACCTACTACAGAAACATTTGTCATTGCCCAGCATTTTGTCTATCAAAAGTTAGATAGCTAAAAACTGATGCGAGCTCACATGCAGTACTAGCCCCAAAGTGGGAGTAAAACTCTTCTTTTGGACTAAGTTTAAAGGAATGGAAATTCTTACCAGAAAAAGTAGACCGCAAGCCTACTCTGAAAATGATGTATGCCATGGACAAAGACACCAAGGGGAAAAACAGGAAAGCAGATTTTAGAGATACTACTGTATGAAATGAGGCCTTGATCTGTGAACAAAGAAACACACTGCCTCATTTTATTGAGAACTTAATTTTAGGCTCCTTTTCATCAGTAAGACAGAATTAACTGAATATACAACTTAATTATTTGACTGAAATCAATACACATGCCTGACAGAAGGGATAGGAGTGTTGGGGGTAAGGCAGATAACCTACTTCATAGTGTCTTCGGCGGGGAAAGGAAAACTCCTCCAGAGGGTGGGAAAAACTTTTGTGCAACAAACCTGTCAGGCATGCAAAAGCTAAAATCACTGAGTTCAATGATAGCTCTGTGGAAAAATGGCAACTAAACATAAGGTAAACAAAGAAAGAGCAAAGCATCACATGTATGTAATAAAAATTCATCAGCCTTAAAAAAAATCAAATATAAATATCTTTAGCATAAAGATGCCCCCCACAGATCTTGTATTAAGGCTGGAGCTCCAGAATGAGTCTTTGCTTATGGAACAGAGGGCAGAATTTGTGAAAGGCAGAGAAACCATCCTCATGGACAATCAGACGCAGTGAAGACAGGGACTTACAACTACACAACCTGTTTGGTTTCAAACACAGTTACTGTCCCTGAGGACAACACCAGTCCTGACCATACCTGTCCCCCTTCAAGGGCTTCCCCCCACCTCTCCATGACCCAGTGCCCTTGGATGGAGTGATGGAAAGGCCCAAGCTGCTAGGTACTGACATCACCCACCTAGTGTACTCCCAACATTTCCAGCCCCAGTAGCCACCAGCTCTCATGGTGCCCTGACAGTTTTCGTAGATGAAAATAGGGGAAAAATTACTTTGAAAAACGGGCATCTAGAATTTGACCAAGAGTGCTCAAAGTACTGAATGAGCAAATGGTTTGTTGGGATGCAATCAAGTCTACAAGCTTTGTAACAAATGCAGATGCAATAAATCTTTTTAGAAAGGCCCTACAAATTTATTTGGTCTGTGGAAATTCCCTGTGAAGAAACATAGCTCAGGTGAAGCATATGATTTATAGATACCTGGGCTTCAGTCAGTAAGTTGGTTTTGCCTCCAGAGCAGAAGTGGAAAGCTGCATGTAATGGGATAGAGTTGTTGATAGAGACAGAAATAGTTTAAGTATATTTTGAAAGTCCAGGGTCTTACAAAAGTTCCAGCTTCTAAGATTACTTTGGAACCAAAGGAAGGAAGAGATGTCTGGTTTTGTCAGATATTACTGGATGAAATATGGACTTTAGCAACTACTGGTGGAGGGAAGAAATATCAGAAAAACAATGTGAAGGTGAGACTTGGCCCATGTAATGCAGTAAATGTAAGAGGAATACTAAAACAGCCTAACAGACCAGCTGAGAGCAAGCCAATGCCAAAGTTGTACCGCACAGAGCAAGAGAGAGGCCGGGGGAAAGGGGTCCAAGGGCCAGCCACCTCACCATCGACCACCTGCACGAGGGGGTAAGATCTTTACAGCCAGTGAGGTGTCTCATCAGGGAGGTGGAACTAAGCTTTGGGTCCATTCCTGGTCCTCACCTGGGCTGCAAGCTGAGCCGGCATGCATGTGAGCAGCTTCAAAAGGAAGTAATTTACCTTAGGCACATAATCAGTGAAGGAATTTCTACCGATTAAAAGAAAATTGGAGCTGTGCAGAACTGGCCAAGTCTCCAGATGTTCATAGAGCTTTGTACAGTGTATTTGTGGGGTTTTCCAAATTCCAAAACAATTGCATAAAATCAGTGAGACACGTTTGACATAATTTTCAGAGCAGGAAAAGGAAATGCCATGTTTCAAAACCCCTTTCCTATGAAATACAGATGCTAGTGCTTACAAACTGTGAGTGGAATTGACACAAGAAGACAAAGAAGGAGGGAAGGAAGAAGCTTGTTGGAGTGACCATGCAAACTGCTCTTTCCCTCCCCGCTGCTCCACAAATCCCTCTTTCCGAGATCCTTCCTGCAACTTTGTGGTTGTTCTAAATCTTAAGAAAAGTCTCAAGAGTTGCTTTCGCAATGCATCCACACCACAAGAGAATACCATTCTTTCTGCAGTGTATTTATAGGCTGCACAAATCTGGTCCTATTCTATTGGTAATGGTTTCTTGTAATTTACTGACATTCTCATTAAAAAAAAAAAACTCAGGCTGCTTTTACTGGACAATGGATTCAAAGTTTTCATGAATTCCTACATCAATTGTGCTTCATAGACCTGAGTACATACAATGTAGTAGCCAGACATGCATGATACATTCCAATAACATGGTGTCAAACCAAGTGTTCAATCAGAAGTGAAACTAACTTAATAAGTATCTCTGATCTGACTCAGTCCTCCCCAAATTAGGGCTTGTCTGAAAGGGGAAGCTTTCTGGCACAGTGAGTATGGAAAAAAAACTCACTGGAGTTCCCCTGGAGTAAATTTGGAGGTGCAGCAGTTTGGAATAGAGTTACAGAGCATCCACATGAGCATTTATAACACATAATCTACAGCAGAAAAACAGTGTAGGCTAACTTTTTTGTGGGTTGGAATTGTGTAGACAGGCGAACCGAGGTGAAATCCTCTGCAAACCTTGAGTTTCAGATCAACTGTAGGAAGGTACAATCTGTTTACCTGGGAGTATATATTAATGGGTCTGACCAGAAAAGTGATCCCCTGGCAGCTCTCAGGGTGCTGCAGGGTGTCCAACGGGATGTCTCCCAGATGGGTTTGGCAAGCTGCAACAGAGGTGCTGCCCAAGGGATTCTGTACTAGGCCTCAAGGAAGCTGGGCAGCGTTGCTGCTTTTCCTGCCAGGAGCCATGTGGCTGGTCTTGGGGAGGTGAGCTGGGGAGAGCTGCTGGTCTGTAGCAGATGGCCATGTCTCAGGCAGTTGCTATCTGTCTGAAAGTGTCCCCCCATCCTATTTCCGTGTAATGGGGTGGGCAGTCACAGCTCTCATGTAGGCTCTAACAGGTACCCGTTTGGCAGAAAGTCCCTCTTGTGCAGGTTTATCCCAGTGCTAACCTTGATGACACAGCAGTTTGCCTGGATGTCACTGTGTGAACCCCCAAAATCAGCACAATCCTATTTTGGACATCACATACCTCAAACCCAAAACTCTTTTACCTGCTCTCCTCCTTATTCAGATAAAATTTTTTGGACAAGGTGAAAGAAGGAAGTTTTTCCTTGTGTAGTCTATGCATTTTTTCAGTGGTGCTTGTGCTCTATGTGTTAGCCATGACACCTTAAAAAATGAGAGTTGCACACTTATGATTACTTCTGCTGTCAGGGGCTGGTCTCCCGTATTATTGCTCAAGTTCAAGATCTCAAAGCAGTGTTCAGATTCTGCCTGCAGTTGAAACACAGAATACTGCATTTGCTTTCTTCATGGCTGTAACTTATTTTTGGTACCTTTCTTTCTGCAATGTGGAAGAAATAGGTTGGTATCTGCAAGATTTGATTCTCCTTTGCTGCATTCCTTGTGCTCTTACTTACTGTAGGGTCCGTGCAAGATTATGAACAAGAAATGTCTTCAAAAACTGAACACTTTCTACCTGTTTTGCAGAAAAGTAAAAGACTGGAAAACCACATAGAGCAGGGCTGTTTTCATCTGCACTCATGTCTCAGCGATTGTCTGTCGCAGGATGTGTTTAGCAAAGGAACACTGGTACGGCTGGGGAGAGACCGTATGCAAGTTTGCCACACGCTTCCCCAAGGGAACCCCGCAGGTACGTGTCCTCTACCGACACCTGCCTGGGGCGGCACGTCCCGCCAGATGGCGGAGCTTTGCGCTACCGGGGCGAGCAGCGCTCGGACCGGCATAAGGCAGGGGCGGGCGGGGGGCGCTGGGCTCGCACCGGCC
>VWZG01006118.1:542104-561223 GCA_013396735.1 Grallaria varia | reverse complement strand
CGGCGGCACATGGTGCGCAGCTGGGGCCCGGCGGTGCGCACCCGCGGGCGGGCCGAGGGGCCACCATGGACAACTTCTTGGCGGAGGTGAGCGCGGGCCCTGGGGATCTTCCTCCTCCTCCTCCTCCTCCTCCTGCTCCTCCACTACCACCGTGGAGTCTCTCCTGCGGTGTAGGATACCGGCAGCGAAGCGGCTGCGGGCTCACGGAAAGTGTCGCGTGTTCGCTCCCTCGAGTGCTTGGGTTTGCGGGGGTTTGCAGGAGCAGCCCCGCGGGCAGGGGGGTGGGCAGCTGCGTCCCCCAAATTCCCGGCCTCTCCGGGGCGGCACTCTCGGCCTCCGGGCCGGAGCGGGGCTGCCGCGGGCTGCACGCAGCCGGGCGGGCGCTCTGCGCTAATTGGGGCTCATTAGAGCGGCAGGGATGGAGGCGCCGTCGCCGCGGCTCTGCCTCCCCAGCCCTGCGCCCACCCGCGGCACCTCCCGCCCGGCGCCCCCTGCCCCGCTCCCGGCGGCACGGCGGCCGCTGAGACCGCGTCTGGGGGGCACTGCCGGGCTCTGCTCGGGGATTCCTGCCTGAGACCCGCTTTGTCTACCTCGCACGGGCGTGAGAAGAGTCAAACGATGGAGGTTTCAGAAGCAGGGCTGCCATTGGCCACTTTTTTTAATGTCTGTTTAGCAAGTGTGTGGCTAGTAAGTATAGACGAAATCTTCTGGTACAAAATGCAAAGTCAGGAGGCTGAAGTCTTGAAAATCTTTTGAGCTGTACCGTGGTCTTGTGGAGCTTTGCAACTTCAGCATATAGGGTGAGGAAACTGAACCGAAGGCGCTTTGCTACTGACTCGAGGTATTGGCTAAGTCTGAACTTGGGTCCTCTTCTTGTCCAACTTAGGTGGATTTTATACAGCATTATTTTACTGGATCAGTTCAGCCTGCCTGGTGTCGACACAACCTTATGAACATAAGGTGTCTGGGATCAATGGCTTCTGTGTGCATGTGTTGTGCCTGTAGATTGCTGGCAAAGCTTGCATCTGGGTTGTGACTTCTGGTGACTGCCTGCATGCTTGCTTTAATAGCACCTCTTGCCGAGGCAGTTCGCTGTCAGGGCTGTAAATACAGCCTGAGCATCTGTTTTACAGGGCTGTGATTAAGCTGCAAAACTGTCCTTCGCCCTCATGAAGTAACATCCATCATGTTCTCAGTGCTGCTGTTGATGCTTCCACAAGAAAAATAGGTGATCTGTTTACCAAAATAATAATTAGTCGAATAAAAGAAGGTCACACACTTTACTACTCCTTGGCTTTTCATTTGTCAGACAACAAAAGTTCTGTCAAGTGCAATAAGAAGGAAGAAATGCAGGGTTAGCTTTGAAAAAATCTGACTTAAGTAGTAATATTACTTTTTTTTTTTTCCTTACAAAGAATGTAGCCCTCACCTTTCAAAAGCTTGCAAGCCATGAGCAATATGGTTGTATTAGCCTAGCCTTGCAAAATTAGTCTGAAGAGTCATTTGCTCCAACACAAAGTACTGTAGCATGCCCTACATAAAGGTGAAGAAGAGTTTTCATGGTTTTGACTCCTCTGTTAGCCAAAATTACTTGCTCCGGGGAAAATGGAAGTAAATTTTGCCAGTCTGTGTTAGCATTTCAGCATGTATTTATGTTAATTTGTGGTTGCTGCATGTGGACTTTGATCTTTCTTAAGAACTTTAACTCCCTTTCAACATGTTGATATTACTTTAAAAGATCAGTAAATATAGCACCTTGACTTTAGTCTGCATCCAAAGTCCCACCCATAAGTATAAACATTTTCCTTTCCTCACACCAGAGCGGAGCATATGTAGCTGGCATGTAGGGAGCGTGAGGCACAATAGCAGAAATGCACTGGGCTTGACCCAGCTACCACAGAAAAAATGTCTGTTGAAGGCACTGGATTGAGAGCCACTAGGTAATTTAATTTGCGCGAGGCAGACATCCTGCAGCTGCTCTTTACAAAAATATTTGCTGACTTATCTGAGGGAATTACTGTTCTTGTTAAAATAAGTTGTACTGTGTGGAATAAAGAGGAAGCTGGATGAAAGGCACAGGTAAAAAACCTAGTCTGCTCTGCTCTTGTTTGTCAGCGATGTAAGTCTGCTGATATAATTACGTTTTGGAGAAAAGCTGGTATTGAGTAGGGTATATACTGGCACAGGGATCATTCCTCAGTGTTACCAAGAAGCCCCTGTTTACTGCACTGGAGGCAGGAGTGTCTTCAGTCTGGCTGTTGCAGAACAATATTGAACAACTTAAAGGTATTATAGGAAAAAAACCCCTACATTATTATTTCTCCCATATTTTTCCATAGCCAGATGTTAATTTTAACCTACTCTCAGTGTAGGATGATGCTCACTGGAACAAAATGAGGCAACTGGGTATGACCTCTGGGGTGCAGGAACATGTGCGTCCCAGGAGAGATGCTCCTGTTGGGACTTGCTGCTGTAAGCGAGGTGTGGGATAACGCCAAGCTCCTGCCAATCACCTGGCGCTGCTATCTTTGACTTCTCTGTCTTGCTGCCCTGTCTCCTTTCTTTACTCTTTCTTAATACTCTTAGCTTTTATTCTTATAGGACAACAAGTTGTTGTACTTGTCTCCAGGGAGCCTCAATTTCCATCCCTGTCCCAATTTTCTAACTCAGCCAATTATTAAAAATACACGGCTCTAAGTAAAGAATTAGGCTAGAAGAGTTTGCCCTGGAACTTACTCCCTAAAATGCTGAAGGATCTTAAAGTAATAACAAAGTTGCATTCTGAATACAGAGGAAAAGTTTTCTGAGGCTTTTAAAAAAGCCTGTTGATTGGTCTGTGCTACGTCACAGGCTTTGAAATAAGGTTGGTGGTAGAATTTTAACCTTTTCAGTATATTTACATAGTCATATTTGCATATCTAACATATTAAAAACTATAAAAATCCTGAAGATCCATACACAAAATTAGTATAGATATGTGCAATAGAGTCTTTTGGCTGTGCTGCTCAAAACAGCCTGTAAAAATTGTTCCCATATGTTTTACCAACAGCTAGGGTGCTGGCAGGGAAGCAGTCTCCTCTGGCAGCTGAGTTCAGACTTTTTCCCAGGGAGAATGCATCCCTGCTAAAAAGGGATGTATCCGTGAGGGAAGGAGGAGAGTAATTTCCAGATGAGAAGGAAAACAAGGAAATTTTGCACAAAAAAGTCAGGAAAGGGAAGCTCAAACTGCCTTTTCAGCATCTGAAGTTCCCAAGCAGTTGTTATCAGGGCAGCAGGGTAAGTGGATGCAGAAGTCAAGTTGATCTTCCTCCTCTTATGCAGTGAGTCACTTTACCCAATACATATGGTGTGTTGCACTAAACCATGGTTGCTGTCCTTGTCGCAGAAGGACTGTGGCGTTTGCTGGCCCAGCTGAGGTCAGAAAGGGCTAGAGTCTGCGAGGAACTTCTGTAGCTCATCTTGTCCAAACCTGCCCTCTGAGCTAGTGCTCAGCTCCTGGGGAGCTTGCAGCAGAGTGTGCATAGTGGTGGCTGCAGGGATTGTTTGAGTTTAGCTGCAGCCAAACTTAAAAGACAAAGGGTTCCCCCTGACCCTTAATTTCCACAACTGGAGGAGAACAGCTCTATCTCCTGCCTTCTGTCCAGCATGTCTGAGTAGATGATGTTGAAGGAGATTGTTATAAAAGCATCACCATCCTAAAAGTCCTGCTGCTGTTCCTCCAGTGCTGCACAGGAGTTTATTTGGAACTCCAGAGTGGCCTCCTTTGAGGCACAGCAGATACTCTGTCCAGCATGCTCTTATTTTTATCAGTACTACTGGTACCTTGAGTTCAGCCTGGTTTCCTTCATTTCTGCTTTCCACAGTTGCACACGTTTGTTCGTGTACCCTGCTTCAAGGAAAGGGCTCCCAGCATGTGTCTTGAAGGAGCAGGTGTTGAACCTCACTCTGTGGGAAGGATATGGTCCAGAAGTTTGATACCTCAGAGGAGGTATCTGCTTGAACCTGGAAGCTCTTATTTCAGTTACACAGCTGGCAGGAAACTTTTTCTCGCTGCTCCCTTGCAATGTTTGGAAGATCACGGCCTCACAGGACTGAGTCCTTTGAGGGGTTCACCTTCTCCTGCAACCGGTGGCTTTGTGTAGTGGGTTGACCCTGACGGGATGCCAGGCACCCACCAAAGCCGCACCCATCACTCCCCGCTGCAGCTGGACAGGGGCGAGAAAATGTAACTAAGGGTTCATGGGTTGAGATAAGGGCCTGGAGAGAGATCACTCGCCAAATACTGTCACAGGGAAGACATATACTCCAATTTGGGGATATTACTTGAATTTATTACTAATAAAATCAGAGCAGGATGATAAGAAGTAAAATAAATCTTAAAAACACCTCCCTTCCCACCTTCCTGACTCCACCTCCTGCCCCCTCAGCAACACAGGGAGACAGGGAGTGGGGGTTACAGTCAGTTCATCACAGGTTGTTCTGCCACTGCTCAGGGAGAGGAATCCTCCTGCTCCAGCATGGGCCTCCCATGGGTTCACAGCCTCCCCTCAGGCATCTACCTGCTCCGATGTGGGTCTCCTCCGTATTCTTACTCTGCTTTTCTTTGGCTGCTATTACATCTGCCCAATAACCTTTTGTTTTGTTTTGTTTTGTTTTGTCTTCTTAAATGTGTCATCCCAGAGGCTTTACCACCATTCCTGATGGGCCCAGCCTTGGCCAGCAGCACATCCATCTTGAAGCTGCCTGGCATTGTCTCTGCTGGACATGGAGGAAACTTCTAGCAGTTTCTCACAGAAGCCACCCCACTACCAAAACCTCACCATGCAAATCCAATACACCTTAATGTGGCAGTGAACAAACAATATCAGAAATGGAAAGAGTCTTGTGAGAAATGGGCTGGTGAAGAAGGGAAAAAAGCTAACTTGAATACCTTAAAAGCGAAAGCTGTCTCTATTGTTTAAGATGGAGTCTTGTTGTTTTTTTTACTAAGACACTGTGTCTTCTTCCCAAAATCCCTTGAGAAAACCGTTATCTCCCTAGCTAGGTCTGAAAGAATGTATCCTTGAAGTGTGTTTAAAGTTTCTTATTGGCTCTTATTTAACCCTTTCCTATTGGTTGTTATTCCTAGTTTTCTATTGGATCTTTTACGATCCATCGAAAAGGTATAAATACCTTTACCCATGTAATAAACTCTCTCTCTCTGCTCCCTCTCCGGTGGTCTCTGCGGGGCACCCTGGGACCCGCCCTTTGGGGGGGGGAAAACTAGTGGGGGGACGACAGCTCCCGGCAATGTAAAGGAGAAAAAGCCTCCCGCTATCGGGACGTGATCCCCCCATAAATCAACTGTCGTACCTTGGCACTGCCAAGGTTATTCTCTTAAAAAAACCCCTGGTGATGCTAATAAATACCTGTATCGATATACATGGGTTCTGGCTGTGCTGTGCAACATAGTGTACACGTTTAGGACAACCTTGGAAGTCTCATTTTGATGATGGCCCCAGCACGGGTCTGATGTTTCAGCTTGTGATGTAAGCTGTGTAGCTTGCACTAGCAAAGTTGCCTTTCAGGCTGTTGGGGCAAAACCGTCATCCCATGAGTGATGGTATAAAAGGTTATGTTTCTGGAGAGCTTCCAAGTGCCAAAGCCATGCCAAGCAGAAACAGTAACTCTTTTGGCTGTTGACATTGGCTGCATTCTGCAAAGTTTCTGAGCTGTGACTTCTCAGGTTTAGGTTTTTTGAAAGCTGGTGGTTGTTTCATTGACATTTTTTGTTTAATCAGAGTGCCTTACATTTTGAATAGAAAATGGTTCCAGGGGGCTCAGGACTACCTTAGAGAGTCAGAAAGAAAAGAATGTTTTTGCATGTTTATGTCTCCTAGTTGAAAATTACATTTGGCTCATCAGTATCACATCATTGTAACTGCCCACTACACGTACTTCACATGTGCCTTTCATAAGACGAATTTGTGCAACTGAAGCATAGTCGTGGTTGCTGAGCTGGAGCTTAGCAACCCTGCTGGCACGGCGCATATTGTAAAATTACACAAGAATTCTCTTAAAGCTGCAAAATACATAAGTATTGAAGTTGGTAATAGAGGCTCTACGTTGTGCAGGGTCTGCTCGTGTTTTTTTTGGTATGTTCAGTCAGTCTCCGACCAAAGGAAAATTATGAAACCCACCATTACAGAAGACTTGGCTGCTTCTGAGTCTTGGCTTTTTTTACCTTCTGGTGACACCTCACTGAAATGTTACTTTTTTTTGGTCTTTTTCCTGATTGTGTATTTGTGTTAGCACTTTGTGTGTAAGCTATTTTGCTCTAACAAGATTTTCTTTTTTGTATGTGTTTTCATTTGGTCAGCACTGTGTATGGGTGATGCTGAAGGTTGTGAACCTCTTTCGCTCTTTTTTGGTTTTAGTACTTGCACAGCCTGCTACCTGGCAAAAGGGAATTGTGTGAGAGCATGGCCAGTCCCAACTTACTTTTGAAGCTGAGTCGCATGGGCTTCTGTCAGAAATGCTCCACACTTTTTTCTGTGTTTCTGTGATGACAGGAGAGAATCGTTTTATAGGAGAGAGGGAAATGAAAAGGAAGGGTGGCTTGAGTCTTCTGTATCATGTGGAGAGTTTAGTGCACTGGTCTAATGAGTAACCTGAGAAACCCTGCAACCTTTCAGTGCTCTTGGGCCCCAGTGCGCCTCAAAAGATAGAAGGAAAAGTTTGGGGCCCCTTATCAGTAATTTTGTATGGTTGTACAATGTTGGGCTTCTGCTGCGGTGATTTTAGCTGAATCTTGGTTTTTGGCCTGGTGAGACCTATATACTTCCCATCTGTTTTTTGGCTTTAGAATATAGCTGAAGGAAAACTGGTAGGTCCCTGGCTCTGTGTGCAGGTGCCTATGTGTAAATATTTGTGTACAGTGTGACTGTACTGGCACAGAAAAAGTGAATAATGTGCCTCCTTTTTTTTTTTTTTTTTTTCCTTTTAATTTCAATATGGATATTGATTATTGGTGTAACTTCAAAAAAATTTCCAGCAAGACAAACATCTTTTTGTGTCTCGGGTGGGTGCAGACACAGTGGAAGGTGCAGTAGCCTCCAGCAAGGGGCAGGAGCAGCAGCTCCACCTCTTGAACGTTCAGTGTGTTGACTATGTGCCCCTTGAAGTTCTGGAGGGAAGCATGTCCTCTGGGTAGTTTAATCTCACCAACCTTTTTGGCTGTGGGGCCAGTATATTTCCTTAGTGAATCACTGTCTGCAGCTGTGGTCAGAGCCAGGAACATAGTTTTGGGTGGAGCACTGGTGGAAGGGCAGGAGGTAAAAAGTCACGGTGAATTAAGACTTCTGCTGAGGGGGACAAAAAAAATAATTACCAGCCTTAAGTCACTAATTGTGACAACTTTACAAGTTTTGGGATGTGGCCTCAAAACTTGCTAGATTGATTATGACTTTAGACGTGTATCAGAGGGTCATGGCTTAGGTGTTCTCATGTCTCTTGATGTTACTGTTATTTACCATTATGTGACATTTTAAACCATTACTGAGACATAAAAGAGGATGGTTTGGTGTTGATATGACTGTGTTCTGGGTATTATTGGTTCAAATTTTGCATGGTGGCTTTTTTTTTAAAACTATTTAGTTTTTTCTAAGATGCTCTCTGTCTGAAATCTGAGCATGATCCATTGGACATATTTACTGTAATGCAGCTACATTTCGGACAACACCCTGATTCAGAGAGGTTAAGTGGATTATCCTTCTCTTAAGAAACCTGCTAGGTAGCTCAAACGCTCCATTCTTTTAAAGACAGAAGTTTTCAAAGATTGGATTCAGAATGGGAACTGGTATTAACTATGCTCTAGATCTGCCTTGTGAAGTAAACTGTATCCATGCTGAAGAAGAAACCACAGCTTTGTTGCATCGAAAATAGGAGCATTAAATTGAAAAAATATACTGGGAAAGGTTCATTAGGAGAGGAGAACAAGTAAAGATGACTTGTTTTTCTGAATGTTTCTGTAAAAGTAGGAGGATGTTGAGGGAGAATATACTGTCCACTCCTAGACTAATTTCTGCCAAGTCAGTGATCAATACTGTCTCCTCAGGTCCAAATATCATTTATGTGTGTTCCCAATATCCTCAGCCAGGACAGCCAGCAAAGAGGTGTCTGACAGCTCTGCTACTGGATGGTTTTCCATGGACACTGTGACTGGTCAGACATTTTCCCATTGCAAACCAGTGAGTGACTGGGGGAAGCTGCTGAGTTGTTTCAGCTATAAACTGAAACAACGCATGCTTTTTTTACTCAAAAATGTAAATACATGCTCTCTCTTTAGGTGTTGTTTTCCTTTGTGTCTAAGTGACTCAGTCTAGCCTGTGAAAGCCTTCTCATGTGGTAGAAAGTTTAGAGGTTTGGGGGTTTTTTTCATCAAAAGCCCAAACATGACTGATGTTGGAGTAACTTGATAATGTATACTTTTCCTTGTTGAATACATTACTAGGAACTGATATAATTTTGGTTCACATTGGAATCATGGCAGAAGTTGGGTTGTGTTTAGTCTTACTGGACAAAGATATTTCCATTTTCTGTAAACTCTTTTATGGAGGGGTTTGACATGCAATTTCTATATGAGATCTTGTAGTTTTTCCTAGTGTGCAGTTGTGCCTAGGTATTTTTACAAAGGAGTAGCCACAGTCAGTGGCTGGAAAACAAAAACCCCATGGAACACTTCAGGCCTTTTAAGGCTTTGGGAAAAAACTTTGCAGTTTACCCTTGTGTGTGGAAGGAAGTCTTCAAAAGTGAATGGTTTTCTAAGCTTGCACTGGAAATTCAGATGTAATACACTTTAAGCAGGATTTCTTACATGTCTCAATGACCCTGTCCCCAACGGGTAAATGTGAACATATTGGAGCAGAGCCTAAATGTGGGACTCAGTGTAATGCTTTTTACTCCTTCTAGGATGCATGCCGAAGGAAAACAGTCTGGAGGATAGGCTGTATTCCTGTACCATTCAGCCGCCTGCCAGACTTCAGAGTTGAATAGGGTTCCTGTAGTTGAATGTTAATACATTGTAGCAAATACATGAATTGCTTCAGTGGGGCATTTTGCCTGGTTTATGGTATCAAGACTTATTTTCTTTGAAAGTATGTTTTCATCTTGCGGTAAGCCTTGCATAGAGACTTTTGACTGAGTAGTAAGCTAAAGTGAGTGTTGAAGAAATCAATATTCCTTTTACTCCATCTCTTATATAGATTAAATGTATCTATGAATTTTTTTTTTGTGTTTTGGTTCTGTTTTGTTCTAAATAAGAGAAACAAGAAGGAAAAGGGAAGCTCAGTAACAAACTTCAGGGGCCAAGCAGTGTCTCCAGACCTGATCCTGGTTGATGGCATGCAAAGGGTGAAGGACTGTGCTGGAGGACTCAGGAAATAAGAGGCTAAGTGCCCTTTGATGTGTTAGTGTTGCCTTTTCCTATATATTCTCGGGAAGCTATTAATTAATGATCCTTTATTATAGGTCAGTGATACAAGAGTGTGTTTTGTTTTGGAGAATGCCCTTAAGCAAGTAACTGAAAGGACACCTTAGCAGAGGAAAATGTTTGGTCGTTGCTTTTTCCCCTGGGGGCCTAAACTATATTCCCACCCTGAGCAGGTTTACCTAAGAGCATTTTATCATGGCCTATCTGCCTCTGTACTGGGGTTGTCATTAAAAGTACTGAGGGTCTTTGGGGTTGTGTTCTCTGTTCTTAACTTCTTGACATGGCAATGCTGGTAGAGTGGCACCCTGCTGCCCAAGCCTGATATCATGGTCTCAAAGTCAGGATTGATTGCGGCACCTGAGGCTGAAATGGTTGCTGAGCGCCAGCTCGCGGTAACTCCAGATGGAATTACAAAGCCGGGTATTTCTGAAAGTTGTCATCAAAGTTAACACCCCCAATTCTTTGGCCCTCTTTCTCTTACAAACCTTGAAAAGGCTTTAGAAAACTTTTGATGAACTTTCCAGCATCTGGAGAAAAAACTTCTGTAGTTCACAGGAGGATTTTGAGCTGTGAAAGTGGTACTACCGGCAAAGCCTTGTGTGGTTTTGGTGCTGTGCGCTGCACATGTCTGTTGTCCCTCTTCCTGATCTTGCTGACAGAAGTGCAGGATTTATCTGGAAAGATTATCATGCCTTCTCTTCTGCGTTCAGCCAAACTGGCCCTGGTTTTGGGAACAGGAGATAAGAGAAGTTTATTCCGTGTTTTGAAAAAATATTGATGTTTATAGCCTTATCGGAAATGGATTATTTGGTCCTATTTTAGTTGCTGTTGTTTAGTATGAGGTTGAAATGTTTTCTCAGATGAACTTAAATATATTTGTTAAGATAATGGGATTGTTTTACTTATGAAGTTGTTTATCTTTAGGAAAAGTCAAATCCTTTTGTTTAATGTACCTGCCTGGTTTACAGAACCAGTGGAGAACATTTTTATTTGTCCATTTTAGTGGGTCAAAACCCAGCTACATATCTTGGTTAGGGGTTATTTTTATTTGCTTCAGAGCCAAGTTGGCAGGACACTGGAGTTCACGTCAGGACAAGGAGTAGGTGCTCATTCTGTAGGTCAGACATCTTGCTTTGTTGGTCATCTTCTGGGATCTCTTCCTCTTATTAAATATAGACTGTGGTTTTGTGATTAGGATTTATCTCCTCATTACAGCTTTCTGGTGGTGGGTACAATGAATAGGTTTGTTTGGTGTGTCCAATCAGTTAGTATATTCCGTAGAAGAAAATAAGAGCAGCATTTACAGCAGGGCTTTGAAGGGTGGCATTTCCTGCCACTTTTCAGACCATGTACCAGGAGGAGTGTCTGATGAAGTGAGCTCTTTGTTCTTGAAACTCCAGTTAGATTCTGCCGTGTAATACTTGATAAGCTATTTCAAGGAATAAACATACGTAGCAACTCTGTGCTAGAAAATGTAATTTGTGCAGCAGCTCCTTTTTTTTTCTGCCTTGAAATATTTTGCGTGCCAAATCTGAGAATTTTTAACATCTGATAGATGGGATTTTATCATAAAGTTGCACAGCACTTAAAGCAAAAAGCTGATTCTCTGTATTAGTTTTGAGAGTCTCTACTCCTAACGTCTGTTTCTATCACACCATTTCTGCTATCATTTTGCTTTAGTGATCTAGTACCTTAAATGACTAGGACTCTGGTGCAGTAGTAAACTCCTTGGAGGTTTTTTTTTTGTTTGTGTATAGAAGCCCATGAAAAAACTGTATTGCAATGTGATGAAATAGTTGTATTAAACTTTTACTGTATAGTTATACCTTTGTCAGTAGGATGTCTTTGTACCATGCAGTTAAAGTGGAGATGCCATCAGCACTGCTGGAGGACAGAAAGCGATACCCAGTTCTGTGCATTTAATTGTGAGCATCCATGGGTCCTTTGTTGGTGGCTTGTTCTTAGCAGTCCTTACTGAGTGAAAAGGGAAAACATTGAGTCATGCAATCCTTTTCCTTGGGATGGTGATTCAGCAGTTACTATGTTCCAGGTGCTTCTGGAGTCGGGGAAATACAGACTAAGTCTGAATTTTGATTTCTTGAACTTGTGTGCTGCTTACAGAAGCGCTCCTTTATATTGCTTGGAAATGTTTGATTTGAAAAGTACACAGTTGCTTTATGCAGTCAGAGAGGCCACAAAACCTTTGCTGTTTTCCTGGGATATTTTTTTATTTCTTTTTTTTCCTGCTGTAAGGTATCAGAGGCTTTGGTAGACAGCATGAGCGCACAGGGGTGCGCCTCTAGCTCAGCTTATAGACAGGATTTGTCTCTTGTTAGGCAAGAACAGTGGGTTCCCATAAATCAGTGGCTAAATTGAAGAGGCAAGAAGGGCTTAAAGCAATAGAGGTCCAGACACCTGCAGCAACAGATCATGGGTCATGCTGCTGCAGGTATGGCCCCAGGCACTCCTGGGGAGGCAGAGGAGAGGAGGCTCTGAGGAGGAGCAGGTGCTTGAGCAGGATAGCTTCTCAAAGAGGTTTCCTTGTCAGATGGGACAACAATATCTGAAAGCTACTGCTTTAAAATGCATGAATTAAGTTTTTTTAATTTTGCAATTCTTGTCAAAGTTGGAGAATAATCTTCATTTGCTGTCATCTAGCCAGCTGGAGGTTTCCTAGCAGTAGGTTTCAAGTGTGTATTTGTGTATGGTTGGGTGTCTGATACTATAGAATTATAGGATATCCTAAGTTGGAAGGGACCCTAAAGAATCATCAAAGTTCAGCTCCTGGCCCTGCACAGGACCACCCCAAGAATCACACCATGTGACTGAGAACATTTTCCAAATGCTTCTTGAACTCTGTCAGGCTTGGTGCTGTGACCACTTCCCTGGGGAGCCTGTTCTAGTGCCCAACCACTCTCTGGGTGAAGAACCTCTTCCTAATATCCAACCTAAAACTCCCCTGACACAGCTTCATGCTGTTCACCTGGACCCTGTCACTGGTCACCAAAGAGGTCAGTGTCTGCCCCTTTGCTTCCTCTCATGAGGACTTTATAGGCTGCAGTGAGGTCTCTCCTCTGTCTCCTGCAGACTGAACAAGCCAAGTGACCTCAGCCACTCCCTGTATGGACCCTTCACCATCTTGGTTGCCCGCCTTTGGATGTTCTCTAATAGCTTTATATTGTGGCACCCAAAACTGCACACGATATTCAAGGTGAGGACTCATCAGAGCAGCGCAGAGCAGGACTATGCCCTCCCTCACCTGGCTGGTGGTGCTTTGCCTGATGCCCCCCAGGACATGGCTGGCCCTCCTGGCTGCCAGGGCACTACTGACACATATTCAACTGGCCATCAACCAGAACCCCCAGGTTACTTTTCACCTTACTGCTCTCCAGCTTCTCATTCCCCAGTCTGGACAGTGAAATCTGTCCATTTTAGTTTTATTGATGCTGAACTTCCTACTTTGTGTTACCATGTGATCATCTTTTCTGCTAATTTTTTTCCAGAGACTGTACCAGAGTAACTAATAATCAGCAACTGGCTCTTTCTTTCTGAAAGTCCAGTCACGGTACTACCACTTTCTCTTCAGGAAACAGCTGGATTTTTATCAGATCTTTGTAACTGTTAGAAGATGGAAAAATTTTGAGAGGTCTCTGTCACATGGCAAGTGCTTTGCTGCTGAGGCTGCTGCAGGTAGTCTGTGCTTGGGACCATTGAGAGGTTAACAAGTTCACTTCTGGAAGGGTCTGAGACCACCTGGAAGTTAGGATGCATCTTGTATGTGCTTGAAACGGCTGTGCCAGTAAGCTCAAAGGTATGGCCATATAAGCTGCTGCTTCCTATATGGGTGTGTATATTTATTTAGCTTGCTGATATTTTGTTGTACTCTGGTCGCAATGCTCTGCACTCTTGCTTCCTTTCCCTATGTACCATTGAAGAAGAAAGGGGGGGGGAAAACAATACCTTGCATTGTTTGCTGATACAGATCTAAACGTGATATTTGTGCATTCTATTAACCTGTTGTACCTTGTTAATGCTGATGCTACCTAGCATTCTTCTATATTGTACCTGGGTTTTTTTTTTCCATTTCTTAAATTTAAGTAAATGATCTGGCGCAACTCTTATATCTGTATAAGGGGAAATGTATGATAATGAGTTGCTTCAGGATTATTTAAAAGCAAAAAAAAAACCCCAGTGGTTTTTATATCTTCTTTCTCTGACCTTTGTGGTTGGAATTAACTGAGGCAGCAAAAAAAATTTGCTATTTGTTTATTTTTCAGTGACCTGAGAAGTTTGTTGACAGCTCAAAAGCTATACTGAGCAAGAATGACTGAAATGTCTGAGTAGCTGAAAGCTTAAGTTCCCTGCTGGAAAGGTAGTTTGTTGAGGAGAAAAAATAAGTTCAGAAGTGGTAACTGTTGGTGGTTATAAATAAAGTTACTCATTTAGGCTCTCAGACGGATAAAAGAGAGAGGTTGTTTCAGTTTTTCATCTTTACCATGTGGTAAATATTAAGGTATGTCATACCCTATGATATTTTAGGTTGCTTTAAAAACAGCTGCACTTGTGCTGTTTTTTACTCAAAGGAAGGTTTTCAAGCATACTGCCTTAAATGGCAAAAGCTGTTTGGGCCAGTCTGAAATAAACAGATGAGTTTATGAATCATTTCACTTTTAATAAGTTGTGTTCCCTGCAGGGCAGCATCTCTATTCTGTCAGTACATTGACAATTCTGATAAAACACTGGATTTTGTTTTTGACCCATATCTGCAAGTGGTGTTGGGAGTAACTAATGTGTACCTGGTGGGTCAACTGGTCTTGTCTTTTGAAAAATAAAGCCTGGTTTGCAACCTTGTGAAGGAGCAGGCTGATTTTCTTTCTTGAGGACAACAGCCATGGCAGTGAGGAGTATGCAATAAACCAGCATGAAGTAGCAATGCGCTGAGACTCCCCTTTGGACCCTGGCAGAGTCCTGAAGACCCCAGGGACTCCCTGTTGGGTTTGGGATCAACTTCGGACAGAAGGCTTGTCTTCCTAGTCTCCAAGTGTTGGGATTAACCTTATTCAGAAGAGCACCAAGTGCAGTCTGGGTCATTAGGTGTCTTTATTACCCTGCATATGGTGCTGATCCCACAAATTACAATTTTAGTTTAAAAGTCTTTGTTTAAGAAGCAGCTATCTTCTATGCTTAGCTGTGTTTTGGCCTAATTAAGTGAAGAACTTGGGGGCTTACATGAATAGCTCAATAATAATTAACCTCTCTTTGACTTCACTGGTGCAGAACTAGGATGCTCCTTGTTAGCCCTAGATTTCTTCTGCCTTGGTGTTGGCTGTCTGAGCATTGACACATGACTCTTTCCCCTTTAATGCCAAGTGTTTCTGTGGAGGTGTTACACTTCTTAGGCCCCTTCGGAAAGTAATAATAAAGCTGCAATGTTCTGGGGCTTATCCTGAGTCTGAAGCTTAGCACTGAGTGTCCTACTCATCATGGTTTCCAAGTCTTTGTGTGCATTTTGCCCAAGGCTGAGGGAGCTGTTATAAAGGTCTCTCCTGAGCTATGGGGGATGCAGGTGAGGGGACTGTTCCTAGTCTACAGGTTTTGCTTCTCTTATCAGCAGTTTCCAAACAAGCGGCTGCAATAGTGGTTTCTGACTGGGCAGGAGTGGGAAGTTGCTGGGGAAGCAAAGGCTTGTGGGCGGGTAGGTTTATAGGCACAGGAGAGTTTTAGGGTTTTGGTGATCTACAGCTAAGCTATGTGACCATGGCTAAAGATAAAGAAATCCAAAACAAGCAGTGGGAATTAGTGTTGAGGCTTGAGTTTCTAAAATTTGTTGCCTTAACTCACATGGTAACAGGTTGTATCATTTTTTTCCATGGAGATTTGGCTTCTCATGTTGTTCTACTTAAAATAAGTAAAACCATCTTGATTCAGCAAGGTTAGTAATCCTAGGATGAATATGGGGTACAGTTTCACCCAAATTAGAGAAAAGTCATAATGTGTTTAAAATTAAGCATTTTCTAAAATACCTTCTGGTTTGGCTTCTAGCTGGGTGCGAGTCACTTGGCATCTTACACATCACAGTCCAAGCTTTCTGTGGGTGAGTTAATGAACATTTAGGGAAAGATGTCCCAAACCATGACAGGGAAGGTTGAAGTAAATCTTCAAAGGTCCCTTCCGACTTCAGCAGCCTATGACTGTGGCCCTGTTGGGATGCAGAAAACCCCTAAAAATCCACTTAACAGTAACCAGGAAAAAAAGTATTAAAATCCAGGATCTTGATACAAATTATATTTAAGAAATAGTGACCCTGGTCCAAGCATAACTTCCGCAAATCTGCCCTCCCGCTTACTGAAATGCACACTGCATTGCTGCCATGGCTGCCGTGGTGGGTAACAGTGGGTGACACAGCCCAGCACGAGACCTGCTGCCGTATTTCCCTTCACCCGGCAGTGCTGGTGTGGCCTCCGCATCCGTGTCCATCCTGTCAAGGACAAGGGCAGGAAGCCTCTTCATCAATTGAGTCTCTGTGCTCTTCGCACAGATGAGCCTTTGTTAACGGATGACTTGTCTAACTTAACCACCGCTTTTTGACCAATCTCAGGATCATTATTACATTGATTTGTACATTGACTATAGAGCTGCTTTTATTGCAGGCATTTTCCTGGAAAGACAGAAGTCAATTTCTTATTTCTACTTATTTCCTTTTAATGAAGTCACCAAGCCATCTCCTTACTATTGCACAGCATGGCATATGTTGAGGGAAGAACATTTACCCCTGGTGGCTTTTGTAGTGAAGATGTTCAAAACTGTCACGCAAGTTCCCTAGGAGATTCTGTGGCTTTTTAGGAAAGGATCCATAAGAGACTATTAAGAGTGCAAATGCTGCTACCATGTTGGCACACAGAAGGCTGAGCTCAGTGGTGCTTCCTTTGATTTATGAGAAAAGAAGCAGAGCAGTATATGAAGCGGGCAGTAAAGGAGGAGGGTGCCATGTAGTTCCTACCTCTGCTGATAAAATTGAATTTCCTGAGTACTGTATAGGGTTCATTACATGCCAACCTTTGTCCTTCAGGCTCCAGGTGGTATCATGAGAGCTGCTGTTAGGAGAAAAAAATAGTCCCATGTTGAAGGCATGGTGCAGAAAATAGACTGAAGAACTGGATGTTTCTCTTTCCTCAAAAAAAAGCAGGAAGAAGCTGCATATGACATTATGCATTATGGTGTAAAGTGGTAACTGTGTTTTACATGGCAAGCGGTGTTCCACACCTGTGGTGCAACATGGTCCATGTTACTCATACAGCTGCCTAAGGAATGGCATGTGTGGATCTGAGTGCATTCAGGGTGATCCATCACTAGCCCATGCTCGGTCTTGAGTATTCGAGAATCAACTTGCTGGGGAAAATTTCAGCTGGAAGCTTTCTTTCGCAAGAGAAGAACCATGAATGAATCACATCTTTTATTTCTGCAAACGTGTCCATATATCATTTTTAGACAAAAAATAAATGGATACGATTTTATCTGAGGGAAAGACTTGTACAGCATATTAGGGTAAAAAAAAACCCAACAAACAAACAAGCTTCTTGCAAGTTGGCTAAAATTGTGTATTATCTCTGAAAGTTGGATATGTTTGAGACAGGTCTTAATGTGATCTGGAGGGATGAAAATGGAGCATGTGGCTCTTACATTTCTAGTTATGGCCCTAGATTCTATAGTTCTCTTGTACAAATGAGATCTTGCTTATGTGAATATGAGGTGTGGATTTAACTCCTAGGACAAGAAAACATCATGAAAGCATTTGTCTATCTGAAAATATACACAGAAGTTCTGGCACTCACATTTGTGCATAAACAAACATGCTCCTGTCTGTCTGAAGGAGAAAGGGACCTGAAAATGTGACCAAAACAATGTTGTGTCGGCACACTCTTCAAAAGATCTATGTTCTGTGATAAACTTGCTGCCAGGATTGAACTGTGCTCATCTCATGAGTGAGCAGCTAGAATTATGATGAAAGTATAGTCACTTCTTCAAAATAAAGACAAGCTGGTACTTGAAACAACAGGGAACTTGTAGGAAGACTGGCCCATGAGCAAGGGCAAAGTAGACATCACATGAATGCTGTTGTGGGATTTGAATGATTTAAACTGCATTGCTGCCTCTGCCAAAGACTTGCAGCCCTCAACAAATAATTCATTCTGCTTTTGCTGTGGTTGTCCAGTTGCAAAATAGTACAGGGTTTTCCATTTCCAGTATCTTCTCCCCTTTTCCTGGGTAGAGAGATGTAGTGCATAAAGCTCTTGCCTTCCCTAAGAGCTTGGACTAATGCAAATAAAACCAGATCTACTGCCTGTGCTAAGAAAGGGGCCAAGTTCTGTGTGGCTTGCTTGGAGGAGGAGTAGGCACATAGTCCCTGTGGCTTGCAATATTTTCCGGTGCACACATGAAAATGATGTGACACTTAGAGGACTCAAAATTAATTTCCTTACAGGTGAGGAAATCTCTGTTCCTCCCTGCACAATGAAGTATTTTATATGCTGTGTCGGGGGTTAAAGATAGTATGTGCGGTAGGCAGAAAGTTATTGCTATATTTTGAGATGATGATTTATGACTTCTTTGATAAGAAAATTGGTTCTGTTTAAGGCCAAGTCTTTTTGAACAGCCAAGTAAAAGCTTGGAGAACGCTAATACAGAGCTGGCAGTGGAGAAACGCATTGCTGCTGCAACATTTATTTGGAGTAAACCATCATTGCTGCTGCAACATTTATTTGGAGTAAACCATAAGGGTCTTTTGATGTTTCCTACTATCCTAGAGTTCAGGAGTGCTGTAGAGGCACCAGCTACAGCAGAAATGTCTTGTGAGGCTGTGTTTTCTAGTAATAATGAGCAAGATGCTTTTGAGATGTTTTACCAGTCTGAGATTAACAGACTGAGTTTTTTATTTTTTTGAAGAGTAAAAATACAATTTTGGCTAAAGCAGTCTGAATAATTAGTAACATGCTTAAAAACATTCACTTTTATTTTGAAATGGCACTTCTGAGAGTAATTCAATAGGGATAAGCCTCCCTCTAGGTGACCAAGTTGGAGCATTTTTCCCAGAGGAGGTCTGGGCTGAAGAAGCACTCATTCATTCTTGGGTGTGGGTCATGTTCACATCAGCTGAAATGAAGCATGTGCTTTTTCTGACTAAGGAGGCTTTCCTGAATCCTCTTCTGTTCTACAGTAATTTGCTAAAAACACTTCCCTTTGCACAATTCCAAGTTGTTGTTTCAGCAGTGTTTAGGTAATTTTATTTTACCTAAGCATTATTGAAAAAAAAAGAAATAAAAAACCACCACCCAAACTGAACAAATAGCTGTTTTGTTGACTCACAGCATGGTAATATGAGAAGTGACTTTATCAATAGTATGAAAAGTAGTAAAAAATCCTGGCTGTGTTTAAGCAAAGGAAGACATTTATATTTGTTTTAGACTTGCATTCTTTAGTGCCATAAAACTCTGATTATGAGTAAGTATGATTAAATATGTTTTAGTAGGACTGTGTGAAGCAATCATGGAAAATTCCCAGTTTGAGCTTGTGCAGGCATACTGTGAAGTCCAAATACTGTGAGTTTTGTTTGGGTTTTTTCTTCTGCTCTTAGGGCTTGTTTTTTTTTTTTT
>VWZG01006118.1:383735-542045 GCA_013396735.1 Grallaria varia | reverse complement strand
TTATTATTTAAGAAAAAGCACCTCTCTCTCTGGGCATGGAAGAATCAGTAATACTGCATTTTGAGTGCTGCACTTGTTTTTTAATTCAGGCACGCCTATAATTTGACTTGAAATAATTGTGCAGTCACCTTTTTTATAGATAATTTAAAGCATCATCCTTTGTGATGGAAAGCCTGCAAAATCCTCTCAGGTCTCACAGACTGCGGAACTGCACCACACTGTGGGAAGCAGATCTTTATGGAATTGTCTGGGCTGATGTTTACAGAAGAGTTGGTTGGTTTAATTCAAAAGTTTACAGAAGAGTTGGTTAATGTAATTCATTGCTGAGTTAAATGAATTGCCATGCAAAGGTTTGTGCTGCCGAGTAGACATGCTTTCAGAGGTAACTAAGAGAGAAGTCATGGTTCTCTGGGCTTTAGGGTCAATGAGGATTGCTTGTGAAAGCCTGCTGTCCACTGTGTTGATTCATAGCTTCCAGCATACCTTTTGGGTGGCAGGGCGAGGAAGGGAAGCTGGGAAACGCAGAGCAGGGATGTGTAAACCTACTGAAGCAGTTTGCTTGCTGGAGAAAAGCATGGTTTTGTTAGACTTCAAGTTGCTATATGATCTGTGTATGTTGTCTATCTGTTGGCCTGAGAGAGACATCTCTCTACAACTCTCTGTAAGGAGGTTGCAGCCAGGCGGGGTTGGTCTCTTCTCACGAGTAACAAGCGATAGGACAAGAGTAAACAGCCTCAAGTTGCACTAGGGGGAGGTTTAGATTGGATATTAGGAAAAATTCCTTCACCAAGAGGGTTATCAAGCTTTGGATCAGGAAGACCAGGGAAGTGATTGAGTCACCATCCCTGGAGGTATTTAAAATACATGTAGACATGCCACTTAAGGACATGGTTTAGCACTCAATGATCTTATAAGTATTTTCCTGTGGGGGCCCCAGCTGGCCTGGGGTCTCTGTGGAGTGGTTGGACTGGAGTAGGAACTTCTGCACACCATCAGGTTGACTTACACAGAAGGAGAGCCTGTGGCACAGAACAGAAATTCGGTCTCTAAAGTGCTGAGTCATGGCTTACCAACACGCGCAGCTCCGAGCAAGCTCGGCAGACGGGGCACACCGGCCCTGGGCACACACGACATGGCACGCAATGATGGGGACTGCGTATGTGCGCGCGCTGCCAGATGGAGCACTCACCAGTTCCGAGTGGCGGCTGCATGTGCGCGCACAGCAACGCACACACAGTTGCAGGCTCTGGCGAAACACAGCTGCGGTTAACAGGCAACGGCGGGGTCTGCAGGCAGCGGTGGGGTCTGCAGGCAGCGGCATGCTCCCAGGTGGCAGCAGGCAGTGGCAGGCAGCGGCAGCTGACAATCTTGCGTGCCGTGGACTTAAGATGGGGGTCTGCGGCCGCCAGACCCTGCGAAGTCCTCTCGGCCGCTCTTGGTGATCTTCTTGTGTGCTGCTTTCTGGCTGCGTTAAGCAGGAGCTCTCCTGGGTCGGCTTCCCCTCTTCGCTCTTTCATTCGCGGTAGCTACTTCTTCTTCGGGAGTCTTCGCAATCACGTCGGGGTCACCAGATATTGCTGTGCGGTCGGGGTAGGTCAAGAAGCGACACATCTTCTTCCAAAAACAGGACCTTTATTGTATCAGAAGCTGCGGTTTATATAGACCTTAGTACCGACACATGTCCATGGACTATTGGTTTCTCTATACATAAATAATTCTTAATTGGACACACAGACTGCGCATATTGGCAAGCCATGACTCAGCACTTTAGAGACCGGACTTCTGTTCTGTGCCACAGTCTCTCCTTCCGTGTAAGTCACCCTGATAGTGTGCAGAAGTTCCTACTCCAGTCCAACCATTCCACAGAGACCCCAGGCCACCTGGGGCCCCCACGTTTTCCAGCCTAAATGATTCTAAGATTCTATGTTCATCTGCGGGTAGTCTGAAGTATCAGATGATGTGTGTTGAAATACGTCTATCTCTTGAAGACAAGATGCCCAGAGTGAAAAGAGAAACTTGTTTTTTGGCTATGCTTTTGCTAGCAGCATGATCCCCTGCCTGTTGGTACATGCTGAGCTCTCCACAAAGATACTTCTGCTTCACACGCAAATACATGTCACACCCCCTTAGTCTCTGCCATCATATCATTACTTTCACCAGCCTTAAATTCTGTTGAGTTTCACTTTTGAATGTTATAGAGTGATAGAACAGTCTGGGTTGGAACAGCCCTTAAAGATCATTTAGTTCCAATCCCCCACTCCGTGCACATCCCCTGTTGCTCCCTGCTCTGTGGGCTGGGACATCTTCCACTATATCTTCTCATATATCTGTCTCAAAGCAGCTGTGTTCCTGGCAGGTCTTCCTCTGGTCTCGCATCTGTTTTTCTAATCTGGGGAAGCACAGCTTTCCACAGCTGGCACTTGCAGGCTCTTCCATGCTGGGGGAGATGTGACTGTCGGGCACAGCTGGCAGGTGTTTGTGTGAAGGAAGCAGGATTTCCTCAAATTGGCATCTTGACCTGAGTAGGTCACATAGATTAGTATAGAGTCTGATTTCAGACCTGATCCTGGAGAAGTGGAGAGAAAAAAAAGAATTCTCCCTCTCTGCTGCAGTGGTGCTTCACTGTTTGCTTGAGCTAATGCCCTTGGCTAATGGGAAGAGCTTAGCCAGGGGTTCCCACCTTGATAAATGAATGGTACATCTCTGGGAGAGTACAGTGTATAGTCAAAATCACTTGGCAGAGGAGGTCCTTTGCCTTCTGAGAGGCATTCAGCTGTTCAACTCTGGTTTTGTTATGCTTTTGCATACTGGACGTAGTAAACTAGAAGAGAGTCTCAAACCAGATGCATTTTCTTGTACTCCTTGGACATTCATCTCTGGGATAAATGCCTGTTTTGTCAGGTCATAATGCTTTAAATTACTTATATTTGTTTAAGCTCTTCCAGTGGCTTTGTGCTTTAGTTTCGGGTTAAATCTTCTACAACCTGCTGCACAGTAAAACATGCATATGTGCAAAGAAAAAATAAATTACAGAAGCAACTTCTCTATGTTTCTGCTTCTTCTGCTCCTGCTACTAGGTTGAGGTAGTCATTTTTCCTTTTGACAATTACTAGCTCTTGTAAACATGCATTAAAGAAAAAAAAATCAATGCTAGAGTCGTGCAGTAAATGTTCATCCCTGTCATAAAAACAAGGATGCAGAATGGGAATGTGTCAAATCTCTAGGTGTGCCTGAAAATGAGGAAACGTGCCACACCTTTCTGTTGAAAAGAGGAGTGCATTTTAAGCTTCTTTGGAAAGGTGCTGCAAGCCATGAGCAAAGGTGTGTCCCTGTGCAACCAAGGAACCTGTGAGCTGCTGTGTGTGAGCTGCCTCAGGGGGTTGTCTGTAGTTGTGAGGTGGAACAATATGAAATTAGTGTTCAGTCCAGTGTATGGTGTGCAAATCTATGGCAGGAGAGAGGGTTTGCTGATATGAAATACATGCTCTGTTTCTGTGTTTCCTGCTAAAAGTGTTCACTTCTGACAGTTTAGTGGTGAATGAACTTCAAAGTAGTACCTTTTTTATATGTAGCAGATAGGAAAAATGCCAATAAAAGAAATAATGACTTGCCATAAAGACTTGGATGACTCGCTCTGTAGATGTTTCATTTTATAGTTTCACAAGTGCAGGAAAAAACAAAACAGATATGCTAATAAGAGTAGCATTACTGGAAGGAAATGTATCTGGTCAGGGAGAAGTGGAGTAAGCAAAAAAGCAGGAGATTGCTTTTCAGGGGGTTGTGACCTTGGGCGGCTGAATATAATGAATGCAGTGTTTCAGACTGCCTATTTACCTTGCAACTGCTGCATACCATTGGTATTCATCAGCAGGGACAGGCTCTGTAGTGGGAAGCCTTGCAAAACATCACCTTGTTTCTGAGAGGACCTTAAAGTTGATAAAATGCAAAAGTGTTCCAAGTGCATTCAGGAAATGCTGCCTTTTGTCTGAACTTCATGAATTTCTAACTTTACCCAATATATAAACTTTCTTGCTAAATATTCCTTCAATATATGTCCCAAACTCTCTTTTCTACAATGTTGCACCTTCTGTCTGTATTACGGTGGTGTAAAATGCCCCCAGTGCAGACTGCTTTGGTATCACGTTTCCTCTGGGAAAGCAGAGATTAGCCCTGATTGACAGTCTTCTGCTTGCACCAGGCAACAGCTGAGAAGGAGCCTGGGCTGGGATTAAATTTCTCTTCCACTATTGCCACCCAGTCTTTCTTGTCCCGTGTGCACTGTGAAGTGAATTAGGTGTTTTCAACTGGCTGTTGCAATTTACTTGTGTTTAAAAACATTTGATCACAGGTTTGAGAAGTAACTCATGAGCATATATTTCATATTTACTGACACCTTGGTGTTTGTTTCAGTGTTGGTAGATTAGATCCTATTTATGAGCCATTTACAAACAATGAATTTTGTATTGAATAATAAATTATTTAAGGTTATAGGATTTTATCCTTTGCAGTTTGACACATTTGCTTCATATTTCAAGAGAAAATACATTGAAAGACAACAATTATCAAGTCTTCTGTGTTTTACATCTCTGTTCATGGCTGAGTGCTAAAATTTTTTGGGAGTCTTTTTTGAGTTTCTGACCTGGAAGGAGAAGGTGGTAATCATTGGAGAAGGAGGAGATGGGAAGAGCTAACAGCCGGTCCTCCTGCCTGCTCCAGACCCAAGAGAGGTGTCCACCAAAGTCTCAAGAATCCCAAAATACTGATTGGGGTAGGCAGAACAAACAAAAAGAGGATTTAGGAAAGTGGAAGAAAGGGACACTTCAGGATTATAGACAGGTGCAATAATTTCACAGAGTCTCATTAGTATCCCCTTTTTCAACTGCTGTGAATGCAAATTAATCCTAAAGTAAATGGAAAGTGGAATAAACTCTTTTTTCCCCCCCTTAAGTGTGTAGACTTGTGTGTCTCTTTATAGGTCTTATGGGGAATCTAACTGAAGGTCACCTTTCAGCTCTTTTCCAGCCACTCCATCCCTTCTGAAAATCGAGAATATCTTTTTAAACAGTGTTTAGCCAGATTACTGTTTTTCCTAGGTGCTTGCTTCTGTCCTGTTGGTTGAAGCTCCCATAAGGCATCAGCAAACATGCTTGCCCTTTTCTGTGTAGAACTACAATACCTGTTACTTAGTAGGTTTTGAGTGCAATTCATATACTGCTGGGATTTAATTAAAACACTGTTGCCTGCTTGCTTTTGTTTATTAAGATGTGCATTTCATTGCTGTATGCAAGGCAGTGAGCTGCAGAAAGCCAAAGGTCAAAAGACATCCGAAGTTACACACCATAAAAGGTGCAAATGTCCTTCTAAGGCAAAAAAACTTCCCCATGGTGAGGCTGGTAACGCGTGTACTGTATGAGATGCTAAGACTGAGCTCAGACAGTACTCACCAGGCACAGCAGTGTACCTCTGCATCCCCCACACTCCCTGTGTGTGTGAGCTGTGCTTGCCAGCCTTCCTGCCTCAGGTGCATGGGAATAAGCCAGTGTTCTGCCCTGTAATGATAAAGTGTGCCATTAGGTTTTGCTTAGTTGGTTGTGTTTTCATCAGGTGATCTCCAGACAGGCAATTTGGAGTTGCTCAGTGATTATTATGGTTTGCAGTGTACAAATTAGTGTAGGAAGTTGCTAACATTAGCCTTCCAACTTAGGACTTCAGTGGCAGCATCGGCTTTTTCCGTGTTCACCCGAAGCACAAAGGTAAGGAGGGAGAGCGCAGGAGGATACTGTGTTACTGATCACTCATTGGGGCATCTGTGCTCTGGCAAAGGATCATCCAGTTTTCCTGACCTGTTTCTAGAAGCCAGGCAGTGCAGGTAGGCTTCAGACATGGAGAGGGGAGGGTGTCATTCCCCAAAGCAATTTGCTTACCTCCTGGATTTTTAATATTAATTAATTTTCATTTATATAATTTTTAAGGATGATTAGGTCCTGGGAATATAGTACTGGTTCCCCACCACTTCAAGTTGCTTCATAACCCATGTTGGACTTGTTCTGTGTGATGATGCAAGTCTGATAACGTCTGCCCAAGCTTCCCAAATGAGCCTCAGTGCTGCTGCCACCCGGTTGCTGCAGTCACTTGCTGCAGGCCAGAAACCCACGTTTTTGTGGCTGGATGCGTAGACATGACATGTTTATTCTTCAAGGAGCTTCTCTGGGCTCCCGTTCCTGCCTTTGAGCTGTGGTGTGCTGCCCTGCGCCCGCCCTGAGGGACCACACGGGTGGGGCCAGGCTGCTGGGCTGCCAGGCTGTCTTAGCTGTTGGAGCTGGTGTTATGAAGAGGTGTTTGTCCCAAATCTGGGATATTGCCCCTGATTTATAGCATGGCTTATCAACAGGGTCAAGCAGGGCTGCCGGTGAAAGCTGCTGGGTGAATCTCAGTGGCTTGTGGGAACAGCGGACTTAAGCTCCAGCTGCTGAGCTCAGTGCAGCTCAAACCTCTCAACTCCTTGTGGTTGAAGTGTAGCTGGGATTTGTTCCTCAGCATGGGGTCAGACCGGCCAGATGGGCCCTTTGGAAAGGCAAGGATGAAATGGTTGTTGAAAATGCTACTGAGCAGGTCCAACAGCACATCCTAATTTACCAACTGTCTGGTGTTTTTCACCTGTTCCACCTGGTTTCTTTATTCCATTAGGTTTTAACCATAACAAGTCCTTATTCTACTGATTTTTACCTATATGGTGGTTTCTATCTGTAGAACATGGCAGTTGCTCAGAGTTAGGATGAGATTCTTGTGATTGTAGTGCAAAACCCGTTTAGTTTGCCAAAACTACATTGATTAAAAAAACCCAACAAAGAACAACAAAAAAACCAAAACCAAATTGAAGCATGAACTAGCAATGAAAAGAAATAATTCAGTGCAATTACATACTTCTAATATTTGTCCCTGTGGTGAGAGATACTTGCAATGATCATATTGTGAAAGCAAAGCTGCAAAATGAAATGTAGCGTACTGAATCATATATTGTAAATTCAGTGTGAGGGGATCAATACAGCTTTGGAGAAGAAGTTATGACTTGACATTTAAAATTCTCCTATTTCCAATAGTCATTGTTTCTATTAATAAAATAAATGGATGAAAGAACTGTGGGTGACTGGGCCATTATTTTATTTTCTCACTCCTTTTCACACTTACTTTCTTGGCCATGTGATGCTTTTTGACATTTTATTGATGATGCTTCTTGATACAAGAAGGCTTTGATAAATATTACCATAATAAAATCAGACTGCTGACAAAGAGTGGTCAATGGTACAAAATGTATATTGATCAGAAATTTCACCTGCTTTGCAAATTCAAATCAAGCTGAACCACTGTAATGTCCCTCTAGGCAATGCATATCCCTGCTTGTGTAGCACAACTGGCATCTGTGGGAAAACTAGTACTTTATAGTTGTTCTGTATTGGATTTTCTTCTAAAATTTCCATATCCAGGTACATAGAGAGCAATGTTGAAACCAGTGTTAAGTACTGACCAGTCCTTGACTAATAAACCTAATGAAAAGCCTAATGTCTCATGAGAATAAATGGTCTCTTCAGGACCCATGTGTTCAGAAGGGATGGTTTTTCTTTTTGCACTTAATCAGCTTTAAAGTACTCAAAGCGTTCCTCCTAAACAAAATGTTTTGAAATTGTATTGGACATGTATGTTTGCAAATGGAAGTTTGCATTTTGCAAACAAGAGTCTCCATGGTCTTTGCAGACAGTCTATGAGAAACATCTCTCAAGTTCAGTCTCATAGTAAACCAAGTTTCAGAGTGATTGGTCTCTCCCCTGCCCCATGGCTGATGCTTGTGAGTCAGCTCTCCTGGCCTTTGCTGTCTCTCCTGCTCAGGCAGGAGAGAGAGGAAGGGGGAAGAAAATACTTGGGTGTTTTATAAAACTTGTGGAAAGTTGCTCTGAGACCATTAGCAACCTGTGGCAGATGACTTAATTTGGTACCTTGGAGTTTTTAAGGACAAAGCTTCTGAAGAAGAGTGAAGCTGTGTAGCTGAGCCCCAATAAAGAGGGTAGTGAAGAAGATATTCCTACCACTGCTTCACCCCAGTCCCAAGAGGATAGCTTAAGGGAGTGAGTGAGAAGAGAATGCTAGCAGGACTTCACACATGCAGGTTTAGAAATCCTTCTTCCCCTCTATGTGAGTTTATAAGCATGTCATGTAGCATAAGCAAAACATTGCCAAGCTGGCAGCTTTTGAACTGGGGACTGCCAGGCTTAACCAAGCATGGTGGATGAGCTACAGGCATTCTGGCAGGATGTCCTCTTTTTCCCTGAGTGAGTGATGGAGCTGCTCAGCAGTGTAACAGCTGACTAGATGATATGGAAAAGAGTGTGTTAGCAGAAGCTAGTGGTGATTTAAACTGGCTTGTTTGGGCAGTCACGCTGGGATAACTACTCTTGCTGTATTGCTGTAGGCTTCAGTGAACAGTTCTTAGTGGAGAATCTCTCTTCCCCTGCTGCTTTTTTGCGTAGTCTTTCCTTGGTTCTGTCTTCCTTAAAAATACCTGTTGACATTAAAATGTATCGATACAGAGTAGTGGTTAAGGTCACTTGATTTTAAGGAAACGAAGTTTTCTGGGTTTTTTATGTTTTTGTGTTTGGTTTTATTGACCTTTTTTTTTTGTTTATGGGATTTTTTTCACATTTATAGTCATGACTGCAATTAATTAAAAAATGTGTTTTTGAAAAAATATGAGTGCTCAGCAAAACCGAGCTGTCACCAAGGACTGAAATGCAACTCCTACTGGAATCTGTGGAGGCAGAGTTAGGGCTTGTTTGGTTCTTAGGGTAAATTTTAAGGGGTTTTTTTTGAGAATATTGTATATTCCTCTTTAGGGACTCAAGGAAGGGGAGAGAATTGCATGCTACTTTTAAGATGACCATGAATGCACCAGGAGGTCCATCATTTGTCTGGCTACTGCTACACCCCGCACCTGTGTGGGAAGGATGTACAACATCCCTGAGCTCTTTTCCCATATGTTCCCTGCATCTCCCTGCTATCATCAGTAGCTGTCCCCTCTTCCTTCTCACCCACGTGTTGTCTTTTTGAATTACTTGTCTTCCTTACTGAGTTTTAACAGATTAAAATCCTGCCTCTTCCTTTGAAGCTAAGGTGGAGGAGGGAGAGTGATAGAGACAGTGCCATATGCCAGGCAAGTCTGTGATATCTGGTGATGATGATTTTGATGATTTACAGCAGGACTTGAAACTGGATCCGGTAGACAGAGTTGCTATATGTGTTTCCTGCTTCCCTGATTTCTCATTTTTTGCAGTTTTGTGCATGGTTGGTTGCCAAGTAGTACGTGGAGCAATGGTTTTTAATTTCATAATTAATCAGAAATATCATTGATTCAATGGCACAGAAACTGTTATTTATCTACCTAAATTTGCAGGCATGAGAAAGAGCTGTTGTTCTCCAGCAGCCTGTCTAACCTTGACTGCAACTGATAATGACAATAGGCTTTCCAGACTCCTGCATTGTCATGTTTTTGCAGCTGTGATGCCATGGGATAAGTTAGACAGTCTTGAAAGTGAAAAAAGTATTTTGCGAAACTTGTCAAAAACAGTTTTGCTGAATCACTTGTGAAAGTCATAAGTTAGACTGTAGCAATACCAGTAACTCTCCCCTCCAAAAAAGTTGATTATCTTCTTGCTGGATTTGCGTTTGAGTGCATAAGCTGCCGTTTCCTAGCCATGTGGCAATCTGTTGTCCTCAGGAGCTGGCAACCACATCTTCAGAGCTCTAGCAGAGAAGTGCAATTACTTTTTGATGGAATTGCTTTTTGTCTTTTGAGTGAGGTCTATGAGTGATCTTCACACTCAACAGCATAAGATGAGGACCAACATGCCCTTCCACCTGCATGTATTGAGGGTAATGTCTGTGTGCTGTTTTTGTTGAGCATAACTGGAAGATAATTTTTTTTTCTACTTGTTTTTTTTTTTTTAAATTTGTATAAAAAATTACTGCCTTCTACAAAGTGGTGGTCTTGTAAGAAGTGCTGGTGCCTTCAAAGGGCTGAAGAAGGTACAAATTTATTCTGGTTCCCTTTCGAGTCAGTAGCAATATTTGTTTTAATCCAGTTCCTTGTTTTTGAAGTCATATACCATCACTGGTGCTGTGCTATCTCCAGTTACTGAAACAGAAGGAGACGGAGCCTGTTCAAGGTTAATCAGCAGCTGTTGCCCAGACCTCACGAGCAGGAGAACTGGTGCTTTGATCTGATGTGGGGGATTGACAGACAACAGAAACATCTCATTTTCAAGGAGATTTTGTTCTGCAGGAAACCAACCCCCTTAAACTGACCTTATATCCCCTGGAAACATCTTCATGGCTTTGTTCTGCTTTAAAACAGGAAAGTGAAGTAGTGCTGTTCAAGAGGCAGAACTAAACTTGCTGAGAGAAAGGTGTTGATATCTTACCCCTGTGTTTTCTGTGGAAATTGTGAATAGTGCTGTAAGGGTTTGAAAATTAATTTTATCCCATTCAACTGGATTAAGTATGTGGCTAGATTTATGTAGGTAATCAGTTCATGAAGTTGAGTTTAAAGTACTGAAATTTATATTGCATTCTTAAACACCTTCCAAAATTGTGCTTTTTCTCACTATCTGCAGGGTTCAGCTAGGCCTTCTCTGTAACTCTGTCCATCCCTTCCCAGCCCATCCCAAATAAAAACTGCCAATTCCTGACTCTTGGCAGAGGGGAGGCAGCCTGGCTGGCAAGAAACAGAGCCTGTTGGTGGCTCTGTACTGGAGCAATTTCTGGAGTATTCATTTATTTCCCTTTTGTATGTCATGTGGCAGTAGAAAGCACATGCTTTTATAGTAGTTTCCATATTCCGCTCTTACTGATGTCCAGTTGTTGTGAAAGTCTTTTGTCAATGAGCATAGGAAAGCTGCACCAGGGAAGCCGAGCAGTGCAAAGTAGGGCATCTAGACAAATATTCTGAATTAAAGACCAGTACATCAGACAAATGGCCATTACTGCTTTTTGTCTGGACTTACTTATGGAAGAATATGTCTGGTCTTCTGCTCAAGAGGATGAATGCTTCATATTTGGATTGAAGTCAGCGGGGGATATCCAGCTTCCAGTGAACTTTCCACTGAGTTTCCACTCAGTAATCTGGCCAGGCACTTGGCAAGGTAAGGTTTTTGGGTACCTAAACTTAAGTGTTTTCAGTAGTTCTAAGCCAACAATGAAGGGTGAGTTTTCAGAACAAAACCTGTTTATTAATATGAAATTAGCAAAGTTGTGTTTTTTTTCTGGATGGCTTCTTTCTTTCTGTGGCCCCTCCTTGATCATCATCAGTTTATGAATTAGGAAAGAGGAAGAAAGAAAATAAATGTGGGTTTGGTTATCTTTTGCATTAAAAAGCTATGCCCAGCTTGACCTACTTAATAGCCTCTCTCCCTGTCTCTCAAACTTTGTATTCAGAGCCAAGCTACTGAGGTGCATGAACAAAAGGTTCTCGAAATACATATTGACTATTGTTCCTTTTACTTTGCCAAGTCCTAATAGTGATATGCTTTCTGAGTGCAAATGCAGCATAACCTAAATTTGTTGCTCTTAGTTTAAAGCTGTTTTAACTGTTTTAAATCAAATACATTGAGGTGTCAACTGGATTTCACATTATCAGGTGTGAATGAGCAGTGTTTTCACTTGGATGAGAACGCCATTGTTATACAGTATCTGCTTTTTCATATGTAGAGATACAGATGATATAGATAGATAGATAGATAGATAGATAGATAGATAGATAGATAGATAGATAGATAGATAGATAGATAGATATAAAATGTAATTAGTGTTTTATTCAGTATACAACCTGTATGAACACAAAATCTAACTTGTTGACTAGTTTTGCAATGAATGCTTCACCATTTTACTTAGTGGATATAAAGTTCTTCTTTGTTTTGTGATTTTCAGTGTATATGTCCAACAGAAAGTAAAAAGGGAGTGGATTTTTGTAATTTCCAAGAACAGAATACCAAGGAAGGTAAGAAATAGTGTTTGCATTTTCAGCAGCACAATCTGCAAGGTAGAAGGACTCAAGACTTCTCCAGGTGGCCTTACAGCTGTGAGATTTGCAAAGCTATTTCCTTTCCCTTTTGCAGTCAGGAGAAATTTATTTGCTACGGAAATGATGGCATATGGCCCTTCTTCTGCAAACACTGTTCCAAGTATTTTTACAGCCTCCCTTCGTGGAAATAAAAAACATTGGGCTGTAGGTAGTGCTCCATGGCTTTTGTTGCCCACCTGCCACAGAAGGAGGCTTGTCAGGGAGCTCTGGAGTAACCCAAGTCACCAGGCTTCTCCCTGCAAAAGAGGTTGAGGTCAATGTAATGTGCCCCCATGTCTGCTGAGGAGAGTCCTTCCTTAGGTGAGTCCTGTATGCCAAGTCTTGTCCATAAATTAACTGCTGGTGAAGATTTTGTTACCAGTGCATGGGTAGTTCGCCACAGAGGGGTGGCTGCTGGATCAGTGGCTGTAACCCGCATAGCTTTTGGGGTATCTCCTGCCAAGATCTTTTTGTTTTGGTCCCCCCCAGAGGGGAAGACCCATGGACAGACACCCCATTGTAGAGCTACCTTGCCAGGGAACATGTTGTATTTGCATCCCGGATGCCTCTGGCTTTGTGAACTGCATTGTTCCAGCTTCCCCTGAATAGCAACTATTGACCCCTAACAATGTTCATTTGTTTAAATCAACCTCTTTCTTTGCTTTAAAAAAACTTGATCGCCCAACCAGGTGAAGGCTTCTGTGCAGGTCCCTTCTTTTCCCCTTCATAGCCAGAAAAAAAATTTGCAGCATTGTTTAGTTTCAAGATGGAAAACATTCTCTTCCATGAGAAAGGCTATTTTGAATGCTGAGGTTTCGACGCATTTTATTGTGGCTTAATATTCATAAGCTTTTCATTGCCCTTGAAAGCATAAACTTCATGTTACTCGAGCTCTGAGATGCTGGCAAATAATAAACCAGTGGAGTAATGGGTTTGGTTGTCCTGAAGCACTTGAAGAACTTGGCTGCGTTTTGACAGATAGGCAATTTTGCTGTTGATCCATTTAGATGGATTGAGCTCATCTAGGAGGAGAAGATGGAGACTGGCTGGCACAGACACTTACTGCCCAGCGGTGGGCTGGTGAAAGCATTTCTCTGTGTGGTGGGAAGACGGGGGCTGAATTCTCCTTACTGCATGGGTGACAGTAGTATATGCATCCACCTCTCAAGCATCAGGTCTCCACAGCTTGATAGTGATAGTAGCCACATTAAACCCATAACAATTTGAGAACAAAGCTAGCTATTTACTGTGGGAGGGAAGCTTTGCTGTGCCTTGCTTCTGTGGGGTTTAGGTTGAGGCAAAGACTAGTGAAGTGAAAATTTTCTGTGAGCTGAACAACCTTGTAGTCCTACCATTTTGTGCCAGAATAATCCCACTAATAACAGCAAAATATTCAAACATGAAACAGAGGTTGTCACATAGAATGGGGTTGTTTGATGGGGTGAGGATTTCTTCTTCTGGTGTCCTATGTTAACTCAGGAGTATTGTATCTCCTGAAGTTTCTATAGGCATTACTGTTGGACTTGTTAGTAGAGGGTTGCCAGCAGGTTGACAGAGGTGATCTCTGCTCAGCTCTGGTGAGGCCACACCTGGAGTGCTGTGTCCAGTTGTGTGTTCCCCAGTGTAAGAGAGACATGGACATACTGGATAGAGTCTAACAAAGGACCAGAAAGTTGATGAAGGAACTGGAGCATCTCTCCTATGAGTAAAATCTGAGACAACTAGAACTGGTCAGCCTAGATAAGGCTCAGGGGAGTTCACATCAATATATGTAAATACCTGGAAGGGAGATGCAAAGAGCAGGGAGCCAGGCTTTTCTCAGTGGTGCCCAGTGACAGGCTCAGAGGCAGTGGGCACAAACTGAAACACAGGAGGGAACACTTTTTTTACCATGAGAGTGGCTGAGTACTATCACAGGATGCCATGGAGGTTATGGAGTCTTCCATGTTTGGGGATACTCAACAGTTGTCTGCCCGTGGTCCTGGGCAGCCAGTTCTGTGTGACCCTGCTTGAGCCCCTGGACTGGATGCCCTCCAAAGGTCACTGCTAACCTCAGCCTTCTGTGATGCCCAGGTCAAGTGAGGTGGCTGAGGACACAGAGGAATCCAGGGGAAAGACACAGATCACCTCGCTGTCATTGTAAGGCGTGGTATAGCATGGGTATATCATCTCCCTTACGCAGTGCTGTGCGGTCATGCTTAGGGGCTTTAGACCCATGTCACGCCGAATTAAGTGGGGCACTGCATCACCAGGCCCCATTGGAGCTATAGGCAAGCCTCGGGTTTTCACTCTTGGGTGCTCTTGGTGACAGTGGGCTGATGGCAGCAACTGCATTAATGTGAAAGAGCCCTTTGTCTTTTGAGTGGCGGTTGTAGTAGATACTCCTTCGTCCCAAGTATGTAGCCTTCAACGTTGTCATTGCTCCTCTACCTGTACCTGAGGACACAGGACATTTCTGCTTGCTGGCTCTGGCAGGGAGGTAGCAGAGGAAGTCCAAGAGCAATGCCCTCTATCAGCCTTCCTTCCTCTGGGAAGTGCAGGGTGAGAGATGCCCTTGAACCAGTCAGCGTATGGGTGTTTTTGCTATTCAAGAGGATTAAAAATAGAGCAGTGCCCTGGGTTTTCTGATGACCAAAGTCCAGTGTAGACCCAGGAGAGTGGGTCAGAGTCTTTGCACTGCTGTCACTGGGTTTGAATTTAATGTTCAAATCCTCTCCATTGCTTTTGGCACTTCTGGGGAGCCCTCTCCCCACGGTTTCCCAGTCCCCTGCTTCTCCCTGCCCCCTCTGGATGCTACTGCTCTCCCTTCTGTTCCCCTCTGTCCTAACTCTGCGCTTTTCTGTTGAACAGCCTTGCGTTTGAGCTGCCTCAGAGTTGCTGTAAACCTGGAAACCATCTGACTCAAGGTGTTGGAGATAAAAGGGCAAACTGCTCCACAGGCATTTGCAGCATTTAAAACAGAAAGCAGTTCGTCAAAAGATGGAATGGGATGCTCTTTCCTGGTCCTCTGTGTCCAGCTGAGCTCTTGGCATTCCGAGAAACCAAACAGCAAGAGTTTTTACATTCTCCATGAACATTATTTTGGGTCTCAGTCCTGCTGTTGTCCCATCATAGAAAGAAGAATAATGTTTAACATCATCTTAAGCATATATAACTTGTAATGTGGCTGAAGTCTGTGGTAGACTCATGGGCCACTTGCCTTCATTATGCAATAGAAATAAAAATCTGTATTTGTCTTGATCATTAATCAGGACTGCACCCTCCCCCAGCCTTAACAAGACTGTAGGTCTGGTTTCTGTGTGTAGAAATTTAGGCAGGGACAATCTTTGGATGTTAGCATGCAAAATTATTTTACTTGGTTTTTTTCAGTGATTGTACACCCAAAGCTGCAGCCTTATGATTATCAGGCTATATCCCAGGATTTTCCTACCACCCCTTTACTTTTTCTTTAGGAGATAATTTGACTGTTCTGGTGAAAAAAAGTCTGTTTGCTGAATGCCACTAAATATTGTCATTCTGATCTGAAACCAGCTGTCTCTAGAGAGCGGGAGTATAGTTTGGGTGCAAGTCAGACCATGGGTCACTGCTGCTAAATGTTTTCATGCCAGCTAAGCCTTCTCCTACAGAGGAGCAACTAGAGTGGCTATCATTTATGGAATGGCTTTTGCTGCAGCTGCAGCATGAGCTGTGGTCCTCATCACTTGTTCTCCATGCCGAATATTTCTGTTTTCTTAATGCTGCATCTAGCGCCCAATGGTGGATGCAGCATTAAGCTCTACCTGCTGTACTAAACTGACTTAAGTGTCTCACCGATAGTGTTTCCAGTGCCTCCTCACCTCCAAAAAGCAAATACCAGTTCTTTGTAATCTTACTTGCTGCTAGTTGCTTTTTTTTTAATCCTCTGTGTTGTTGTGCAGCCAAGAGAGGAGAACCCTATAAAGGGCAAAGTCGTTTAGAAAACAGGTGAAAGATGGCAGTGTTGTGAGTGCCTGATATAGGCTCAAAATCAACAGGTAGGGAGCCAGCTGGCTTTGGGGAGGATCTTTTAAACTGTGTGTAAATTCAAACACCACTCTGTAATTTTACATGTGCTAACATGAGGCGCATGACTCAGAGAAACAGAGAGTTGGCTCCAGCTGCTTTTGCTGGCATTTAGAAACTTGTGGGAAAAAAAAGGCACTTCAGTGTAGTTCTGTGTTTACTGATCAAGCAGAAGTCAACAAATACTTAATAAGATTATTTTATTTATTTCTCTTGCTTATTTATATTTTGCTCTCACTTTCTCTCCTATTACTTAATAAGTATTTCCAGAGAAAAATATGGAGGGACATAATTTTTTTCAGTTTTCTGTTATATCATCTATAATTCTCTTTTGTTTATTGCAGGGGTCTCGGGTCTGGCTGCGAGAAAATAACCAGCATTATCCCAGTACTGTTCATTCCTGTGCGGAAGGAGTTGTTGTATTCAGGACAGATTATGGTCAGGTATGGGTATCGTTTCTCTCTGTTTTGTCCTTTTTTCCACTCTGTAACAAATAAGCTTTTCACGGAATCACAGAATCCATCAGGTTGGAAGGGACCACAGTGGGTCATCTGGTCCAACCTTCCTGCTCAAGCAGGGTCATCCCAGAGCACATGGCACAGTGAGGGAGACTCCACAACCTCTCTGGGCAGCCTGTTTCAGCACTCAGTCACCTGCACAGTAAAGAAGTTTTTCCTCATGTTTGGTGGAACTTTTATGCATCTGCCTGTTTTCTCTTGTTCTGTTGGTTGGCACCACGGAGAAGAGCCGGACTCCATCCTCTTGGCACCCCATCCTTTAGAGATTTATAGACATTTATGAGGTCCCTTCTCACTTACCTCTTCTCGAAGCTGAACAGGCCCAGCTCCCTCAGCCTTTCATCAAAAGAGAGGTTCTCCAGACCCCTGACCAACTTAGTAGCTGTCCGCTGGACCTGCTCAAAGAGCTCAATGTCTCTCTTGTACTGTGGAGTCCAGACCTGAACACAGTACTCCAAATGTGGCCTTACCAGGGCTGAGGCCAGAGATAGGATCACCTTCCTTGACCTGCTGGCAGTGCTTTTCCTAAACCATCCCGGGATACTGTTGGCCTTCTTGGCCATCAGGGCACACTGCTGGCTCATGGACGATTTGCTGTCCAACAAGATGCGACGGTTGATTTATGGGGGTTCACGGCCCAATAACGGGAGGCTGACCTTCCTTTACATTGTAGGGAGTTGCCCTCCCCCCGTATTCCCCCCCAAGGCAGCCCCCGGGGTGCCCCACAGAGAGACACGCAGAGACCACCGGAGAGGGAGCAGAGAGAGAGTTTATTACAAGGGCAGAGGTATTTATAACTTCTCGATGGATCGTAAAAGATCCAATAGAAAACTAGGAATAACAACCAATAGGAAAGGGTTAACTAAGGGCCAATAGAAAACTTTAAACACACTTCAAGGATACATTCTTTCAGACCTAGCTAGGGAGATAAGGGTTTTCTCAAGGGATTTTGGGAAGAAGACACAGTGACTCAGGGAAAAAACACAGAAACTCCATTTTAAACAATAGAAACAGCTTCCGTTTTTAAGGTGTTTAGGTTAGCTTTTCTTCCTTCTTCACCAGCCCATTTGTCACAAGACTTTCCATTTCTGATATTGTTTGTTCACTGCCACACCAAGACACCCAAGTTGTTCTCCACAGTACAGCCTCAGCAGGTCAGCCTCCAGCCTGTCCTGGTGCATGGAGTTATTTCTTCCCAGGTGCAGAGCCCTGTATTTATTCTTCCTGAATTTCTGAATGTTCTTTGCTCATCTCTCCCATCTATCAAGGTCCCTCTGAAGGGTCATACAGCCATTTGAGGTATCAGCCACTCCTCCCAGTTTTGTGTCACCTGTGAACTTTCTGAGAAGGCACTCTACTCCCTCATCCAAGTAATTGAGTGACAAGTTAAACAACACTGGGCCCAATATAGAATCCTGAGGGACACCACTAGTGACATACCTCCAAGTAGACTGTACCACTGATCACGACCCTCTGGGATCTGCCTCTCAACCAGTTCTCAATCCATCCCATGTCCACTCATCCAATCCACAGTTCTTGAGTTTGCATATGCGGCGAGACAGTGTTGAAAGCCTTGCTGAAATAGACATAAGTAATATCCACTGTTCTCCCCTCATCCATCCAGGTAGTATATCACCGTAGAAGGCAATCAGTTGGTAAAAAATTACTTTAGTGAACCTAGCTACTGTTGATCACCTTTTTGTCCTCCTTGTGGTTAAAGGTGGCTGCCAGCATGAGGCACTTCATCACCGTTCCAAGGACTGAGGTGAGGCTGACTGGACGGTAGTTCCCTGGGTCCTTCTTCTTGCCCTTTTTGAAGACTGGAGTGACATTTACTTTCTTCCAGTCCTCAGTCACCTCTTCTGATCTCCATGACCTCTCAAAGATGATCATGATACTGTCCCACTCCCCCATCATATCTGGGTTAAAGCCCTGCCAATGAGTCTCACTAGTTCCTGGGATAAGACTCCTCCCTCACTAAGTCCGGTGAGTCCCATTTGATGCCAGCATGCCTGGAGTTGCGCAGGCCATACTATTGTCAAAAACCCCAAAATTATGGTGGTAACACTGGCTGTGGAGCCCTGTATTTTCCCCTTGTGGGAAGGGCATAGTGGAAACTAAAAGGTTTGTGAATAAAATATTAATTTTGTATGACCTGAATGTGCAACTCGGTTTTAATAGCTGTTTCTGTTGCCTGTCCAGTCAGTTGCTATGATTATGTCTGACAAAGCTGAAGCAGTGCTGCCAGGTGTGAGAGCCTTGTTCCACATAGGTCAGTGATTATGTAGTTTACTGGGGGGAGATGGCCTCTCCATGATTGTAGTCCCTTACAGTAACAGAAAGTGGGGGCTGGCACATGGCCAAAAAAATAAAAGCATGTCTTTCAGAGCCAGGTAACTCTTCCTTTCTTTACATGCCTTTCTTCAGGTAGGAAAGGAACCAGACAGAGTTGCAGAGTGGCTTTTGATGAGCAAGATACAATGTACTCGCAGTTAAATTGCTGCAGGGAGGGATGAAAATGATGGAGTGACTCAGTGAACAAAGGAAGGGGTATGGTTGTCATCTATCTGGACTTCATTAAAGCCTTTGACATGGTCACCCACAACATCCTTCTCTCCAAAATGGAGAGATATGGATTTGATGGATGAACGGTTTGGTGGATGAGGAATTGGAGTCCAGATGGTAGTAGTCAACAGCTCAATGGCTAGATGGAGATCAGTGAAAAGAGGTGTCCATCAGGGGTCCATACTGGGACCAGGACTGTTTATTATCTTCATCAATGAGATAGGCAGTGGGATTGAGTGTAGCCTCAGTAAGTTTGTAGATGACACCAAGGTGAGTAGTGCAGTTAATAAGCCTAAAGGACAGGATGCCAGAGACCTGGACTAGCTCAAGAAGTGAGCATGTGTACTTAATGAAGTTCAACAATGTCAAGTGCAATGTCCTGCATTTGGGTTGGGGCATGCCCTGGTATTAAAACAGGCTGGGGGTTGAACAGGTTGAGAGCAGCCCTGCTGAGAAGGACTTCAAGGTGCTGGTGAATGAAAAGCTGGACACGAGCCAGCAACATGTGGACGTGAGTTGGGAACCATTCTGCATCAAAAGGCAATGTGGCCAGCAGGTTGAAGGAGGTGATTCTGGCCCTCTACTCTGCTTTTATAAGAGCCTTCCTGGACTACTGCATCCAGCTCTGGGGTCCTCAGCAAAGGAAGGATGTGGACCTGTTGATCAAAGGAATGGAACGCCTCTAATGAGGACAGGCTGAGGGAGCTGAGGTTGTTCAGCCTGGAGAAGTCTTCAGGGAGACTGTATAGCACCTTCTATTACCAAAAGGGGGACAAACTTTTTAGCACAGGCTGTTGCAATAGGACAAGGGTTAATGGTTTTAAACTAAAAGAGAGTAGATTTAAATGAGATTAAGGAAGCAATTCTTTACTGTGGGAGTGGTGAGACACTGGAAGAGGTTGCCGAGAGAACTTGTGGGTGCCCCGTCCCTGGAGGTCTTCAAGGTCAGATTGAATGGGTTTTTGAGCAACCTGCTCTAGTGGAAGGTGTCTCCCTCACTGTTGGACTAGATGACCTTTACAGGTCTCTTCCAACCCAAGGCATCCTTTTTACCTGCACCAAGTTACCAGGTGTGTTGTATTGATGACCCAGACACACATGATATGGGGGAAGATATGCACAAAACTAGACTGAGAACAACTGCCACTGAGTGCAAAGCCTCTTCTCAGAGAAACAAGACCGCCTGTGTCCTGGTGTGTTTTCTGTGTGTTGCTTGTTAAATTGTGCCTTTAAGAGTTCTTAGATTTGGAATGTTGCATATTTTACTTTTCTTACTGAAGTTCAAAGTTCATTGAAGTGGAGAGGCTGAGACTGTTTTCTCTATTGGATTTTTCAAGCTGAAAATAAAGGATCTGTCACATTAAAACATCACATTACATTTGGTCTGCAGACTAGAAAGGCTGCTCTGTGTGTTGTTACACTAACATGTCCTCCAAGAAATGTCCAGCACTGGGCCTTTCATTTTAAACACAAGCCCTCTCCAGCTCCTAGTAGGAGTGTCCCACATGCTTATAGGAGGAGCTACCTGTAATTTTCACAGGATTTTGTAATCGAATGTGTAGCCATAAAGAACCTGACTTTTAGTAGTGTTTGGAGCTGCAAAATCTTTATGCTTAAGGGAACCACAGATGCTGCTGTAAAACAAACAGCTTGTTTTGGTGCTCTAGAAAAGCATGGCAGAGGTAGCATTGGCATTCGCTAGCAGAGAAGTTGCTTGTAAATGGTCTTTGTGTGTGTATGTTATGTATGATGTTGTTGCCTTTCTGTGGTGGACATAATGAGAACTGGAACTTCAGGTAATATGGAAAAAGGCTCAAGTCTATACCATGATGTCATCTGACTTACTATATTTTCTTAGAAAACTTTGTGCTATTAACATCACTGGGAAAAAAATCACCTCCTTTGGTTTGGCCTGCCTATGTTAAAAGCAGGTGGTGCTAAATGGGAAGGACGTAGGGATCAACCTTCAGGCGTGTGATGTGGCATTCCACCTCCTCAGCGGGTCTGAGCTGGCAGCTGCCCAGCCAAAGGCATAGTAGCAATTCACTGCAGTTGAAGCCTTGAATAATTTTCAAGACTTATGGTTTCAGGAGTGCACCTTGTGTGTCAAAGGACTGTGCAAGCTGACATTGGTCAGTTAATAGCTTTTCTCCCATGCCTTTTCTTGATGTGGTTTTAGACCATCCTGCCTGTGCTGTTTGATTACCTACAGGATGCAGGAGGTTGCAAGTAGGTGAAATGAAACTGAGATAATGCCTGACTATTACCTCTGACTGGCAGTCCCTGCATGCTGTATATCATTTTGAAGAACAAGACAGGGGAAGCAAGGGGTGAGGTTGCAAAAATATGGGGTGATGATGATTTTTGAAGCGTGATTGGTGTATTGATTCCCAGATCATCTTGACAACTGGAGCTCGTGTTCAGGTCTAATGACAAACTGATGAAAACATAGGGACCTTATCAAAGCACAGCATTGTTATTCATCTGCTCTGATTGAGTAGCTTCTACTAGACTTTGCACTTCTCACCTTTCGACTAACCATTTTGGTTGACTTCTGAAGACATGATTTACAAGGCAGTGGATCTCGGAAGGTGTGTTGCTGGAGTTGGGCTCAGGTTTTATTAGTTGGACTTCAAGTCTTTGTCAGCATCAGTTTGCAGAATAATGGAAATTTCATAGCGCAGTACATTACTTCTTAAGTTTTTCTTTCTGTTCCGTTGTGAGTGGTGGAAATTAATTTGCCCCAAAAACCTGTAGCAGCATGTGGTTGTATGCTGAAGGAGTGGTTGTAGGGTATCCTACCCAATGTGAGGGTAGAATTATATAACAATATTTTAGCAAGTTGCATAGCGATTTCTTGATAATCGCATGGTGTTATAATTCCTCATTGAGTGTTCTTGTGTTGCCTGAATGTTTAAAATAAACAATCCATTTGCTAATTGTCGTTAAAAGACAACTGTGATACTGTCTTCTGCTGTTGTCACTCTCTGTGTGGGATGATTGTAAAACTAGAGGATTCAATAGGCTGTGTGGAATATCTGATTAGGATATGATGCACTGAAATGGGAAACGTCAGGTTGTCAGTTTGGATTTCCCTGAGCAAATAGCTGTGAAAAAGTCTTAGCTGTGTATGAAAATAAGAAAATGTGACACTGTATGGAGGCAGATGAAAGCCTCATTAAATGCAGGGAGGAGAAGAATACATCAGGTGTGTTTCAGCACCGAGGTCCACGATAAAGAAGTGGGAGATGAAAGATTTAACCTCTCTCTTAGCACACATTAAGGGTGTGAGGCTGGCTCTGTAGTACCTCTCAAAAGCTTTCTGCAGGCTGGCCTTCAAAACAAAGAGTCTGCAACGGCTTGAAAAGTTACCGTGTGCAGACAATTCACATTGCCACATGCTTTCCAGAAGAGAAGATCCTGTACTCTTTTTGCTGCTTGCTGGGTGGGTGGGTTGTGTTGTTTGGTTTTTTTTGTTCCATTGCTGTGCAGAGAGCTTGTGAAGGACTCTGTCCCTAGTATTTTGGAAACACCACATCTATGAATATGCGTAAAAAGTATGTCAATGAAGTATATGAGCACCGGGACTTGAAAAAGCAAGTCCTAATCTTTTCTTGTGTGTATAAGCATGTTTGTATATACAATGACATTACAATTACTGTATTTTTTGCTACATCTGTTTTTAGGGTTGAAATTATTTCTTTCTTAAGGGTTTTATTGGCAGTAAAGCATGTTTCCTCACTGCCTTACAATGTTTTTAATGAAGTTATGTGAGCTTATAAAGTGCTCAGGTGAATATTTAAATAAAACCCTAAAAGCCCTGCTGTCACTGTATGCTTTGTTTGAAATTACTTATTTGTGTATGTTCAGTAATCAGTGGTTCCATTGAGAAAAAACTTCTTTTCAGTTTCTCTCCTTTTTTTTTTTTTTTAATAGTATGATGAAAAGAGGTCTGCATTGTGCTCTTGAATTGTACAGACACCTGAAGCTGTCTGCAGTGAAAGCGTAGATAGCAAATACGAAAAGCTTGCAGGAGTGAAATCTCTCAGAAGAGCTGTGTCAATCTGCGTGGCATTGATTTCAAGAACATTTTTCCCATTTCCAAATTAGGACTCTCTACTTTTTTTTCCATTTGTGCATTCAAATATGTACAAAAGTGATGCAAATAAATATAGTCAGCATGTCTGTTTCCCTCTATTTTCTTTTTTAATGTAATCATGGTGATTGGTGTTTAAGCCTTTGAGAAGTGTAGACTTTCAGGAGAGCACCCAAGAGCACACATTTTTAATAATGCCCATTTCCTTGCAAGGGAAAATGTATATATATATGTAAGACATAACATGTGTATGTATGTGTAGGGGAAATCTGCTCTGAAGAAACTGGTCAAGGGAGAAGTGAAAGTTGAATCCAAACTGTCCTCAGTCTGGCACTGAAATTTCAGGATACTGAATTGCATACCCTCTTAGCTGACTGGAAGGAACTTTTAGGTCAAATGTTATAAGAAGGAGTTGAGTGATAATATCCAAAGAATGTAGACTCTTTAAAAACAGATGTCGTATTTCACCAGTAAAGACTTTGTCAGTTAAACCAGCTTTCTCTGAACTTTCTTTACAAAGAAGTCCTTCACACCATGGTGTTATGTCAGCAAACAGAGTGGAGCTCCATATCCTTAGCTTCAAATCAGAGGCACCTGTAAATGGTTTGGTCAGCAACAAAAGTATTTTTTCCTGTGTGTTTAACTTATTGTGGCTCTTCTGCGGCATTTCTGCATCTCAGGAGTTGGAAGGCTACAGATGTTCCTTGTTAAACACAGCTCAAGTATGTTTTCCATGGAGGTTTTCATTTTTTTTTATTTCTGGTTTGAAAGCTGGGAGAGTTTCTCATCCTGACCTCATCCAGAAAAGTTAGAGCTGGGCTTTGTTTGAGGTTTGGGTTTTGTTTTTTCTGTTTTACTTAGTTGGGGAGGTTTGCCTTTGTTTGATTTTAGTGTTAGCAATGAGATTACATTGAAGTTACCATGTGATTATACCAGGAGAGTTCATGATTTCCTCATTTTTTGGTTTAAAATTTAAAAAAGAAAAATCCCAGACCTACAGGTAATGGCTAAGCACTTCTCATAAGGACTCTTTTCTTTGCCTTGTGTCCTTTCTCACCCTCACTTGGGACTCTCTTGTGCTAGCCTTTGCTGCTGTGAGGAGCCCTTTTAAACAAGAGTCTTCCGTTCATATTCAAAGGGTATGAATAACACCACTGAAGTTACTTGGCTTAAGTTACTGAAGTCAGTAGGACTGTTTATCAGTAAATGCTGTGTTTGGCTGCATCCATAGTTCATAGGATCAGGGACTGGAAAAGTAAATCCTTCTGGACAAGAATTTTCTTAGTTAGCATTGAAAAGCGTCACGCTTGCTTCTAGCTCTTCCATGTGAAGACCCAAAAATATTTCTAAACAGTGTTTTTTTTGATATTTTCCTGAATTCAATATCTATTACCCTTGAAATACACTCTTAAAAGGGAGCATTTTAAAGAAGCCCTTTGTGTGCTCCCTTGTATATACACCCTCTTAAGAAAATACACAAATATATGCAGTGGGCTTTGGTCTTGGCTGCTCTTAGCATTAAATGAATCCATCTCTTTCTGCAAACTTTATTTATGAAGACTTCCATGCTTTTTAATGCGATGATGCATATGAAAAGTAGTGACTACCGACTCCAGACATTGGGTAGCTCGTGTATGTTTCGGGCAGCAGATCCTCTGCCTCTGGGGCTCAGGGTCAATGCCAAATTCAGCAGCTTTACAGCAGGAAATGAGATTCCATCTGTCTAAACACTGTAAAGTTAATTTTATTCTGCAGTTAGTTATATTTGGCTTACTTGTAATAATTCCACTGATTATTTCTAGCATATTTAAAAAAACTTAGTGCTGTGGCTATGTTGGTTTCTTGGGGATTTTTTTGTGCTTTGGGTCTTTTTTTTTTTTTTGGGGTCCCTGTTGTTTTTAAGGGATGTGTATGGGAGTTTTGGGTTTGGGGGATGGTGTGGAGTTGGAGACGGCCAGAAGTCAGCCAGAGTGCCTTTTAGTACTCAGGATTTATCTTCATTGCAGAAGTGTTTACATCTTTATGTGGGATGTCAAAGTTCAGCGACTCTCGCTGCAAGCATCTGTTGACGCGCCTGTAAACAGAGCTGGTGACAGATGTGAGCGGGCGCCGGCAGCTTCCGCGGGGAGCATCCGCAGGGAGGCTGACCTGGCCTCCCTGCCTTGGACACCCTGCACTTGCTCTGTCCCAGGCGCCCTTGGGGACCCCAGCCTGGGGGCCATCACCTGGAAGGAAGTGCAAGGAGGGCTGGCTGTGCCCAGCTTGCCCAGGCTGGCTCCTTGCCATGGCAGTGAAGCAGGCGAGGCTGCAGAGGCCACGCGTGTGCTGCAAGCCCGCATGTGCCACAGGCCCACTGAACTGTGTCACCCCGTCCCTCCTGTGGAGCATTTAATGGAGCGGAACTGCACTGCACAAAAGCCTCCCCCTGCCTTCTAAGGATTTAATGCAACTGTAGGGCCTTGCAGGAAACATTTTCTTTAATGGTAGTGATGCTTCAAAACCCCGAAGTCACTTGTCTGTATGGTGTTTGAGCACCAGTTCAAGTGGAAGCACTCATAAACTGAACAAGTGTTTGTTTTTTTCCAGGTGTGCCATCTTCTTTTACTTCTTAAGTACTTGCTAATTGGAAAAATCATTAGTTTGGGTCTCTACACATTGGCTGTTATAGCACAGAAATGTTAAAAAGGCATTTCATTGTGCTAAAAGAAGCAATATCTGTAGCAAAGAACTTTTTTACTCTCCTAATTCTGGAGCTAATTCACCTTGTCTTTTTATCTGCTTTATATCAAGTGATATTTTTACATGACTGCCATTCTCTGAATATTTGTTAAAAGCTAATAGAGAAAAGCCTCTTTTGGTGTGTTTTGTGTAAATACTTTTAACTATGTATTCATTATATAAAAAATACAGGGCAAGTTATGAAGTACTTCTTGGATATGTTACACATGTGCTGTCCTAACTTTTTTCCTGTCACTTGCCTTTTGCCAAAACCATTATCAATTTGGTTGATTTCAGGAACGGGAAAGTTTTAATCCTGAAGTGAGATATTTTAAAAGAAAGGTTGAATTGTAAAAGAATCACCAAAGCAAAACAAAACAAAACCTAAAAACCACCCCAACTGCCAGACCAAGGTGAGTGTATTATTTCTGCAAAATGAACTTTCTGGCTAGCAGTGTGTAGCCAGTTTTTGTCAGAGGTCAGGGAGTTTGCAAGTGGGCAGCCTGGAGATTTCTAATGCACAAATGACAAGGGGCAGGAGGACTGAGCAATGACCATAAATAACTCCTTTAATGCTAGGTTTTCAAGGGTTTTGTTCTGTGCTGCCTAAACATAATAGTAGTGTTTGCTTTAGCTTTACTGAAATTAATTTGTTTGGCATTAGTGTGGCCCTTGTTAAGTGTTTTCCTAACAATATAAATTAAATCTGTATGAACAAAAGCATTTATCTGTGAGCAGAGTTGTTTTATGCTTTTTATAAGACCTGACTGAAAGCAGTCCGCATCTGAGACGCTGACAAAGAGGTACTTTCCGTGTCCCCCCTTGGTTTGCCATGGCCACGTAATGGGTTGTGGCTACGTAAACAGTTGAGATGTCAGTCTTCTCCCTTGCTTTCTGCAAAGAAAATCCAAACCATCTGTCTTTTTTGGTGCCTTTATTATGCTTTTACTAAAGATAGCAAAACTGCTTTTGTTTTAAGATTAAAGCAGATGTACACAGGCTGCCATATTAATTTCTTTTGTAAGGGAACACAGTTCAGCTGTTCACAAAACATGGGAAGGAATTCAGGCTTCACCGTGCCAAAAAACGACAACAATGAATCTGTAGCTTTGTGATGAACAAGCTTGTCACTTCAGTTGTTCCTTAGTTCCTAAATTCCCCTGGATGTGAGGCTAGTCTCATTGTTCAGCCTTGTTGGTGTTTTTAGGAGCATATGGTTTAGGTTAAGCACAATACATGTCGGGGTACTTTGCTCTGCAACAAGACACTGCTCAGTTTTGCTCTCATGAGGTTTTGTACCTTACAGTGCAGATAAATGGTGGATGAACACTGAGATTTTTACTTGGAGAAGAAAAGAGTTGAGCAAAACCCAAGTGGCGTACAGTGTCCTTTTTTAATATAGCTTTTTTATTTTAATTTTTTTTTTAAATTAAAACTTCAAATGACTAGGTAATTCTGGACAGAATTTTACATGAGAGCTTCTGAGAAAGTGCTAGTGCATGTGAAAACACAATTTTAAGAAGTATTGATAATGGTGAGCAGAGGCCACCCTCTCTGTTACAGTCAGCTTACCTGGGTTCAGCAGTCATGCCCCACTCCCACCCCACTTCTCCATCGGGGACTGAGGGTCCCACTTGGGGGCATGAGCTGTAAAAAATCCCTTTTGTCATTATTATTTCAAATAATTTGAATAGTTAAAAAAGTGTAGCCATAGGGTGCTGTGTTAGGTGTGCTGGTAGTTCTAGCCTACATGCAGGCTAGCAGTTATGGTGAAGTGGGGTGACGAATGAGTAGGGAAGTAGGACTGGCAGGTCCTCTGGGGAAGGCTGCAGTGCCTGTGGCTGCATAGTGCTGGTTCTGTAGTTAGAAAGTTTGATCTTTCCCCTGTCCTGTGGTCACTCAAGTAGTGTCTGAAGTCTAAGTTACCTCTGTGTACACAAGAAACACAAAAACAAAGAGGTATCTTCTGCAGCTCCAGGTACCCTTCACTGCACAAGTTAACTTTAAAAAAACTAAATCTGAGCAGTCAGACTGGCATTTTGATGCCAGATCACTTTCAAGGCTTGATGTCTGAAATACTCTATTTGAAAGATGCAATACTTCTTGCAGAACTTTAGGTTCTTTTAGCAGGCAACACAGGAGCTTCCCAGCGGGATAAGATTGCACTTTTGGGAGCCTCATGGCATTTGTATTCCTGAACATTTCAAAGTGACTTGTTTGAAAGCATCAAGTTTTCTCATGAGAACACTATCAGAGCAAAATTTCCCCTAAAGCATTTCTGCAGTGTGATAATAAACTCTTTCAATGTTAGCTGCAAAAAGAACTTTGAGTGCTCTTTCATAGCGGTGCTTTTATTTATGCTAATCCAGGGGAAGAAAATGTTAGTGTAGGTCATGTGCCTTCTCTTCATTCAGCGCTCTTTATTTTGTAAAACAAGCCAGGTCCTGTTTAGCATACACATGATGGAGCTGAGAGACGATTTAAGGAGATTGATCTATCCAAGCTGACTTAACCAAGGACAATCATAAAACGTACGTGGAGAAAACCTCTGTGTGTTGAAAAGTGAAAGCCTGAAGAGTTCAGACACGCTGCAGGACCTCTTCTTGCATTGTAGAAAAAGCACCATCCTGCCCTTGTGCAGTTGGGTGGTTGTGGCACACATGGAAGAGAAGAGGCACCTGTACATAGGGAAGCAGCATCAATCGGTTTAAGTAGCTTCTGAATGTTGTAGGGTTCCAGGATGTGTATAGATAGGGGTGGAAGTAAAGGGTGCTTCTTCAAAGCAACCTAGCAGTCTTCCTTTTCTGTTTTTTGGGATTTTTTTTTTTTTAATGGCACCTATCTGCCCTTTGTCATGTCTCCTGTGCATGGGCTCCTGTGCTTTTGCTTCTTTGGTCTCCTCAAGCTTCTGCGTCAGCTTCACATCCTGTAACATGTCCCTGCTCATCTGTCCTTGCATCCTGGTTGCCATTTGCATCTGCTTTTCCCTCTGATGTAGGAGTACATGTGCACAAAGGGGGCTTGTGGCTCCTGGGGGCTGGGAGCGTGGGGGCTCTCCAGGTGAGTGAGACCTGGAGAGCCAGAGGCTATGTCACGCCCAGCCAGGGGCAGGGCAGCAGGGGGACACCGGGCAGCCCCAGCCCTGGCATCAAGGACCTCACTGCAAATCCCGAAGACCTCAGTGGAGCACAAGCCTCAACAAGCCTCCTTCAGCTCACAAGGAGCGCAAGGGTCAGGTGATCTTCTTGTCCTCCTCCCTTTGCACACTTAGGTCAGGGTTAGCATAAATAGCGGCATGTTAGAACCGCCAAATGAAGCTCCAGGAGGTCTCACTCAGCAGCTGCTAGAGCACGCCAAGGGCAGGCAGGCTTTCCCAAGGTGTTTGGCTGCTAAATGTCTCAGGCTCTACTGAACACTCACTGTGGGATTTTTCTCCGGTGATTTGTAACTTTGTAGAGCTGATGACTTTTACAGGAAAGATAAAATCTTGCCTCTTGGAAACAATTATTCCGTTTTTAAATTAAACCTGCCTTCTCCAGTGAATGGTCTGGTAGAGTGTTCACATGTCATATCAGCAGACTTATTGTTGGCCTGAATGAGATAAATTCTGTTTTGCCTATAGTGATAAAATAAGCTACTTTGAAAATATATGCATTTCTAGCAAGATATGTACCTGCCACTGAGTGCTTCATCTGAAGCTCTCTATGTGTAGCAGAATTGTAAGCAATTGGCTAAACAGATTAGGGAAGGGAGCACTTAATAGCTGGAAGTGACACAAGCCCATAATGAAAATAATTATATGTGTTTTACTGATGATTATTTCTCTTTTGAAAGTGCATTTTTTCACTTGCATCAGCAAGGAGTTCTAATTAGAAGTAAATAATAAAATCCACTCTGTTATTAATGCTGCTTTCAGGCAGGCATTTAATATACATTGAAATCTAATGGCCAAAACTCATTGGCATTATCTGTGTATCATTATTGGCTGAAATGCAATACAGGGTTTCTGTCAGCACAAGATTTGCCCAGGAAATGTAAAGTTCTCACAAGGATACTTCAAGGTCTGGTAGGCATTTGAGATATGTTAATGTTTTTCACATGTCCTTAGTTGGGGGGGGGAGAGAGAGAGCAGTATGATAAGAAAAGCAACAGAAGCATGACAAAGGCTTGGTTGGTCCAGCACACGAGCGTGTACTTCTAAGCAGAGTGTGAGCACTGCACCGAGTTTCTATGTGAGCAATACCCTTGATGTGGGCAGGGGCTGCATCTAGGAAAGCCTGTGCAGAAGGCTAAGGGGAGGCCAAGAAGCAGAAGACTGCTAGGGGTCCACATTTTCTTAAACAGCACCCTTGCTTTTCTTCTGGGTTGTTTCTCTGGGCATTTTTTAAAAATGCTTGCCCTATATTGATAGTTTATGATTGTGTTAACAGATCAAACCAGACGCTGCTGTGCATATTCGGTTACTCCAGATTGGTTGCTGATCTCTGTTAATCTCAAGCATGCCCACAGTGTGCGTATCAAATGCATTTATCCAAAAGCTTTCAAAAATGAACAGAGCTATTCCAATGAAATGCAGAATCCTAATGCTTCTAGTAGGTTGATACAGCTCTTCTGAAAAGTATTGTCACATGTACATATGTTGTGTAGATGATGAAGTGGGGAAATGCATGTGTAGATACTCTTTCCTAAAAACACTTGGATGTGGAATGTGGACCTGCATCAAACTGAGGTCCATTTCTGTAGAACAAATTTTGGACAACAGTAGCCCATAGAAGTTTTCTGAGTGTAGGCTTTATTTTTCAGTTATAGTGTTATGCTGGTGCTAGATTAAAGCCAAGCCTGAGGCCTTGGCTAAAGAAAACACTGTCAGGTAGAGTGGTGTTCACCTTGTGGTATTGATAAGCTCTGTAGCTGCACTTTGAAAAGTCCTTGAACACGTATCACTACTTGAGTCAGTGCTGTTTGAATATGAAATCCTTAAATCTGACTCTCCACAAGCTGAACAAACAGTTTACTGTACCTGATGTCCTTAGAGCAGATTAGACAGTTTGAAGTAGGCAGAGATTAAGACACCACAGAGATTCAGAGTTTCTGAAGTTGCTCTTGAATCATGCATTTTTTGCATAACTTTAACTTGTGCGCAGCGTGTTGTACTTAGCAGTTTTAGTGTGGACATTATGTAAATCCTAAGTACATTATCAGATGTGGTTCAAGGCTGCAGTTACGAGCAACGCTTCCTCTATTTATGTATGAAAATGGAAAGAAATGTCTTAATAGAAATGGGCAATTGATAGAAAACTAGGAAGCTTTTGGAACCTGATTCCAGATTTTTTCAACACCACTAAATGATACCTCGAGCTGTTAGGATCCGTGAGTTAATGGAGCCAGATTTCACCATGTGAAAGGGAATCCAGTCAGCCTTATTCCTTTACATAGTACATATTTTAATTAATTTGCATTTGGAATTATGTGTCACTGATCTAAATACTGTAGTAGAGGTGTCACTCTGAAAAGTGTCCTATAACCTCCATAGTAGCTCAGGTATGGAGGGATGTAAAGTAGGAGATCCTGCATTTGCACCCGGGCACAATGGAAGCAGCTGAATTACTGGCTGAGGTGACTCTCCTCCTCCCAAACATAACAGGAACTTTTTTTCTTGGCAGGCGTAAGGGGCAATCAAGCATAAGGAGAAATAGCTACCCTCTATGTTTCCAAGCTTCTTTACGAGTGAAAAATACACTTGCCATTTGGAAGAGTTTGTGAGATGATAGAAAAGTGAAACAAAAATCTGGATGCTAAGCTAGCGGTTTCATCTATTCCTGTCATTGAGTTCTGAGCACTTGTGGCTTTGTTGAATCTCTGTTTTGTTTGAAGCTAATTTAGTTTGCAGTCTGGCCCAAGCTGTCCCCTTAATGCCAGTTTTTTTCTTTACACTTCTCAGCATAATGCATGGTTTCCAGAGACCAGTGTGTTACTTCTGTCTAGTGAAGCACCCCCATTATGCTGATGTAGTTCTTGAATTATATAGCTACCAGCATACACGTCCCTAGAGTGAGTAACAGCTCTTAGCAGTACATGTGTAAATATTTACATCCATTTCCCTCCCACTCGGTAAAGCACTCCATTTTTGTACAGTACAAAGTGCTTTGTATACAGAAAAAAACACATTGTTTAGTTCATAGGGTTTGTTTTGAGGGGGTGTTGTATTTATTTAACAGAAGGCCAAACTAGTTGCAGCATGTATCTTGTAGGGCAGTCCTGCTTTCATCCAGTTTCACAGCCGGGCCGGCAGATTTATGATGAGGTGATGGACTCCTTCAAGGTCAGATGGTGAATCAGTGATTGGGTAGAACCTGGGCTCCTGCTAACTCCAGCGCTTTGTTTGAAAGTTCCAGCATACAGCTCTGGCTCTCCACATTACTGCAGAAAGTAAACCAAACTTATCTCCAGCCCTGCAGTTAATTTCAATAAACAAATTTTGTGGGAGCAGTTATGCTGATTTAAAATGAACTTGATTGGTACTGATAGGCTCAGACTTGTCCTTGTAGTAGAGGTGGATTTCTGGAAATGATTGTGATGATTCTTTTTCACTCTTTGAAGATATTTGAGTGCTTAAACCCACATATTTAATAAAAGTAAATGTGTGCATCATCTACTGCTGCTTTATATTTACTGCAGAGAAGTAACACATGCAGATCCTCATCCATTTGTTACAACATCCTACCAAATAGTGCATAAAAGCAAAAGCAAAAAACTCATAGTGCCAGAACAATTGGAAAACTCATGGCAGGTTTGGCCTGGCACCTCCCTGTGTTGCAGCCAGGTCGGGTGAGCTGCAGATGATGGCTGGAATTCATGCAGCCAGCACTGGCAGCAGCTGAGCTTGTAAGGACCAAGTGCCTCCCTGGCATTTTCCTTTATGGGAACACAGAGGATGCTGCATGGCCATACATACGTGTTGTCAGAGGGGCTGGCTCTTTCTCCCATGGACTTGCACGAGAGGTATTCCTTAGATTTAGAGAGATAGTACCAGGTTTCTTGTGTTTCTGATTTTAACCTTTTCCAGCGTTTATGTAGATGGCATGTTCTGGCTGTTCCTTTCAGCCAAACGCACCACAGACTGCTTGGTGACTGAGGCAGAAATGAGTCTGGGAATGCTATTTGCTGATTTCCAGTTATGAAACTTCAGAATTGATCTGCATTTTTGTTAGACAATAAAATACAAGTATTTCTGCTAGACAAAAAATTTGCAATCCTACTAATAGAAAAGCATTTAGTGTCTGTGTTAGCACAGGTTTGCCAGCAGCAAAGCGTCTTGCAACCTTGTTCCTTCACCTCTGCTGAGTTCAAAGTCACCCAGTGCAGTGGGACTTCTGTGGTCTGTCAGCACAAATTCCAACTTGCTTCCTTTATGCTGCTTCATCTGAATTCATACCTGCCTAGGTATCTGTGTCTGAAAGTGCCAGGCCTCATAAGTCTGGAAGATGTAGCAATGAAATGATTTTTTAACTGTTTTGATTTGGATTTTTTCCTTACTTTTTCAGCAAGGTGTATTTTGAACAGACGTGTGGTGTAATTTTTCTCATCAAAATGTGCTATTTCTAACTTGGAGTTTCAAAACTTTATGTTGTTACACATCAGCTGCAGTATTCCCGTGGTGCTTGTTTGTTCTATTTTTGTTCTTCTACATATGAATGCAAATAGATACCTTAATTTCAATTCTTTTATAATAACTGAGTTTTGGCCTTGATTTGAATTTCTCTTATCAGATGCATCTGCATGCAAAAGTTAAAGCATGTCAGGAAAGTAAGGTGTGCTCCCACTACCTGTCAGATGCAGGGCACAAATAAAACCTCTAGCTTTATGCATTTAATACTAAATTAATAGAGATCTTATCAGTTGTTTGAGATGCATATTACTAACCTCAGCTGAAAACTTGATGTGTGGTAGGAAATCAAGCTAATACTTGCTCCATGCATTAAAAGGAGCAAGCGCAGCAAGAGGCTGGGATAATGAGATGAGTATAAAGGGATCAGGGAATTTTACTACACTTTTGAAAGCTCATTATTGAACAACAGGTTTTGAAGAGTCTTGAAAGAAAAGTTGCTGTTGAAGTACAAATGGAATTTGAACTTTCTTTTAAGAGATCTTGAATCCGTTACAAGTGTACTGAACTACATGGTAGTGTGTGTCTGTGTTTTGGTCTCTGAGCTCATGGAAAACTTAGTTTTTGGGAGTATAAATTCAGTATTAAAAGGCCTGTTACTCGCTTCTTGTTTTGTGTTTTAAAATAGGTCTGTGGATCAAGAAGAAAAACAAGTCCAAACCACCTCAAAACTGCACCCTTTGCTTTTTATTTCGTTTGAGAAGTATTGCAGCTTTTTTTGTTGTCAATAGTCTTAAACAGGTCTATAATCACAGGAATAGAAAATACTAATGAATACACCCCATTAGAAATTGAGAACTCTTGAGGTCCCACTGAGTTTGGCAGCCATATGTGCAGCAGTTCTCTGGGGAGCACTTGTGCTGTGTTTTCACCTTTGTATTGGTTTTAGCCAGAGACTCCTGTTGCCATCCCTGCAGGCTGGATGTAGCGCAAGGCTGGTGAAAGTTGTCTATCTGATGTGAGCATGGTGTGTTGAATGTGGTTGCTGGAGTAACCAGAATCTGCCCTCCTGGCAGCCTCTTCCAGATGGAAGTAAACATTTACTCGTTGCTGATCTGAATGCTCTTCTTTTCCCTGCGATCTAGCAGTGGTTGTGGGGAGTGTTTGCTTGAACTTGTCTCAGCAGTATTATCTTCTGAGATCTTTAGACAACATGGTAGTGTCTTACTAACGTTTAAAACTCCCTTGTGTTTCAGGAGCATGTCCTGTGCCCTTCCTAAGTGGCAAATTGCGGTGCGCCTTGATACTTGAATTGCGGAATCTCTGTTCCCTGTGATCAGTATCCTGTTCGAAGCATCTGACCATAGTGTTGTGCTCCAAGGTCTCTCCACTGGTTCAAAACATCTTTCAGAGTTGACCAGGCTTTTCATGCTAACTCTCATTTTGCACCATTTTTTGGAAATGAGATTGTCTTCTCACCCCTCCTTTTCTTCAGAACAGTTTCATCTTTCTAGGAAGGGGTTTGTGCAAGGTCAAAATAAAAATCTCTGTGTGGGCACTGCTACTATTGTAACTTCAGCTGATGAAGCGGAATGGTTTCACTGCAGTGGTGCAGTTGCATCAGAATGACGTGCTTGCAGTTAAGTGCTGATATTTTTGGGGGTGAAGCTGTTCTCGGTTTCTTCACAACTGGGCAGAAAAATCTTGTATATGTCCAAGGACCCTGGGCCAGTCAGCATGGTTTGTGTCTCAAATGCCCAGGAGAAAGGGTCAGGTGATTTCTGAAATAGCTGAAACTACTCTGTTGGAAAGGGTTTGACTTCAAGTTGCTGGCGCTAAGACCTTTGAATTGCTGGAACCCACAGCACCAAGGGAATAATGTTTGAGCTTTATTACTTTTGTGCGTGTTTTAATTGGATTGAGCTGTGCCCCAAGGGGTCTGGAAAAACATTTTGGCAGATGTGCTAGCACTTCCCCAGCTGCATGGACAGCCTGCTAACCCTGGAACAAGAAACCCTGGTAGCCCCATGAGCAAAAGAAAATTCACTGAAAAAGCACAATCACCGTAATCATGCTGAGGTCAAGGGCCTCTTCGGGGAAGACCACTCGTATCTGTGATTCACAGGATGCATCAGCAGGATCTAGTGTAGACCTGTCTGAATAGAAGAAGCCTCTGATGATGAGAAGTGAATTTGTGTGGAGACCAGCGCTTGCTTACTCTGTGTCAGCAACCCCCTGTATCTGAGTGCTTGAGTTACCTTGCTCTAATGAGGAGCAGATGGAGGGGATCAAAACGAGTGGTTTCAACTTTGTTATTTGACTTAATCCCACTGAAGAGTCATGTGCCTGGCATGTGCTTTCTTTGACTTGTCCTCCCCAGGAGTGCATCCTGGTAGTCCACATTAAACCTTTCCCTCACTAATAGGCTTCCTCTGCTAGTACCTGGATTGCATGTACTGTGTTTCCCTGCCTCGGAACATGAAGCCGTGTTTCTTGGACATAGTCTCATAGTGGGGGCGGGGGGGAAGTCTCTCTTTTTGTGCAACATCTGATAAGGGAAACTATTTTGCTCTTGGTCAGATCAGTTAAAACAAACCCTATAAATAATAATAATTGAATCAGGTGCTCTAATTTAGATAGTGATGGGAACCTGCATAGCTTGTTTTTAAGAATGCAGCCTACAGTTGTGGAATATTTGATATTAAAATTTGTGCTTGACTTCATCACTTGAGTTTGATCCTTCGTTCCCTTTTGCACTCCATTTCCTTCTCTGAAAAGTTCAGCTACAAAGGAATCTAGCTAACGGAAAATTATGAGGGCTTCCTTTTAATTTGGTGTTTTGAAAACTCTCATTTGTGCCTGTGCAGTTGTTGCAAGTGGTCATTTTCCAGGTGTGCTGCTGTGGAGTGTTTTTTCTTCCCATAATGTAGTAGTATTTTTGCAGAGAAGCACAAGATTGCGTATATTCTGTTGAATCTGCTGGGCATGCAAGGCCTTGTGATGGTGGTGTGCAAATTTGTTGGATTGACTGAGCTTTTTCAGATGAGTGAAGCCTGGAAATGAGAACTGTCTATATAACAGTAGATGTGTATTCTCTACTATACAGGGATCTCATGCGAATAACTCAATATAAATATAAATTAATTTTTAAACTGTACTAGAAAGAAGTATGATTTTCTTGTACCTACCTGCCTTGAACTAAATGAGGCATTAGGTGATTCATCACTGGTGCCTCGGTGGATGTAACTCACTGTTGGAGGTCTTTACATGCTTTGCCTAGTCACCTGTGTGTTGTTTGTCAGTGTGTATGTTAACAGGAAAATGTATGAAGATACTAGAAATAGATTTATATTTGAAGCCATGGTAATGGAGAATGACAGATAAATAATCTTTTATTTGAATAGTTCATTTCACTGAAAGGAAGAAAATTGTATAACTCAACGGGTTCTTCTAGGAAATAATCTCTTCTTTTGTATGTTAAATACTTTATATACATTTGTGATAGGGTGTAAGAAACCTACTTTCAGTGCTGTTGCTACTGCGTGTTTGACAATGAAAGACTTGCAATACAAATATTAAGACTTTTTTTGTTGTTGAATCACAACATTTTTCATGTTTTGCAGTTGACTTAGAGTCAGTCATTAGTTATGTGTCAGCTGGTGGTGAGTCAGCTTCATACTGCATGACTGACGTGTCACAGAATGTTAGAGTAGCTTGGGTTGGAAGGGACCTTCAAAATCATGTTGTTCCAATTTCCATGCCACGGGCAGAGACACCTTCCACTAAATGATCTCTCTAGCTTCATAATCTTTGGCTATAGGACTGAAACATGCTCTTGTTTCTAGAAAATTCTGATCTAATCTGCCAGGCTGATGCTATGTGCAACAAAAATCATGCATTGTTGGAGCAGTAGGGAGCTTATGTGTGGAGCTAAGTCACTGAATTTTGCAGTGAGTGTAGCCTAGAATTCAATTCTGAAGCCTACACAGGTGAGATGGAAGAGAGGAGAAAAATAATGGAATCATAGAATCATTTCAGTTGGAAAAGACCACTAAAATCACGTAGTCCACCTGTTAATCCAGCACTGCCATTGCTCCCAGAGTGAGTTGACATTAGCCCAGACTGGGTAGCTAAATGAGATAGTTGTTTAATGCATCCTTTGTATTCTGATCTGATACTGTTTGGTCTGTAGGAGAATTTTTCACTGTTATTGCTTTTATGATCTGCTGCAGTAGATTCAGGCAAACATACTCATCGGCTTGTAAGTTACATGGATGAAACCACTCAGACCAACTCTGCATTTTTTCCTTCTGTATCCTTGCAGCAGAACTTACTTTCCTTCTCATGAAAGGGAGAAAAAAAATGAGAAAATGAGAAAAATTAGAGTCTTTGCTCACCTTGTATTCCACCAGAATCATGATGGACAACAAAGTGAACTCTGCCGACTGTTGAAAATCTATGGTGAATAATTCTGGCATTTAGAGGGATAGGGACTGGGATGTAAAAAGCTGGGCAACCCATACACTGCCTATGGCCCTGCAGTGCAGGGCATTAGGACTCACACCTGCCTGGGCTTATCTGCTGTCAGTTCAGTTCTGTCCTGGGTGGACATGCTGCTTCATTCCCTATTCTCTGAGCCTGTTTCACCTTCAGGCTTATGCACTGTTAAGTGTCTGTAACCATAAGAACAACCGGTTGGTGTCCTAAAAGGAAGATTGCACCCTTGACAAGGTTGTTTATATAAGCAGAACCTGTTTCGAGAGGTGAGAGGAGTCACATCTTCAAGGTAAGAGACCACTGAAAAGGCAGCCTTTTGTCACTTGCAGGAGGGTTTCCCCCATTTGGTCTCTAAAACTGAATTCTGTTAGGCGTATTTATAAGAAAACACAGTAAAACAAACTTCTTTGAACAGCTGAGAGTAGCCTGGAAAGGTAAGTGGAGGGCAACACTCTTCATTAGTACACAAGATTGCCATATCCATGTATCTCTCTCACAACCTTTCCCCCAATGCAAGGAATCAGAAAAGCTGGTCCAGTTTTGTTAGTTCTAATTGGTTTTTAGTAAGACGTCAGAATAATCTCACCATATTTCATGTTGAACTTCTAGCCTCATTCTACCTTCATTTTAAAAAATGTAGACTGGAGGTTTTACAGCATTATGTGCTTGAGGTTTGTCAAAGTAAATTTAAAAACAAGCAATGGTATCCTTACAAAGACAGAATAATACTGGTGTATTTTAGTTTGCAGCAGAAGGTTGGGTTTTTCATTCCAGAGCTATAAACATTACCGTTATGTGTAATGCTGCCCAGTAATTCTCTGAATATAAGACACCTTTGTTGTCTGTCTTCATAATTCTGACACAACTACTGAAGAAGTACTGTCCTTATTTGGGACAGAAAAAAGTGCTGTGAATTGCTCTTTGCTGGTATCGTGGGAACTACTTATAATTGGGCTTCTCCAGCATACACATACATGCTATCTAGTATGTAATGCAACTGTGGTTTACAAATGTAAGCACAGACAAACTGGAAAAATAAATTGCACACATATTTTTTAATAAGTGGAGCCACCTTTATGTGTGTTCACTTTGCCCTTTTGTTTCTTGCAGGGCAGGAGTTTTATAGTTCAAATGCAAACCAGCCAGTTTGTACGCTGATTTTATGGGAGTAACATTTAGAACAGTCTGTCAAACTTTTACAGCCAAAAGCAACTTCTTTTCCTTATGTGTATATAATACATGTTCTCACACATAAAGCAATAGCCATGCCATGCAATAAGACATGGCTTTGAAAGGTATTGCATCTCCTGACCACTCCATCTGCCCATATTTGTGGATTCATGCCCTGCAAGGACCAGTGGGTGCTCCTATCTCCTCTGCAAGTTCTAGCAGTGCCATTTAGTTGCCTTTTTCTTCAAGGAAACCAGCCACAGGATTATGGCCAAGACGGGTTATAGTCAAACCTTCTACCTTCTTTTTAAAGCTTTAAGATTTTGTATTTAACATCCATAGGCTTTTCACAAGTGCAATAAAAGGAGATCCTTACCTGCAGAGTAACAGAAAATGAATAGTAATGCATGCAATATTATCTATGAGGATGTAAGAAAGGGGAACTTGCACTGAATCTAAGACGCACAGAAGAAAAGGCTTTTTAAGCTGTTCTGTGAATTCTTAGGCTCCTGGGCCTGATATAATTGTTCATGCTCCTTGTAATCATACCGAGCAAAAGAATGTAGTACTGTTTTTCCTGAAACTAGACATATTAAAATTTAGTAGTGTTTTCATATTTGTACCTAAGAATCTCCAAGAGGTCTTTGTGCCAGAAACTGTAAAACTTTATGGCAAAGAGGTAGATTTTTTTCCCTAAAAAGCTTTCAGTCAAAGAGTGAGCTCACTCTGGCATTCCTAACAATGTCTACTTTATTTGAGTAATCATCAAATTTACTAGTATACGTTTGAGAGAGCCTAAGTAATTAGTATCTGATTATGTAATCAATCTGAGTAATGCTGCTGTTCAGGGCAAGTTAGAAGATAACTGTGGTGTGCCACTTGTAAATAAGAAGTTTCTGTTTTTCCCAGTCTAAACTTCAAGATTTTGTACTTGAGAATAAGTATGTATTCATGCCCTTTTCCTTATTTCTGCACCTTTTCAAAACAAGATACAGTAGATTTATTTATTTTACGAATCTGTCTGTCACCTCTTTTTTTTCCTCTTCTTTTTACTCCACTGCTTTACTTTCTCTTCATGATGGTTTCATGATGATTGAGCCGTTGTGGAATATTCCACTGCTTTTGTTGATCTTAAACTAGAGAAGTCCTTGGGCAGAGGAGATCTGGAAAACTTCAGCTGGGTGGTGTTCCCCTTTCAAAAATAAACGAAGATATCATAAATAACCTGTCAGGGGCATTCCAGCCCCTCTGATTCACGGAAGGCTGGTATGTGGCTGCGGGAACCCTCTGACTTCAGCTGCATGCGGGTCCAAGGGATCTTGGTTGACAGGGCCGGTTGGGCTCTTGGGGTGTGGATCTGGGTTTCACATTTGTAATGAAAAACGCTTAACTGCCTTGGCTGCTATCTTAAGATATGTACAGCTTTGTTACAAGCTTGTCTAAACATGTTCTGTTCTTTCTTGCAGCAGACTCTTTTCTTGCTGCAGCTAACAGTGCTGGAAAGTATGGGGGTGGAGAGCCAGTCCGCATTATGCCAGTTTAAGAAGATTACCTTGCTGACAACCAGGGCAGTTCAGCCTAACAAGACACATTGGTGGGCACCTTGTTGCAAGAATATCATGCAAACATGAGAGCCCTGAGTGTCTTGAAGCTTTAACCTTTGCGCCACAGTTAGCAGAGGGCCTTGGTAACTTTTTAGGAGGAATCCATTGTTGAAGAGAGTGAAACAAGGCCCTCTTGCAACAGGTTGATGTATGTGGTGATACTGACCCACAGCTCTTCTCCAGGAGCTGCTGGTGGTCCTCTGCTGGAGACTGCTGATGTTTTCTAACAACACTGGTCCTGGAGAAAAGTAAGACTCCAAGGGCAGTATATAGTCTGTAAAACTGTAAAATTAGATGGCTTTGTGCTTTTTGAGAATAATAACATTTATGACGATTTTTGATGCTGAAACCTCTTTGAATAGTTAACCTATCAGAATATATTATTAAAAAAGCCTAACTTTTTGCTAACTGTATAGAAATTCAGAATCATTCCAGCTTCTTCCTTTCTCCCGTGTTTCCCCTGTCAGTTACTGGTTTTGCCAGTGGTAAGAGTAGAGGGAACCCCTGCCCTCTGCAGAGACCCGTGGTTGTCTGCTGGTAGAGAGGAAAGGTCCCTTGCTTCTTCCCTTTGCAGATAGAGTCCTTTTTCACAGTCCTGCTAGCAGGGTATGAAAGAGCAGTGCCTCTCAGGAGGGATTATTGCAGAATTATTATTTCAGAGGATTTGCAGACTTGGGCAGCCATCCCTACAGTAATTGTATGCTGTCAGGCTCCTCTCCAGCATACGGAAGCTGGGACTTTTTTTTAATTTTTTTTATTTCTAGACTGTAGCTGACAGTCTGGTTTACAGCCATCTCCCCATCTTCTGGGAGAAACAGGAGTGTGAGGCAACCTGGGTTCACACAGGACATTCTGGGAAGAGCAGCATAGCCCTACTTAGCCACAGAAGCAGTACTGTGGACCATGGTGTTGAGGTTCAGTGTCTCAGTCTGTAGGAAGAGTGGTTCACTGGGGTGCATAGCTGAAGCTGAATTTCTTCTCTTTATCTCTGGCAAAGCCAATAAATCCTTCCAGCACGCTGCATGAAGCTTTCTGTCATGGCCACAAAAGAGGGCCCTTTTTTGGCACTGACATGGGCTGTGGTGACCCTTACTACTGGGTCCAAGTTGATCAGCAGGAAAGCTGGGTGAATGATCAGTCCCTTCCTAGACCCAGACTAGTTCTATACATGGACTGTCCCCTGTCTTTGAACCACAAGTACTGGGATCCTGGTTAACACACATTGATGGGAGGAAACCATACTTACGCTGTACGGAGCCAGCTGAGATTTAGCTCCAGGCTAGACTATGAAATGTGGCTAAAGCTTCTTCTGTCCCAAGACTGTGCTTCTCCTGCCAATGGTTATAAATCACTATGGCTAATTCTCAGTGTGGATAAACCACCTGCACTTTTTTTGTTTGTTTGCCAGTGCTGACAAACTAGCAAAAAAATATTTGTTGATATTTAGGGTATTTTCTTGGGCTGTTATGGGACCCAATACTAACTTGGGCAGGTTAAAAGGCAGCTTCGGACACCTGCTGGTATGTCCCTGCCTACAGTATAATTATCTCTGCATGTCAGAACCAGGCACATAGGTAAGGAGGGGTTATCTCTTCCCACTCTTGTCTAAGAGCACCTTCCAGTTATCTTCAGTCAGAGCTGGAAAAAGTCCCAGTTGCTGTTTAACTGGATTAAAGGCTGTAGTGACAGAGGGCGTGGTCATACTGTTTCTCCTCAGATAGTCCTTTCCTGAAAGGCTGATGAATTGTTTTGAGATCAGTAGGCATGATAAAAATTTACTTTAAAATGGCATAGCCTTGCTAACAAGGCTGCTGTAGAAACTGTACGGCGTGCTTAGGTTTGGGGAAAATGCCCAGTGTTTTATGTTCACCTGCCCTTAATTCTGCTTTGAGCCTTCGCCATTGTGTGTCACATGTCGTCATGTCCATATTTGTTTTCCTGGGTGGACTTCCTTAGGAGCTTACTGTATTTAATTAAAGGACTGCTTTGAGCTGTAGATAAAACATACCCTTGGCTCTCTTCCTGGCAATATAGCTGTGTCAAAACCTCACACCACAGACAACCTGTAGGAAGATCACCTAGTAAACACTGGCTTAATGATCCTTTAAAGGCAAGAAAAGAGCAAGTGAGGGGCTGATGTTCAAGCCAGGGCTGTACCCAGTTCCTACAATCTGAGTTTGAGCAACAGTAAGTAGTGCCAGGGGTGTGGGTAGGAGCGCAGCATGCAGATTGCCCATAAAGGGGAGAGGTTTGTTTGTCTTTACAAGGCAATTAGTGATAGTGTAGAAATACCATTTTGTGATATTCTAGGAAAAAAAGATTAAAAGTGAGCTTTAAAAAGAACTATAAAGGAACTCTGGCTTTTGCTGTCTTTTAAAATAAGTTTGGTTTGGTTTGGACTTAGGCTTTCACAATTGAAAATTATGTGAAGCTGTGTCAGGGTGTTTTAGGTTAGATATTAGGGAAAGTGTCTTCACCCAGAGAGTGGTTGGGTGCTTGAACAGGCTTCCCAGGGAAATGGTCATGGCGACAAGCCTACCAGAGTTCAAGGAGTGTCTGGACAATGCTGTTAGCTACATGGTTTAGTTTCAGGTAGTTCTGCAAGGAAGAGGGAACTGGTCTCCATGATCCTTAAAGGTCCCTCTCAACTTGAGATATTCTATGATATTCTATACAAAGTCATATAGAGCTTTGTACCATCCCTCATGTTCGTATTTTTTTATTCTTGTAACTTAAAGGCAAAAAACCTCCTAAAACTAATTGCTTTATTTTAAACAAGCAAAGGTGAGAATAGACCGTTATCTAAATTTCACCAGAGTGGCTTCAAAAGGTCTTGAAAATGAACCCCTCAGTGAAAATTTCAAGCTCTACCAGTTCACTCTCTTGCCTATTAATCTCTTGCCTATTAATCTCTTGCCTATTGCTTCTCCAGAAATATGTCAGTGTGGAAAGATCTAAAAAGTGTTTTTTACACTCAGTCCTACTGAAGCAGGCACATTGGCATTGGGAACAAAACGTTGTTTGATTAAAAATTTCAGTACGATCAAATATTGTGGCTGTGAGGCATACAGTACTAACACTAGCTGAAACCAAACCAAGATTTGGAGAAATTAAAAAAGAGAAAAATGTGGGAGGGGGGACATAAATTGAGAGTTTTATAGTTAAATGTCAGGAGATCTGAAAGCTGAGATTGCGTATTTATGGACTTCCTCAATGCATATGCATGTTGCCATGTCTTTAATTCACAAACAGCTTTAAAAATAGTCAATGCAGAGTGTTTTTGCCCTCAGCACTGGATTCATGACTAATGCCTGCCAGTATCGTTTTCATGCTGTGTATTATTTTATTACCCTGATGTGTTTAGGGAATATTACGTAACATTTACACTCCTGTTTCAGGTAAGAGCTCTAATTAGTTGTCTGACAGCCCTTGTGTGTTACCTGTGACATTAAGTCCTCCCTTGGGTGTGGGCAGAGCAGACAGGGAACCAGCTGACTGACAGCTGGACTGAGGTGCACCTCTGCCAGCGTTTCAGGGACTGGACACTTAAATTCAAAATTAAATGTATGTGTGGGGTGGAAAGCAAGTTCTTGCCTCGCCCACTGGGACAGGGTGGTTCCAACAGGACAGATCTCCCAGCAGGGAGGTGGTGGGCAGGAGAGGGCAGCAGGAGATGAAGGAGGGAAATTGCAAACATAACGGCAGAGTGGGAGGGACGGAGGGAAAAGGAGTGCAAATAGGGAAGGCTTTGCAAGAGGAACACAGGGATGGAGTTGGTGGAAAGCCCTGTAGAAGAAGCATGCTTTGCTCTGTTGCCAGTGGTGTAAGACTGCAGGAGGAGAATGTATGAAGGAACTGAGTTTGTGAAGGTTACTACTCTAGCATCTGTGGGTGGTGTCTTTCAGGACAGAGACAGTTGTGTGTTGTAAGACCTTGCAGGCCTGCCTGACTGGTGCTTTGCTCTAGGAGTGTGCTGGATCATACGGCTGGTAGTCATGTGTTGTCTGAGCCGTGCTCTTCTCCAGCCTGGCTCCTGGCCATGTCAGCTATCATATGGCTGGCATGAGCATGGCCCCAGCTTTGGAGCCTGCTAGGATGCTCCTGCAGGTCTGTAGCTGGTGACACCCAGCCCACACAGGGCTAGCGAGCCATGAACCTGGAGAAAAACTTGTGATGTCCACCTGCATCTGACCAGGACTGAGGGGTTGGACCAGGCCTGGCAGGAGGAGTGAGGGAAACCTAAGCCCTACATTGTCTCAGCGCATTGAGATTTGCCATCAAGACCATCCACTTCCATGTAAAAACCTTTCTTTTGGGGCTGTGTTCTTTTTATTCCCTCCCAGCCCTCTTCTGCAGCCTTGCAGAGGGAGTGCCCCAGCCCGGTGTCTGTGTTCTGCCTATGCAGGGGGACCAGCTCATGCTGGGGTGATGCAAGGACTTTTCAATCTTTACACCTGGTGTTGTGGCAGAGGCTCCTTGGTTTTGCTAATAATAGGGTGGTGATAAGTGCCACAGACTTACCTGACAGGAAAGCAGAAGCTCCCCAGGTAGCTAAAGGTCCTCCTGCGCATGGCTTGATGCAGCTGGGACATTCCCTACAGGTTTGGGCACCATTGGTACCCATGGGCCATGGGGGCTGTGCCAATAGCCCAGGCAGGGTTGGTTCATACCAGGGTGTAGTGGGTTGACCCTGGCCAGATTCCAGGGACTCATTAAATCCCTTTCTGCAACTAGGCAGAAGGGAGAAGGGTCATCCACCCACCACCCTCATGGGCGAAAACAGACTCAAAGTGAGATAATACCTAAATTTATTACTAACAGGATAAAAGCTAAACTAAATAGTGAGGAAAAAAAACAGTCTTAAAACACACCACACACACACATACACTTTTTTCCCCCCACCCTTCCTTCTGTCCATGGAGGGTTGCAGTTGGTTGCAGTTGCTGCCGCTTGCAATGTGAGTTCCCCCACCCCTCGGGGTCACTGCTCCATGGGGTGCAGTAAAGGTTGAGTCCCTGCACCCCAGTGAGCCTGCATGGGTTGCAAGGGTCCTGCTTCACCACGGTTTACAGGGGACCACTGCTGAGTCCATCCCCTGCTCCGTGGGGTCCCTCCCACAGGAGACAGTCTTTAATAGACTTCTCCAATGCGAATCTACCCCTCGGACAGCAGCTCTTCCATATCTGCTGTCCTGAGGGCCACAGCTCTCACTCGGGTAAAACCTGCTCCAGTGTGGGTCTGCCTCTCCACGGGTCCACAGGTCTCCTGCTCCAGCATGGGTTTGCCTTTCCACGGGTCCACAGGTCTCCTGCTCCAGGACGGGTTTGCCTTTCCACAGGTCCACAGGTCTCCTTTCAAGCATCCACAGCTCCAGCACTGGCTCCTCCATGGGCTGCAGGGGTTTTAGCTCTGAGTCCTTCCCCTGCTCCATGAGGTGCCTCCTCCCCCGGGTCACTTCTGCAGCGACCTTGATGTCTGCCTTGTTATCCCATGTTCTCGCTCTCTGGAATTTCTTCTGCGCAACAACTTCCAATTCTTAAATATGTTATGACAGAGACATTACTGTGATCTCTAATTGGCTCGGCCCTGGCCGGAGCCAGATGTCCCTCCTGGGGCAAAGTGTAATTGGCTCCTATGGGACAGGGGAAGCTTCTAGCAGCTTCTAACAGAAACCGCCTCTGCAGCGCCCCCCACTACGAAAAAAAAATAATTCAGCTACAGGAACCCAGGACACAGGGTGAAAAGAAGGCAGAGCAATGAGGCTAAAAGGCTCATGATGGCATTCCTCAGGTTTTGTTTGGCATCCTGGAGAGCTTCACTGGAGTATTGCCTTAGGCAGCAAGCCTTCATTTGGGACAAGATTTGATCTGAAGGGATGGCCCCTTAGGGCTCCAGCTCCCGTGGAAGCACTGCTGTGAAGTTGCATGCAGGCTGCTCCTACTCCAGTCTCAGAGACGGTCCATTCAGCTACCTGTCAGTGTTTTTTCTTTCTTTTTTTTTTTTTTTTAAATTTTTGTTTAAAGAAAGTTTTATTGAGATTAATTGCTTTGTGTCTGTAAAAAGCTGGTATAATTTGCAGGCTGCTTATTGAACATGGTTGTTCCACTTCTGATAGCAGGGCATTTTGTTCAGATTTGGTCTTGTTCATTCAGTTGCAAATACACGTTGTTTATCTCATATGAATCACTAAATAAATACAAATTTGAACATGAACGTTCCTCTTGATCCTTGAGCTGTAAGTGATGCTGACAGGAAAGCTAATGCTTTCAGTGCCTGCCATTGTCCATGCGCTTTTCCATTGTGTGGAAAATGGTGGACAAAGTGTGGGGGTATTTTACTGGTTTGGTCTTCCCCCTGAGAAGAGGAAACCACCAATCTTCACCCCCTTGTTCTCTGAGCTAGTTAAGGTGACACACATTGAAAGCAAAAGGAGTATTGCCATTTCATCTGTTTACTGGGCACTGCCTACGGTAGCACTGACTTGGAAGTGCCTTTGGAGGTGTGTCCCAAGACAGACGGAGGATTGATCCTATGGGGAACATGAGCCCAGACCTCTTGTTTCTCTGCTGCATGATGGGGTCTGCTCTGGGATCAGAGGCCTCTTCCCTGGGTTGCTGTGCAGCCAAAGCTGGCTTCCAGTTGAGACTGTGCTGCTGACCACCTGCCTGGCAGGATGCTGGAGGCCAGTCCTGTGGTACATCTCCTGTGTTCTGCCCTTGGACTGCTTCCCTTCATCCAGCATTGTGGGAAGGCTTGGACAGCTGCAATCCCCTCTATTCTTTGTTCACAAAGGGAAAGATGCAGTTTTTCATAGTCAGCATGGTGCTGGTGACATGCCAGGAGTGTTGCACGTTTTCTGTAGTGCTACAGACACGGTATTTATAGGTGGACTGCTTAAAGATTGGGCTTTGTGGTGTCTACAGTTACTGTTAAGTTATATACAAGGTCACTTGGAAACAAAGTAAAAATGCGCTTTTTTTCCCCCTTGTAAGAATTAGTATGGACTGCCTAGAGGTTTAGCCTACAATAGTATAATCTAGGTAAAATGGATGTGTTTAGTTAGAATTAAATTTCTTAATTGTCTGTGTAGGCAAGCACAATTGAAAGGTCCTAAGTGCTGAAGCTGTAATTTGAAACTTGTTCATGCTTGATGACAGAGCCTGTCTATGAACAGAAACCGTTCAGAGCGTGGACTAAACTGCCTTTAAATGCCTCTCGCAGAATAGGCATTAGGTGGGAAGTGTTGATCGGACAAGCTTATTGACAGCGGTCAGTGCGTAGGGAAACAACAAAGAGGCACGATTTAGTGGGTTGGCTGAGCTCTGCTGCGGCGAGGACCAGGACTGCCATCCTGGCAGTGTGCATCCCCACACTGCGGAGCTTGGGACCAAAAGGGGATAATCTGCGTGGGTGGGAGTTGTAGTAGGAAAGCCATCCAGGGGAGGTGCTACAAGGCATTGCTGGTACTGCCACTGCTGGAGGCTGGGGGGAAGGTGGGGCAAGGCTCTGGAACAGACTGCCAAAACTTGAACCTGAGAGCAGCCACTAACCCAAATGTCCCTGGCTCCAACAAGAAGTGATATGAAAAGGGGACTGAGAGGAGGTGTTTGGAAGGGATTTGCTTGATAGAAGGAAGAAGACTGAAAATGGCAGGAACTAAAGTGAGCAGAGGTTAAGGATAAAAATATAGGATTACATACAATTTACAGGTTGCGTGTTACTCCACTATTTGGGAAGGTGCAGTAATGTGCGAAGTGGGCATTTAGACACTTTGCATTAGAGATCAAGATTAATATCAAACTGAAGAGGGAGGCTGGGGAGTGGGGCGATGCCTAGCATAAATGGGGAGGAATTTTACAAAATGAGTGGCTGTTTCTCATTTGATATGTGTGTGGAATTTTTACTTGAAGAAAAGGCCAGGTAGTCACAGTAGTAATGGTATCAGTTTGGTAATATTTTTTTCTTGACATCAATAGATTATTTCATTTTCCTTCATAGTTTAATAGGTAAGAAACTTCATTGTGGAGTTTTCTGGTTGCTTTGAAAGAGACTAAATTATGTTACATCAAAGCAAGCTTTGGCCCTGTTGCCTGAAAGGTTATTGTGGAACAACAAGTGGGTATCTAAGGTCAGCAGTTAGAGAGAAGTAGTAAATTATTGGACAAAAAGTGTTACTTGAGTCGCAGTCTTGTCATGATTAACCATAAAATTTTAAAATGCCAGTAGTTCATCTGCTTTACATTTGGTCTTAAATTACTTTTGGTTTATAAGAGAGCCTCCTTCTCCTATATTTTAAGTATCAACTTAGATAGTAGATCTCTCCAGGAAAAAAGAGTAAACTACTACATTATAGTTTTTTGTTTTGATCTCTGAGTCCTTAGACTTGTCATGATTTATCTTCCTTCCTGGAACGCCACATTCCAAACTTGTAATGTGAACCCAAGGCCTCCTTTTTCTACTTGGACTCATGTATAAAGACATTTTGTAAGATTTATTATATTCTTTTAATTTCTAAACATGAGAGAAACACAAATGATAATACTCAGTTCAGACCAACAGCAGTGAATGAAAAAAGAATTGATATTTTTAAGTGCAAGTTTCTCTGTAGAGTCCTGTGTATTTTGCTGGGCTATGTTCATCATCTCTGCTGTGGTGCCTTAGAAAACTGAGAGCACTTATGTGAACATACAAGCCAAGTCCTCTGGAGCTGCTCTTGAGTCATGGATTTTCATGGGCATCACCGTAGCCATTGGATTTAACACTGTGAAAAGCTCACATAGAGAAGTCTCTGGAGCAGTGACAGAAAGGCTGTGGGCTTCACTTTTTGGGTTAATTAAATTTGCTTTCTGGTGCTTGTGGGCTGCCCAGATGCTGCAGCAGTCGGTTCACTAATATCATAGGCATTATTGAAAAAATTGTAGTTGGTTGGTCATATATTTTTGGTTTGTAAACCTGGCTTTCAGGTGACTTCTCTACAATATCTCTTTGTCTTCACTTTCCCCATCTTATTGAATTTTATGTTTACCATATTTCACATTATCCCTCTGGTTATATGAATTTGAGCAACTTAATTTAAATCCAGTGAGTGATAAGACTTCAATATTTCTGTTTTCTATGTTTGAATATCAGGACTATCTTCTGTAAGACCCTGCAGTTTGTAGAGTACACCTAGAGTGGGTAAAAAATTTTCAAAAGGACAGCAGAGGGGAGGTTGGTTGCTCCATTTCTGTTACCCCTACCAAGAAACCCTTTTGATTTATTGCAACAATGCTGATGACAGGGACATGCTAAGCTGTGTAACCATTCCCAAGCACCTCAGCACTCAGTACTTGGCATCAGTCAGGCAGTGCCGCATTCAGCATGTGTTACTGATGGTGAAGCTGATGGCAGGTGACCAGCTGATGTGGCCGCTGCCTTGTGGTGGATGATGTCTGTGAAGGATGGTCAGGCTGGAGGCTGCGGGCAGGTGTCTTGTTCCCATCTGGAGGCAGCAGTGTTGGGAGCCAGTGCCCATGGATACCCTTTTCTCTGATCCAATTCTCAGTCTTTGAATTAAAGAAAGAAACCTGAGCCTTCACTGGCTGGGAGTTTTGTTTGGGAGGGGTGAGAGTTCAGGTCACTGTGTAGAAGATGTTTTAAAATGCTTGCAATATGTAAGCTTCTCAGGAGACAATCTTGCAGAGACCAGTTTCGGTAATGATCAAGATTGTGTCAGGGCTTCCAAGGTGCAGACAGGCCTACTTCTACCTTTAAATAAAAATGTCATGGAAATCTCACTAAAACAGTGAAGATTGTAATTCAGATACGTAATTGTTGATGAGGAAACTTTGGAGTACCTTCTGCCTTCCTCCTATTGAATATGCATCATCAGCATGAGGCTGAAACCCCATCTCCTTGCCAAAAACACCCTGAGAGATTCAGCTGTTTGTGGGCTCTGTGCAGGCTGGAAATTCTGAGTATGACTTGTAGCTTTTGCAAGAAGTAGGGATTGTGTGGGTTTTTTGATGTAAATAAGCATTTAATTCAACATGTTAAACTCACTTGACTCAGCTGTTGTGAAACCTCTTGATGCCATTTAATGACCTGATTCAAGTAGGGTTTTTTTTCACTTGGCATCATGTCACAAAAAGGTACAGTAAAAGAGAAACCATGTGTACTCCTGTCATTGAGGGCCTACTCTGACATACTTTGTTCATGTTAACAAATTGTATTGCAAATTATATCTTGTGTTAAAATACAATTTCCATTAGATCTTGAACTTAGGGGTATTTTTTCAGTGCAAAAAAATAATTTTACATTGTTTTGTGATATTCCCCTTATATGGAAGGCTTGAAAGACCTGTTTTGGGGTTTTTTTGCTTTTTTTTTCATGTACCAGATTGATTGTGCAGGGTAACATTGGTCGCCCAGCTTTTTAGGTTGCTTCTTCATTTGAGTCCCTTTTTGGAGTGTCCATCACAGCACCAGTAAGCTGTGGTAGAGACAGTAGAGCAGTTTAAAGTGTTCTCCTTTCCCAGTGCAATGCACTTGATTGTTCTTTAGCTGAGTTTGCTGTTTTGTTTCATATTTCTTGAGCTTATTCTTTTTGTTGCTGTTCTTTGCATTGGTCCATCCTATCTCAGCCTCTAATTTTCACTTCCATAATAACAGAGAGTTCTTATTTTGCGTGCTGTCTCTTTAAGGTTTAATTTAGAGTTTTCCTTGTATTCAGTTCGTTTGTTATCTTGGACCATTTATATCTAGAAAGGAAAGGAGTTTTTGCTGAATTCTCATTTAGGCTTGTCTTAAATCTTCTTCTAGTTTCCTGCATATTTCACTTGGCCTTCCAGAAATGCTGGCAAGGTCCTTGAGGATGGATGTTCTTGCATTCTGCCAACAGGGTTCTCTTGAAGTTCAGGAACCAACTTGGTCATCTTCCGATTCTTCGTGCTGACCCTGCAGAATGGCTCTTAGTTCCTATTTCCTGAGGATTTCAAGTGCTGTAATATTTCATAACATGATCTTCTAATTAGTAACAATAAAGTTCAAGGTAGCTTTTCCACATCTTTATCCTAATAAGGGCGTGATTCAAGATGAAATGAAACAAAGCAGGCCTTTCAGGGCTTGAGCAGCAGGGCTGCAGAAAGCCCATTTTAAGGGGATGAGGTCTGTGCATGTGATTCCACAGCCCTGTCTCATGACTTTGATCTTGTTAGCTAATTTTAACCAACTTTTTTGGTGAGTTTAAGAAATCGGAGGGATGCATGGTTCTGGTAAAAATTAAAAATAAAGGAAAAGTACCCAGTGTTGGGGAAGAGGTCCTTCTCCTTTCTAATTTGAGTGGCAGCCATTATTACTGGTTGGTGCATTTTCTAGCTGGTCGATGCACCATCCTGTCTCTGAGTCAGCTCACAGAACTGTTTCCTCACCCAAACAAGAAGGCAGTGTGTGGGAGAGATGAAAGCAGGGGAACAACCAGCCTGAACAAGAGAAAATAGTGGGTTTGAGTAGGGAAGGATGAATCTGCAGAGACCATTTTCAGTAGTGCTGCCATGCACAAGTCAGTTGTCGTACTGTTTTTCTTGGTGTGTTTCTGTGAATTCTTTACATTAATAAACATGCTCAATGATGTATGGGGTACTCTGCCTACCCTACTAACATGCATCACATATCAAAGAATGGACATCACAAGTATGGAGATTATGCTCCTAGAAGTGATATTTTGCTTCCTTTCTGTGTTCACATGCAATACACTCACAGGATGGGTGCCATGCCCTTTTGGTTTCCTAATTGTCTTATTTTTCTGTATCCAGGATGATACATAGCCTTTGTTAGGTTGCTTACTTTTAGGATTTGCTCTCCTGAAATCCTTATTATTTCCAGGTCTTTCAGCTTGTGGTATTTTTGTTCTACAACGTGACTTTTGGGTTTTTTGTTACGGTTCTTCTAACTAGGAACTGCAGTTTACTTTTGAGATGTAATTATCTCTAATTCCACTTGCACTCTGTGTGGCTAGTCTTGAGACTGCAAACACAGTTTTCAGCCCCAAATGTTTTGCTGTGTATTGATGCTTTTCACATTCATTCTGTCTATTAGATATCTGAACCACATCCTCCTGGATTATGTACAAGTGTCTGATTTCTCCGTCCATTCTCTCTGCCCTGTACAAATCCTTGTCCTGTCATCTTGATGTTTGTTCACTGCAGAGTAAGACTGATCTCTCAGTGTCTGTCTTTTATTCTCAGTGTTTTGGTTGCTGTGAATCTCTGGGAACTTTCTGATGGTTTGCTCACATGTCCTGTTGATGTCTGTGATGCCTCCCAATGCCTGTTAGAAATTTGTTTCCTGGATTTCCTCTCTCCCCCAGCCTTCCTTTAGTATTCTTTGTGCTCGTGCAAGTGACATCTGTAATGGTGTGATGCTCTGTGCCAGCATTTGTTATGCCTAGAATGCTCTTTGAATGAACAAATATCTGCAGGCAGTACTCCTCTGTCAGCTGGTAGGGTATCCAAGAACAGATCTTCGATCTTCTGATCTGCCTTTAGCCTTTTCATTCTTCAGCCTCTTTTTCTCACCTGTCTCAGCAGGACAGACATCACTGTTTTCCTAGATGGCCTCCTACAATGGCACTTATTCAGTCTTTCATTACCAGGAGCATACGTAAGGTTTTATGCTGAAAAATCTCCAAGGGATTTCCTCCTTCTGCGCAGAGGTGGCCCCTCTGGCAGCACTGCATGGCATGACTCCCAGCCTGCAGCAGCAGCCCCACAGGTGCTTGGGCTCACACTTATGGCTCTGCTTCCATCTGCTTGATAAATATAATTTTAAAGGATTTTGGATGGGTTTTGTTTTTTTCTGATGTTCCACATTATCAAAGTATTTACATTAATTCCATGCTTTGACTTTCTTATATTGAAAGGTGCCATTAGCAGGGACAAGTATTGCCTGAGGAGCATTGGCTATGAGACGCAGACATAAGGGTGAGGTGCTAAGATGTAAATTAAAAAGAAGTGTGAGGCTGAATTTGAAATTTATTGTTTTATAGTCTTTGGTGATGCTATTAGTATTCATAAAAATTTAACTAGATTGAAGATGTGTACATCATCTTAGCATATTTGTGATAGTTTTGCAGAAGATATGTAGAAGGGTTTTCTGAGATTTTTTAGAGCTTTTACTGTTTGTGTGGAACTGGCTTCAGAATTTAGTCTCAAAAGTCAATTAATTAGAAATCTGTTGGCTTATTAATTTCCACATACCTGCTGCACGTTGCACTTAATGTGCTATTACATTAAGAGTAATAACTGCTTCCTGACTGGAGAGTTCAATGGAAATACTGAAGTGGATTTCAGATCAAACAAATGAACACTTGCAGGCTATCAGAGCAATAATTTTTGCTTGCTGTTTTGTATTGTAAAACATTTCCTCCCGGAGTAATTTGAGTATGAGTGGGGTTTACAGTAATGGGTGTTCTTTTGTTTGGTTAGTTTGGGATTTTTGGGAAAGATTATTGCTTGATTTATTTTTTTTCCTGATAAAGTCCAGTGTGAAACAAGATTGCATTTGCCCTTAAACAGGAAAAGTCCTTACAGTCCTCAATGCATTGCCAGTATGTACCAGTTTTATATGACCCATGTAGGTGTCTGGGGCTTCAATTACTGTCAAATAAGCTTTAGAAGAAGGTATCACTGGCAGGCTGTTATATTTTACAATTCTTCACATTGATAAACTGGAGAGAGAATAGGAATGAGTAGGAAAGCTCTGTTCTCAGATGGAAGTTTTTGAATGTGTGCTCTGATTATCATATTGCCTTTGTTTCTCCTCTTTCAGGTATTCACTTACAAACAGAGCACGATCACACATCAAAAAGTAACGCCTATGCATCAAACAAGCACAGAGAGTGTGGAAGACATGGCTGCACTTATAGATCTCCACGAAGGCTCCATTATGCACAACTTATTCCAGCGATATCAGCAGGATAAAATCTATGTAAGTTTTTTCTAAACTTAAGAAATATATCCAGAAGGAATGTTTTTGAATGTTTTAAGTGCTGCATGTGTTTTGCTGTTCCGTGCTATCTCCTCTCCTAATGTTCTCCAGTGCTTTATGTATCCACACAGAGCTGAAGCTTGCCTCATACAGTGACTTCTCACCAACAATGATGGAATGGGAAGGTAGCTCAGGGTTGGCTAGGCAATCATCCCTTGAAAGCCTTGAAAAACTGGCATGCTACATACACTTTCACACTTGCCATGACAGGGTTGTTTTCCTCTTCTCCTTTAGACTCTGCCCCAGCAACATGTGCTGTGTATGTCACCAGAGAGGATGTGGTGGAATTTAGTCTGTCACTGCCTTTTGAGATCCTGTCAGGACAAGATTCAATTCTGATCATCTTCCCCTCTTCTACTGTAGTAGAAAGCGTATTAGGAAAGAAGCGTTGTGATTGTCACACCGAGGATTTGTGCCACTAAATACAGATAGCTGGAGTTTGGGGTCTTTGAGAACAGACAGCTGTTGATCAGTTTCAAAAACTGTGCATTAGTCCACCCAGAATTCTTTTTCTTAACCCTGTAATAAAGGATTTTATGATTAGATTTGCCTGCTCCTTAAGTATTTTAGCTAATCTTCAACTAACTAGATACAAATATTTTCTGAATCTCGAACCACATTCAGTGTGAGAAAGATACAAGAAATATAAGCAGCAGTTGCACATTGTGAAATCTCACTCTTTAGTGGTTCTGTGGTTGGTCATTTTGTTGATTTGTTTTTTTTAGTTAATAATTGCAGAACACAAATCATTTTTCTTTGCATCGCATGTCTAGGTCCTTGATTTGGCCATATACGTGCTTTATTCTGAGCTTCATCTATTAACTTTGGCTTATTTGTTTTTAAATTTAAACACATTTAAGTGTAAAAAAACCCTTTCCCTTTATTTAGAATTTCTTTACAATAAAAAATGAAAAAGGGCACGATGAAATAATTGCACGTTACCCTTAAAGTGGCTTGCCAGGAGAATCCTAAATGTTGAGGTAGTTCTCTTTACATGTCTTTATGTATGTGTTTTTTTTTTTTCTCAAATCAAATTAACCATTTTACCCTTCAGAAAAATCAGTAAACAAAAAATTAATAGCATGTGCGAACAGTTCTGCATATGTGAGGAAAAACAACTACCAGATAAGAATTTAGTTTTTCCATCAGTGTTGTTAGATTAGAATATGATACTCAGTGTGAGTCAAAATAAAATAAAAAAAAGGTTTTCTGAGTCATGATGTACACTCAGATGGAGGACACGTCCCCTTATTGAGACGCATGTGTGTATGCGGGGGACTTCTTTGGTGAAGTTAGGAAGGAAGAAGAATAGTGTTGTTCTAAAGAGACATGTCCTAGCTTATTTCTTAGCTTGTAAAGGCAAGTTTAGGATGTTCTGATCCTTGGTGCTTAGTGTGGTGTATGTTTCTAGACAAACAGGTTTGTGTGCTGTTAATGATGACAGATCTCCAGTTGCTAGTGAATACACATTGTCCCCTCAGTTTTGCTAATTTAACGCCTTATTCTTTTGAATCTATCTCAACTGAAAAATTATTGAAAAGATGCTTGGAAAAAAAGGTGTGTTTTGAAATGCATATGAAAACCTCTCTGTTGTCCTGTGTATGTAACCAGGATTGGATTTAAGAAGCATCTTCTTTTCTCTAACCTCATTGGTACGCCACTCGTGCTGTGCCAGTTAGTAGTGTTTTAGCAAGAGAGGGCTTCAGGAACAAAAACCCCAAGAAAAGCTGATTAAATGCCTTGACTGATTTTGTGAAACTCTATGAATATAGGAGCATGTATTGTTGGAGGGGGTGTTGCCACTGCAAAATGAACTACTATGTCTTTTCAAGCCAAAATTTCTTAACAGTTCAATGCTATTTTAATGTTTAAAAAAAAACCAGAACAAAGACTGAAAGGTACATTAAGGTTGCCTTTGTTGAAAGTATACTGGCAGCTGATCATTCATACTTGCTCAATCATTCTGCTTTTGGGACTAAGCTAGTTCTAGTACAAGACAGTAGAAGCCATTGGAGTTCATGCCAGGAGCAATCAAAACTTTCCAGATTGTACATTTGCCTTCTCCCTTGGCCAGGATTTGCTTCATCAGTGTAGGGCACACACTGTCTCTTGTATCTGCCTCGTCACCTTGGCTGTATCTGTCCCTTGTGCATTAGGGATGTATTGGAAAGGCGTGTGCCACTCTCCACTGTGGGCTTAGGGGCTGATCATCCCTGTGAAAGAATTCTAGCCATCCCCAAATACAAACCACCATACAATTGCTGTGTCCTGCCTATTAGCTTACAGGTCCCTTTTTGCTTCAGCTCTCTGCACCTCCTTGTCCATGTACTAAGCAGGGGTAAAAGATGTGCAAAGGTATATGCTGGCGTTTTTTGAATTACGTGCTTGTAGTATTACAAGTATATTGGGGTGGTTCTTGAACCTGGCAGCTTTTTGTTAGTTTTTTCAGTGGCACTGAGACCAGGAAGCACCTTTGTACCTTAATAAGGAATACGCTTAGTTGGCACTTCAGTTTTGGGCCTTGCTTCTTCACACACACATAAAAATTGTATGAAGTGCAATATGCTGAATTGTAGTGTAAAATATATATAATTTCAAAAATGCAGAATAAATAAAAGGAAATTTAAACAGTTGCTTTGTCAGGCAGTTATTTATGCAGATCCTTCACCATTGCCTTGTGTGTTTTTCTGTATTTGAAGAGCTGTTTCTTCAGCAATGAGCATTTAAATAGATATCTTCAGATGTTTGAGCTCAGTTTTATCTTCTGTTATTTAATAGCATTTTTGTCTCACATAATCCTAGCCGTGTTCCCAAACTCTTCACTACTTCCTAATTAATACTATAAAGTTGCTATGGCTGCTGAGTTTTGTCAGACATATCAGTGACTTTCTTTGCTGCTGCCAACAACTGCAACTATAAAGGGACAGCAGAAGATTTTCTGTATTTCTTGTTATATCTTGGGCAGGGAAAAATAGTGATCTAGTGTACAGGCTGTGTTCTTAGTTTGAATGATGCCTGGCTCTGAACATAAGGAGTTGAGGCTCTTAGCTGAATCTGTGCTTTTATCAAGAAGGTTAATGACAAAAAGTTGTTGTTGTCTATATGCAACCATCTTTTTGTATCAGTGTCTAGTCTGTTGACATCTGCTTGTAATACTTTTTGTCTGAATTTCTGTAAAAGAATGTGTGCTTTCCCTTTTAGGCCTATGAGAGGCATAGGATGTACAAATCTTTTGATTCCTTATAGCAGGCTTCTGTCTTGTATTTTTTCAGGCTTTGTTATTAATACTGCTTTTATATGAAAGTTTACTTCTGGGCTATCACCATGTTTGTTGTCCAGGAAAGGACAACGCTGAGGATGTCAGTGATTACATGATCCAGGGGCTTTCATTGCTACTTCCTCTCCCATTTGTTTTCACTCCCATTGGGAACAACATCAGGCGATACAGCCTCTGGACATCAGCATACAAGGTCTGATGCTCATCTTTGAAATCTCAGATTAGCTTCCATGGAAGGCTGGTATGTTCCAAAATATGGAAAGATAAATACTAGTGCTAAAAATGGAAGGTGCCCACGTTTGAAAAAAGAGCCTTTTGTGAAGGCATATGGGGAATTTGGTCACCTCTGAAGCAAGGTCATCATGGCATCGCGGGACACAGGGTGTGGAGAGGGCATGCTGTGGCAGCTGTTCTTGTTGACTTTCAAAGGCAGATTGTTCCCAGAGCTGTTGATTCTGGTGCACTTTTAGTTAAGTACACCCTGCGGAGGAGACAGGCTTAACCTTGGAGGGGATGCTGTAAAGCAAACCGCATGGATTGTGCTGCAAGACACACAAGTTATGTTTGGGCTGTAATTTGGGTGTTTGGGCTGGCCCTGGGGTGAGCTGTGGGTGTCTTGTCTGCAGCCAGTGGTTAGTTACTGATGCAGGCAAGCGCATTTTAGAAGTGCAGAGCAGAGGATAAGAGCAGCTTTTGCTGAGGTGAGGGGTGGATTGGAAATAACAGGAGTATACATTCTGCAGGTCAGTGCAGAGGTTTTCAGTGTCAGATCTGCCCTCATTTGCATGAATTCAAGCAATAAACAAGTCTCAAAGTGCTTTTGATTAGTTTTTTCCTTTTGAATTTGGCTCTGAAGAGCTAGGTAGGCACATTCCCCTTTGAAGTGATGATGACTTGGCACATGCCTTTCTTGTTTAGGTGGAAGATGTTCACCTGTGCCCAGAGAGGCATGCTGGGTGGGCTGGACTGTGGCAGTCCCTCAGCCTCCTTCTCCTGATGGGGAGCGTGACCTCCAGGTTGTACAGCAGTTGGGTGTGGTGGCCAGGAAGGGTGAAGGACAACATAACCTATTTTTGCTCACTTTCAAATTAGGACTGCAGCTTGGCTGGCAGTAATTATAACCATCTGTTATGTTTGTGTGGATATGTATGAGAAGTTTTGTACCAGCCACGTCGACATATAGTGCTGTACCAGCCACATCCACATCAGAGGGAGAATGATGGTAATTAGGAGCTCAGTTTTTGTGGCTGAATGTCTTTCTCTTTTCAGCTGAAGCAACAAACATAGAATAACTTAGATGAAAAAGTAACATTTATCCAATTTTTTAAAAAGGTGTTAAACTGGAAAAGTTGTCTCTTCCCTGCAAGGTTGGTTGCAGAGCTCATAGCCACTTCATTACACTAAATGTTCAGTTCTATTTGTTCTTAAAAAGGGCAAAAAGGTTTATGCATTGATTTTTAAATCTGTTAGTGTTTATTCACTTAAGCAGCATGTTCAGTTGTAGTTTTTTAAGCTAGCAGTAATTAGATAATTTATTTCCCTTGAAGTCATTAGGGCTTCTGGAGGCAACTGGTTGATGTTTGTGCAGTATTAATCAATAATCACCGTAGGGGTTTTTTCAAATTCTGTTTGCAGACACAGACACTTTAGTATCTAGGTCAGTTGGGCTCTGTGTCTTGTTTGTCTAGGTTTTTGAATATTTCTGAATTCAGTAAAACTCATTTCAGGTCCAGTGCAGTTGCTCTGTGCCATGTTACAAGGGTCAGCAGGAAGTGGATGTTGCTGCTTATTACAGTGAGAAAATATCAGGGCACACTAAAGTCATGGTTAAATGCAGACAGACATAATTGATACACTGTGATAACACTCCTGTTCAGATGTCCTCTGCCATTGACAGAAGTTGGAGGGGAAGGCAGAGAAATAAAGGAAGATCAGTAGAAGCTAATGGAATCATAGAATCACTGAGGTTGGAAAAGACCTCCAATGTCTTCAAGTCCAAATTTCAACTGAATACACCATACCAACTAAGCCATAGTCCCAAAATATTTACTTACAAAGGCAAAGACTCATGACTGGTTTGCTAAATGGAAAAATTTGGACACATTCCCTGCAGAAACTGAACCTAAAAAGAGCGTGTATCAAGGACCCCTACCACATCCTGAAAAGCTCAACAGTTTTGGTCTTTGGGCTGTCATGCTCCATGTTATAAATAAGTGTGAACCATTGACTCAAAAATACCCAAATGATGGTACACACAAATTGTGTTGTTAATTAGTACCATAAATTGTATATATAAATATAGTACATTCAGACCAAGCTGTTAGTTATTACACTAGCTCCTAGAACTACATTTGTCCAGGTCTTGTATGCAACCTAGCTGTTGTTGCACAGTTCCTCTCCAGAGGCATTCAGTGCTGTAGAGCAGTCCTAGGTAACCAGTTTGCACGATCTGCTCCATGGTCATTGAGGAAAATGCTGTTTATTTATTTGCTCTGCTTTTACAATAAAGAGATTTTAAAAGTGTGCTGATGAATCACAGTGTTTTTCACACCTTCCTATGCTACTGGGGAATGGGTAAAATTCTCTCCACCAGCTCTTTCTGTGGAAGTGTGGAGAGCAGAGAATGCTGTTGCTAAGAATGCATGACAAATGACTATACATAGCTACTTACCTCCATAATTAGAATGTTATGCTTGCGCATATCAGATAATGTTTTCAAAATGTAGTTCAAAGTGAGTTCCTGTCTCCAAGCATTAATTACAGCTTCCATTTCACGTCTGTTACTAGAGAGCAGCAGACAAAGATCTATAAAAACACAGCAGGCTTTTAATTGGAAATCTAGTGAGATTTATTTCTGGCAATTGTTATTTCTAAAGGAGGGTCAGTTATATAGATCAACAATTGTCTACCACAGGCAAATCATCATTATTTTTTATTTGTTTTTCTATATTTTAATACATGTTAAAGGAAGAACATAGCTGTAATAATACGAGAATGCCAAACAAACAAATGCCATCAGTTGGTTAACCAACCTTGCTTCTGAATTCCACCATAACTGCATAACTTGTGGGACTGCTCATAATTATAATAACAACAATAAAGAGTGTGTGTCTGCACTTTGTCCTCACAACAGAATATACTGGGGATTTTAAAGGTGCTTATTTTCTGATCTTAGCAAGTATTTCAGCCTGAGGTGTTGTGATCAACATGATGTTGTTAAAAGGGAAGCTACTCAGAAGGGTCTGTGTAATTGAGAACACTATCATGTATGCCACAGCTACACAAACACTTCACAGTGTATGCAGTGGCGGCACGTATAAAACACCTACAGAAACACATGAATTTATATTATGGTTTGCAGCACATCAGGTAGTTGTTGGCTGTCTACTGGGTATACACGCTGCAGTAAGGGTCTTACCTTCTGTCATTAGTGGGCTGCTTTAGTGAGACTGATGGGGAGGGGCAAGAGGTCAAAGTTGTATTAAAACATAAAAACTTACTCCTTCTATCTGCTCTGTACCAGTATTTTTTTTGTAATTTGGTTGGTTGAGGAGTAAATAATATCTGCAGTGGCAACAGGGTCAATTTCTGTTGTTTTCCATGAGTTTTGGATTATACCTAAGCCCTATTAATGGCAACTTCATATCGAAAATTGCAAAATAGAAATCCATCATTGTGTGCAGGTTTTGTCATTGGTGGGGCTATATATAGCTAATGTCTTCCCAGATTTGAAGGCTTGTTTTTGTGTTGTTTTCTCCACCCCTTTATTACTGCTAACTCTGTGAGCCAAGTGCAGAATCAAAAGGAAGATTATCAGTCCTTTGCGTAAGTACCAGCAGCAGCTTCGTAGCATTCTGTCAGAGCTTCCGCAAACAGTGCTGACCACTTCTGTGTGTGCCATTGCCTCACTTGGAGGTAAGCTTTGGCTCCTTTCTGCAAAGTATTTTGGTCCCAGTCCAGCAAAGTCATTGAAAGGGGGGGCAGGAATCTGGACTCCAAGACTTAGACTGCTTGCCTGTCACCAGTACACGTTTTCTTTACATGAGTTAGGCCTCGACTGTAAAGCGAGCTGCGCAAAATTTACAACTTGTGCTATGCTGTCAAACTGTATTATTCACATATTGCAGCAGTTTATTACTAGAAAGGCCACAAACAACCCACTTAAGTTGAGAATGAATTAACTTACTTCTGTAGCTATTGTTTACCTGTGTAAATGGGCTATTGATTCATAGTCAGGCTGTTATTTTTATTTGAAAAGACATGGTCCCTTTCTCACAAGCTGTTTCAGCTTTTTCCTTTTAAAAGTAAACGGAATCCAAAAGTTCCATTTAGCAGATTTTTTACTGTTAACGCCATGTGCCATCTCAGTCCTGATTTCCAGACTGACAACTATTTGGCAGCAGTTCAGTGCCATCCAACAAACTACCTGACACAGGCTTATATTTCAGTTATTCTGGCTTTTCATTTCTCTTTTCTTGCTTTGTTAAAGCATAATTCTTGCTCTTCCTGCTCCCCTCCTAAAAAAAAGCCCTTTCTATATAAGAGATTATCAAACATTAAAGAACCATGGAAGTTATGGAAATCTGGATGTCAGTACATAAAATGCTTACAGGCAGAATGAAGCAGATCTGCAGTTTCATATAAAACTGTTACTCCATTGTTCTAGAGATTGTGCTCTTTGGTGCATCATTTACCGTCATTTTTGTTTTCATTTGTGTGTGTTTGCTTTGAAAAGCCCCTTCATCTTCCCCAGATAAGTCTGTAGGAAGGAAGAAGACCATTTTTTTTCTTTTCCTTGCTGAAGGGTGAATTAGACCTTCAGACAGCTTTGAAAGACTCATTTGAGCATTGTGCAATAACAAAGCAGGAGGAAGAACTAGTGTGTGGCCACAGGCCATTTGAAATGAAGTGACAAGCCATGGGGTCTCTGCATTTTGTGAGGCCTTTTCTGATTTGAGCTAGAGCTTGCCTGGTTAAAATTAAGCTGAGGACTTGTGCACACAGATTGCTACAGTCTGATGCACAAACTTACATTTTCATGCTGTATTGCAGCCCGTGAAAATAACAAAAATCAATGTCTTGTTCTGATCGATTGTTTTTGTTCAGGTCACCGTCTCTATTCACTTGGCAATGGTGAAGAGAAATACTCTTCTGTGACTGTTTATATAAACAGTCTGTGCGCAAAGATCATTATTCTGACATCTAGTAGATAGGACTGCTACATGTTAGAGATTGCATTGTATTAGTCAGCAAAAAAGTGCAAAAGTGGTCCTTTTTATACGGGAGAAAAACTGCCAGGAACCTGTCCAGTTCATAAAGATGGAAAAACGTCCATCTGATATCATTATTATTGTCTGCTGTTTTGCTTTTTACCTTTTAGCTATAGCAATGCTCTTTTATCAGCTTTTCTTTATATTTGTTTCATATTTCTGAACTGGATTTTTTTTGAGCAGACTCAGGATAACACTTGCGGGGTTTCCTTGAGCAATTCCCACCCGCATGGAACAGTCTGTTGAGCAGGAGAAAATGAATAGGAAAGTAAGATGAGATTAATCTGTGAGCGTACCTCTCAACCACTGGAGAGTTCTTCACCATCTCTGAGCTTCCTGTGGAGTTAAGCAGAAAGGTATCTGCCTCTGTGCGCTGTTTTGGGTATTTACATTGACAGCTAAGGTGACCAAAACCCAGTTTTTAACCCTTAAGAAACAGATAGCTTGAAACAGTTTTATTTAGCTTCTTAGGACAAGGACTCTATGAATGTGCAAGGTTGAAGCTGTAGGGAGTAGAAGGATTCTCTTAGTTTACAAGTTAAGATAGCTGTGTTACAAAGTAGAAGGTTTTTTATGGAGAAATAGCGTAGACTTTGCCCTCAAGGGGGCTTGGGAACAGGATGGTGTTGGTTAATACTTTTGTACCAAGGGAAGCTAAAGGTCACATTGTCTGGGTTGAAGGGTCGACAGAGCAGACAAGGCTGCATCTAATAGGGTGTGCTGTTGCCCAGCTGTTGCCTCTGGTCATCTGAAATCACATATTTTAAAATAATCTAAAACCATTCTATGGTATATTCTTGTGACCTGTGCTAATGGAAATTAGCATAAAGCCTGGCTTTGAAAATGCCTTGGTCTGTTATGCCCTGGATCTAATCTGTGCTCAGCGCAGGAAGGGAAAAGGCCACCGGGGAGATGGTTGGCAGAAAAGGTGGCTGGCAGCTTCCCTCATGGACTGGAACACATGAGAAGGTGAAGCTGAGCATGTGAACATGCCTGAGCAGATGCTTTTCATAAACAGTGACATGGAGAACATGTAGGAGGTGAGTCTTGGCTGTAAGTAGCTGCTTGTTGGCACTTGGTCTTCTTAGTGACGTTCTCTGTTGTGTTCTGGTTCCCTTCTAGATGTCCTCTCCCGTGGATGCTAATTCTTGTTATTTGTAATGTGGCCTGTGTGTCTACAAACAGCTCGTTTTGCAATCAATTCTACAATGGACTTTGAGAAGAAAAAAGAACAGGTTAGGGGTCAGAATGTTGTGTGCATTGACAAGGAGCAAAGAGGTACAGAAAAGCAAAGCTAATGTAAATTCAGATGGTTGGAAATTCACCATGAGTCACCCGACATGGTGAGGGCTGCAGGAGCCCAAGCATGATGATTATAGAGTATGACATTTCCATCTTAGAAATGGCTTGATTGGTTGAAAACATTTAAAATTGTAGTTTAGTACTGCACTTTGATTATGGTTTTTAAGAAAGGAGTTTGGCTTCAGACATGAGACAGCTGGATTCTGTCCCACTGAAATTAGCATGGGACTAGCTGAAAGACTGGGTATACTTACCACAGTGAGGCTAAATCGAGGTCCTACCATGAAGGACGGCAATAATTATCATGCTTTTTATGGCATGCCATTGCCCCTTCTTCTGCCTCCCCTATAAAGCACACCAAAATGTGGCCCAGCCATCTTTTTCCTTTTTATGCTGATGTGTATGTGGTGGGAAACCTAGTTGTCTTTGCCTCAGAATAAACTCAGTCTGAAAACAGGCTTTTCTTCATGTAGTAACAGATTTATTTTCTGTTCCAAAGCAGAAAGGCTTCAAAATGCCCTTAAGAGAGCTGACAAAGTCTTTTTTCTCAATGTTAATGTATATATCTGTAACAAAGCATCTTAATTCTATATTTGATTTATTCTGGCATTTCTAGTTTTGGTTGCTGTTGTGATTGTTGATCAAAGATTTAGTTCAGGAGCAGCACATAATGCCATTTAACAGGGTCCTCCAGTCTGATCCTGCCTTCTCTTACAACCTTCCTTGTAGCATAAGATATGCAAAGTGGGAAAGAAGAGTGTGTCCTTCCCATCCCCCTGTCCCCTAGTTATTCATTTCTTTATTTATGAAAAAGGAAGACTAAGATGTCTCAGATGCTAGAAGTCTGGAAAGTACAGAGGGGTAGTTTGATGTAGAGGGTGAAAGAAGGTCATGAGAAAAGCAGTGTGGGATAAATTTAATGACCCTATGTGGGAAAAACAAGCTTAGGTAAAACACAGATATCATAAAGGAGCGTCAGAATTAGAAAAGTTATTGTGGAGAAGTCTTGACATAAAAGGGAAGTGGAAGGTGACTGGTTGCTGAATATGGAGCAAACCTGAAAGAAGATACCCAAAAATTCTAAAAAGCATCTGTGAAGGGGAAAAGATGAAGAGCAAGGTGGTCCTGGTATATTTAGTTATGTATGGTTTATGGGACTAATGAAATGATCTTGCATTAGGGCAATTTGCTTTTTCATTGCTTTTAGTATATAGAGAATCTGAAAAAAATTTGAAAGAGAAATTTCTCACTCTACTTTTCCTCTTTCAGTCTGAAAGCCTTTTGTATATGGGAAAAAAGACATTTGAAACTGTATTTCATTAATCCATTGCAAACTTGTTTCTTGTTAAACTTACAAGCTAATTTGAAAAAGTGTGTTTTGATCAATAAAACTTCTTACATCATTAAGATTTGTTTTGCATCAGACTACAGTAAACTGTGTCTTCCTTAAAAAAACCAAAAAACCCTCTCATGTTAAACAGGACTACTCCGACCATATTAAATTTTGCCAGAGTTTTTCTGTGGGTATCAGCAGTCTTTGTGAGCACTCAGCTTTGTTAAAGAACAAATTGTTTAGCGGTATTTGAAGAAATCTGGGTGATTTCAAGACCAGCTCAATGTCAATTGCTCTCAGAAGGCAACAAGCAAAACAAAAAAAAGCAAGTTCAAAGAACTGAAGAAAAATATCTTCCTTTCTGAAGTACATCTTTCATTTTGACTCTTGTGTTGCCGTTGTCTTACTCAATGCCTAGATGAGAAGACAGAGTTTGAACATTGACGTTTTCAAGTCCTTGTAGAAGATCAGTGAAGAATCTTGTTTTCTGTTTTTGTGCTAAAGGGAGAGCAGGAGTGTCTGTGGCTTGTGAGTGAAAGGTTTTTGGGAGATGAATTACCAATTTCAGTAAAATTTTTGAAGTGTAAAAATAGCCCAACCTATAATATGGTAGTCAAACTATGACATTGGGATTGAGGCTGAGTGACTCAACTTCCATTTATTCCTTGGTTTAAATAAATGTGTTAGTGGTGATCTGATAACAAGTTGTTTCTGGTTTAGTCTGTACCAAAGTAGCTTACGAGTTTTGTGTGGTTCTGTCTGAAGTGTCAAGTCAGTTGTACAACAGGGAATAGTAAACTGTCCTGTTCACTGCCATGGATTTAAGGAGTCAGGCTTGTAATAGGACTTCTCACAGTATTTCACTGATAAAACACTCAAACAATTTCAACTGGAAATCTTCAAAATTCCTATGTTGGCTTGCCGCTGCTTTGGCAGATGTATGAGCACTTCTCCTATTCATAACTGCCTTGGAGTCCTTTCATTAAAATAGGTAATTATTGACTGCCAGAATCAGATTAGAAACTGCAAAGAACAAAAAGAAAATTTTGATTATTCCCTTACAGGTGAAGTGGAAGTGACATTAATATGTAGAAGTACTGTTTCTGAAATTTTACCTGCCTTACGATGCTATCCTAATATAGTAATTTAGAGACCCTGCTTCTGACTGCTAACAGCTTTAATTCACCATATGATGGTGCCTGGTGCAGAAATAGCATTCAGGAGACAATACATGTCCACTGAACAGCCCTCCATTTTTCGTGTATCTTTTCACTGCTTTAGCTTGCTGCTGAGGTGCATGCATTTGCCAAACCAGAAGGTCTGCCCTACAAGAAAGGGATTATGTAGGGTGGCTGCTCAGGGAACGGCAAGTAGAGGAGCCTGCAAAAAAGACAGAGAGGGACTTTTTGTAAGAGCATGTAGTGACAGGACAAGGGGGAATGGTTTCACACTTAAAGAGAGTGTGTCTAGATTAGATATTAGGACATGAAGGTGGTGAGGCGCTGGAATAGGTTGCCCAGAGAAGTTGTGGATCCCCCCTCCCTGGAAGTGTTTAAGGTCAGGTTGAACGGAGCAACCTGTAATAATGAAAGGTGTCCCTGCCCATGGAAGGGGTGTTGGAACTAGGTGATATTTAGTGTCCCTTCCAACCCAGGCCATTCTGTTGGGGAGGTGGTAGTGTTCTTCATGGGGGTGCAGGTGACACTCCCTCCCCCTCCACCCCAAGTCCCTGACTTTGTGGCTCTTGTAGGTACCAGGGGAGAGTCTAGGATCTACTGCATATAAAATACTACTACTAGTTAGACCCAGATAGTTACTGGATGGGATGAGTAGTAAGCCTGGAAGTGATGTGGGTCATGATTCTTGCAGCAGATCTTGTTGAGTATCCCAAAGGAAATTTGCAGACTTCTGGAGTATTTGTCTTTTAATGTGAACTTTTAAAATAATTCGAATCATTTTAATGCTGCTTCAACCCATTGATACCTTGCTGGACTACCTTGGGTAAAAGTGGAAACCTGGGCCAGCTAACTCTTCCTTAGTCCGTGCAGATATCTAGTTGTGGCTACTCCTGGGTTTGGATTGACACTTGGCAGGTAATAAATGTGATGCACTGGATGTAGGAATAATATGCTTTTTTTGTGATCTTGCCTTGGGATGAGGAAGCTGTTTTTTAAAGGCGTGAGTTTGTTCTATCTTGTGCCATTATAATTTGTTGGTGGTTTGAGCACATATTTAACTTGCTTTGCAAAGAGGTAGTACATACTCAAAGCACCAGAAGACTGGAACCACAAAGTTGCACCTGTGTCAGTAGAGGTTGTGGTTCTTTGTGTTTTTGCTGGAAGAAAAATACATAGAGAAGGAATTTTTTAATAGTGGCATGTCCTAAGCATTACTCCATGAGGTAATTTAGGAATTGTTTTCACTGGTACTGTTTCTGCTATTCACCAGGTTTCTGCTATTGCCATAATCCACTACCTGTTTCTTTATGATACATTACTGAATTGTGAGGCAATGAAGCCAGCTGACCTTATTTAATAAAAAAGACATTTATTATTCTCAGTAATGTCTAATATTCTGGAATTGTTTCCATCATTTTTAAAAAGTTACGCTTAAGCCATGTGAAAGACTGCTTCATGTTAAATGAGTATGTGCAGAAGTGGGCTGTTGTTGCCTCTTCTGATATTTACAATTTAAAATAGGAAAAGCAAGAAAAATCTCTATGTGTAGCCCATGGTGATGCAGTTTTGCCTGTGCACAGGAAGATATTATTCACGCAGAAGCTATAGAGTGGTTGCTTAGTTATAAAGTTAGATCGTATCATGTTTCGTGGGGATGTTTTTATTTTCTTCATTGCCGTGGCATCTGTTGTGATGATGTGCCTCAAGTTATTCTTTGTACAAGACCTTAGATTTTAACAAGGTAAAGATGAAGATCTGTAGCAGTCTGTTTTGTTGGTCATACTTGCACTGTAGTAATGTAATTATGAAAAAAGCCTCTTAAAATTTTGCCTGTGCAATCTGTGCTGAAATATGTATCAAACAGAGGAAGTTTGTTTTCAGAGACTTTCTTATTACTTATTTAAGAGCCCAAGAGGGGTTGATCCCAGGAAATTAAGCTGTTGTCTCAATACTGTAATTGCCCTGTAATACGATCTTGTGTTGAAATGGTATCTCTTCTCTAGATGAAATCTTCTGAGCTATTGCACAGCATGGCAGGAGGTTATAAAACACAGAGATTGAAAGTTCACCACTCTGTAAAAGGTATTTGAATTACAGTGAGGAAGGCTATTCCCCTTACTGCTAATAAAATTGTCATTATTTCAAGGACACCACTGTAGTTCCCTTACCAAAAGCTCAAAGCTGCAGTTTATGTCGAGTCTGATGGAGGGCGAACAGGTGGATAATGGGGAGTGTAACAGCAGGGTGAAAGGAGAGCTGAAACACAGCGATAATTGCATGTTAATTAAGGAGAAGAGGGAGGCAGGTAGATGCGGGCTGTAAATGCTGCAGAAGAGACTGACAGAGAGGAAAGGAAAATGTGGGGGATCTGATGGCCTCTGTGTCCCAGTGAGTGCCCCTGTGGTGGCTTGTACAAAGAAGAGGGAAGCTTCAGGAGGAGCATATGGGGCTGTTTCTGTGATGTGAAAGATGCTGCTTGCCTTATCCATCCCTTTCTGGGTAGGTTGCTGTGGAGATGAAGAGAACCCCAGTCCTGCAGTCAGCTTCACAGCTGGTTCCTCTCAGTGACAAGAGGCTTGACTGCTGGTGGGGCACCTGTCTGTGCACGGGGACTGTTACAGGGCTGGAGGCTGTGCAGCCTGGCTCTTCACAGGTCCGGAGCAGGGCTGCTGAAGCCAGGCTTCAGCTTCCTGACTGTAACCACTGAAAGGGTGTTTAACAAAATTAAATTAGTATCGCAGCGGTAAAACTGCACACACCACATGACATATCAATTAATTTCATGTGCCCCAAAAACATACTGGAAATGCTGGAGATAGCAGGTTTAATGTTGCCTCCTACCTCACTTTAACATGAGTTTATTTGAAAAATGTATTGAAGTGGATAGGGGATGAGAAAATTAACAACATTGCAAACACGCTATTGCAAATGATCAGGTTACCACAGCCTAATGAGTTTAGGCTGTGGGAATGGGCATAAGCTGCTACCTGAGGGGTTTTAACTGATGTGCTTTCTAATTGTAATGGGATGGCAATGAATGCCTTATCAGATGCCATTGTACATCAAACAAGTAGTAAACTAAGTTACAGAAACATAGCGTTTTAGGAGCATCTGCCAGTTCACCTGGTTTTCTTAGAGCCTGCTATCGTATAACAATGCTAATGTCTGCCATGATGTCTGATACTTCTGTTTTAAAAGTTAGTAGTAGAGAAGGACTTGCATACTCTATATGGAAATACAGACTTTTGCACCAACACTGGGGACACAGTCAGGTTTTTAGTAAGTTCAGGGAGTCCCTAGGAACACATGAGAAGCAACTGTAGACCAGCCCTCGTAGGCATTACTGTGCAGCTGTAAACGGCATTGAGGCAGAGATTTGTACAGCCATTAAGTTCTGTGCTGTCAGTGGGATAAGCATGAGAACATGACAGAAGTGGAAACAACTTGTACACTTCTGTTGCTTTTCTGGAAAGGAACAAATCAGGGGAAGTTACCTGCCACCTTTATCTGAAGGATTGCTACAGTTTTGCAAATGTGTATTTGTTGTTGTTAATTTGAGAATAGTGTTGATCTGTTCCAGCACGCATGTAATAACATTTCTGGGGGTTGCTCTGTGCTTGCAGACCTACATTGGTTCAATAGTTGCCTCTGTGAACCCTTACAAGAGCATCCCGGGACTGTACGACTGCACGGCCATGGAGCGATACAGCAAGCACCACATGGGAGAGATTGCACCTCACATCTTCGCTGTGGCCAACGAGTGCTACCGCTGCCTGTGGAAGCGCCACGACAACCAGTGTATCCTCATCAGGTAAATGCAGCTGCTGCCGCTCCGGTTATCCCTGCTGGTGAGCCTTTCAAGGTGGTTTTGGAGCACAGCTTTGGACCACATGGAGAAGAGAACTCCTAAAGGAAGTAGGTTTTTAAAACAGCAGAGTTCCAAGAGAGTTCTGAACTCGCTCTGTATTGTTCTGTGAACCTCTAAAGAAAAGTTTATTTTTCTTACGCATCCTACAATTTCATTTACAGAAAAAAATCTATGGCATTTTTGTGCACTTTTACTGCTTAGCCATCTAATGTTACCATAAGTGCTTTCCCACTGGTTTAAACATCCCTGTGCAGCTCAGTAGTTCGTTACCACTGGACCCTGATTCCTATATGGAGAGGAAAAGAGAAAGTAACCCACCGCTCCTGAGAAAAGCAGTGAATAAGAATAGCAAAAGAGAAAACCCTCCACAATTCAGTCACTTAATTCTGCCTGATTAATCTTCCTTGCTTAATCTTGTTGTGCTTTAATTTAATGGTGATTTAATAGCTTCCTGTTTGATCCGCTGTGTCACTGGTATTCAGAGTCTCACTGCTGCTGCCGAGTGTACATTGGGAGCAGTTGGCATTTCAGTAGCTTTTCCCTGCTTTCAGCTCCTCCTTCCTCCTGGCTCCAGAAGAGCTGAAAATGCAGACAGCTCTTTTTCCATTCCCGAGCCTGCCAGCTCAGCTGCGTTGGCTCACACACAGGCAGGGAAATGAAGCCTTGCCCGTGGGATTGGGAGGAGCAGCTCGGTGGCAATGGCAGCATGGCACCAGCCACCGGACTCTGGGCAGGGGGTGATGTTCAGGGGGGTGAAAGAGTACATGTGTCCCCTACTTCTCCTCTCTTGCCTTCACAGCATTTTTGCTTTTGATTAAGCTTATTTGCTCTCACCGTCCTGCAGCACACACTTAAGTGTGTAGAGCTATTCAACAAAAGTTGACACAATTTTGGCTGTCTCCTGACCTCCACAGGAGCCCTTGCCACAGCCATGGGACTGCATCATGGGGCAGTCTGTGGGATGGAGAGGGGTGAGGCACAGTGAGAGCAGCACCTTTTGCAATAGGCAGTTTTTACTGACATTTGAAATTGCAGGTCAGGTTGCAAGGCTTCTTGGATAAGAGGGGGATTTGGTGCATGCAGTTCTAATAACCCAATCTGTTGTTAGAAATGTGGTTCAGATGCAACACAGCCCAGACTGGTTCCGACTTCCTGCAGCCTCTCAGATCACAGTGCCCACCTGCCCTCCCCTCTAGGCAGATTCTGCCTGGCCATGGCACAAAGCTGGAAAGGGGTGCTGAGTGTGTTGTTTTCAGCTTTCTTCAACTGTATTTCTCCTTTTTATTATTTAGTATCTATTTCTGCACATATAAAGCTGAGTCCAGGTGGCAGTTCAAGAAAAAATGTAATGCACAGAGATCTTTGTAATGTAAAAATAACTATCCTAGAGTCATGATTTCATGTTTTATTGCCAGGTAACATTGCTTGTGACCAGTTCATGTACCCAGATTTAGGGGACCAGAATAATTTCTGGTGGTCATGGGTACTTTTGCCATTCTGTAGTGGCCTAAGTATTTTACCTATCATTCCAGTTCCCCACAAGCTGCCAAGAGAAAAGCAGGTTATGTCCTAAAATGGACATAAGCAGAAGAGTCTGATGTTCCAGAGGAGTCTCCAGCAGTCTCCGCTTTGTAAACCATGTGCTTCAGTATGGATAAGCCATAACATGGAGAAGTTTTGCATTAGCAGTCCCTTTGAAAATTGTTTACTGTGGTCATGGATTGAAACAATGGTTTTGTGTAAGTTCAGTGTTTCACACAAGTGTCGCAAAACAACCGTTTAAGGGTATCTTTTTTCTACAGAAATTGAATTAATATGCAATTCAAATAAAAAATCAAATCTACTTTCCTAAAATAGTAATTTGCTGTATCTTTGAAGGATGCAGAGCATGATTTTTTTTAAATTACTGAAGATAATCTGTGGCCCTCATGAGATTTAGGAAAGTCCCTGTGATCACATACCTAGTTTAGGGCATAGGAAGTGGAGGTCTAACAGTGTGTTCAGCAAATTCAGCATCCTGGTCATTTACAGGCTTAGAATTAGATGTTGCAACAAGTCACTGTCACTGTAACTTTCTTGGTCACTACTGGCATTTGAAAAAAAAAATGATCAAGTGAAGCTCTTTAGTGTTTGAATTCTGGTCTTATGTTTGAAGTAAGAGATTATAAAGAGGAAAACTTCGTTGCATCGCGAAAACATAATAGTTAAAAAGAGTAGATTGTTCGTGCAGGCTTCACATTCTGATCGGCAGTTTCACCTGCTCCGGACCTTGGGATCTGAGCACTCCTGACAAGTTGTAACAGCCCCACGAGGGGAAGGTGCTTGGAACTCGTTCTAATGATCCTCTGGACTTGAAGTGCCCCCTGCTGGCATCCAGAATTAGCTCAGCTTTGGTTTGTAGCTGCTTCCTTCAGGCATTGAATTCAAAAAGCTTTGAAAAAGCTTCTAGTGCTTTGAAGTACTGATATTGGGATATTTGTCTGGCTGGAGTAGAATGAGAGCGTTAAGGCTAGAACCTGAATTAAAAACTCTCTTCATAAAGACTGGAAATATAATACAAATGTGAGACTATTTTTCCAGTATAACCACCTAAGCCAGAGGTGAAAAGGAAGGAAATACGTAAGAGATTATATTAAATGGAGTCACCCAAAGATACTTAATTATTGGTTTGTGTAACACAGGCATTTTAATTCATGATAATGCTACATAAACATTACTTAGCAGCCTAAAATGTCAACAATATGGCACACTGAGGAAGCTGTACACAACTGGTGCATTAGAATATATACACAGTTGTGAAATGGTATTTTTACTCTCCCAGGCTAAAAAATGTTTATCTGACTATTGAACTAATGTTTTCTTGTGGAAAAAAATCATCCACATCAATGAATGCTCAGTTTTATGTTAGTCTGAACCTTACTGCAGAGTTCAGTTGCATTTAAAACAGGAGGGAAAAAAAAGCCCACTATGTTTAAAAATAGCATCTGATTTTTCAGCTGGGTGCCTCAGCAGGAAAATGAAGGGAGTCCATCTTACTCAAGCAATAGCTAAAGAGCTTGTCCTGATGTAGGGAAGGGACTGAGTTCCCCCATGATTAGCTGATGTTCACAAATTGGGACCAAGTTCAAACCTCCACTGTTTTATTATAAGGTTAAAAAGATAATTTTTGGGATGGTTGTTTTTTTTTCTTTGTTTGTTTGGTTTTTTGCTGCTCTTTTTAAGGTGATCTGCTTTGTGCCGAAGCAAACACATGCACTTCTCTCATATGCAGTAGCAGCTGATCTCCTTCAGAGTTGAAGGCAAAGCAACAGTCACCCTGAATAGCATTCAAGTCAGTGCCATGACTGGGAAATCACAGTCTGATACCTGTATGTTCTTTCTCTTATCATGTGATGGCCTGTCAGTTTTTGTTGTTGTTCAGCTTGAAAACTGAATGTGAACCAAACTATTTTTACTGGACTCAGGCTTGTGATGGGAAGATGTTCTTATGAGACTGACACACCAAAATTCAGATGTGCATTTAACAAATTATATTTGCTGAAGGCGCCTATTTTTTCTTTGTGTATCTGTCTTGGGGTTTTAAAGCCAGCAGACAGAAGAGAGAAGTGATTTAAAGCAGCGTTCCTTCAGAATGAGGAGTCTCTCTCAGTGACCCCTTCTTCCACTGCGGCAGTTTGCAGTACAGGCTGCTGGGCCCTTAGCGCGATGCCCTGCGTAGAACATGTCACGGAGAAAGTCTGGAGATCTTCTAAGCCTTCTGGGTTGCTGTCAGACTTAATATGTTCACAGTACTGAAGGCAGTGATGTGGAACAAGCTGGGCACTTAAACTCGTGGGGTGGAAAGGTTGCTGGAAAGGTTGCACTAAAAAATTCACTCTTTTACTGACCTTGGCTAATTCTTGTAGGCAGAAGATTTACCCCGGTGTTAGTAGATGTACTGTCAGGTTGTGTAAACAACTTTAAAGTTTAGTGTTCTTGATTTTAATCTCGTTATAAAACTAGCAATTATTAAAGTATTTTGTAAAGAAAAATGCAGAGCCAACTCGATGTATGTAAAATTATGGTTCCTGAGCTCAGCAAGACCACACAGTGGTGAGATCTTACTGTCCTGCCAGAGAGCTCCAGGAACCTACCCACACAGTGCTCTGTAAGTAGTTGTAAAACTGAATAGGATGGAGCAGTTACTATTAAATGAGTAGAGACATTGGGTAAATCCATCTCTTGGATGGATCCAGACTGTGTGGAACTGGAGGTGGTTCAGAGGAAAACAAAGGAAAAGCAATCAGAAGTAAACCATGGCTCTGTTTGTGGGAGTGGCTAACGAAGACAGGCAACTTGAATTTATGGATCTATCCATCAAGTCATGCACAGCAGAGAGAGGGTGAGTTGTTGATTTTTCCTTCGAATATGAGAAACTAAGGGGCATCAAATAAAGCTAATAGAAGGTGCATCTGAAACAACAAGACATGCTCATGTACTTTTTAAGGGAGTGTTGCTAGAAACTCATAGAAAATAAATACATTGAGGGTTACATGACACATAGAAACCAGGTTTAGATCAGGAACCCTCTGAACAGCACATAACTGGAAGCTGGAAGAACAGAAGGGAAGTATCACGTGTCTTCCCTGGGCATCTCCATTTAGCAACTGTCAGAGGTAGGACACTGGACAGGTATGTTCAGTCTGAACTAGTTCTGAGCCTCTCCTGTTCTAAGAAAACTCAAAAGCATGTAATTGTGCATAATACCACCTGTGCCAGAGATAGGTGCAGGAGATGTTTTTCCATTGGCTTTGAATATCTCCCTTGTAGAATGGCTGTCAATTATAGTGGTGTATCTTTCAGCTTCCACAGAATTACAGATTTTTCAAAGCAAGAACAGTGGCTGGGGGCAGAGGAAGGATGTGTCAGTGAAAGAGGTGATGTCCTCCTTGGCACCCTGTCCCTGCTTTTGAGCTGTACACATGGCTCAGAGGGAGATAATTTAGGCAGGAAGAAGTTCGTATCACTTGAGGATTTATTGCACAAGATAAGGGTAATGCAAAGGTTTGTGAAGCTCTTTCAAAACGACAAGCAGAAATGTTTTGTACGAGGAGTGAGTATTAAATAGAGGAATATTAAATAGATGCTTCGTTTTCAGAGGAGCCTTAATGAGTGAAGGCCTGCAAAGAGAAAGGAGGGAATAACGAAAAGGCCAGATGTCAAGGGTAAAATTACATAAAGTACTACAGAATTTTTATGATGTGGTATAAGTATGATGGATGAATCGCAGTTGCGGGAACATATCAGCGGGCATGAAGTTTTATGCTGCATTTTAAAGACTCTGATTGTTCTTGGGAAACACTTAAATCTCAGCTACAAAATTCTGTGTCTCATTATGTTTTCTGACTGTCTCTTCCCTGACTTTTTTTTTTAATTGTTTGCATTCATTTGCAGGAAAATGCCATGCTGTTTTCTTGGGCTGTACCTTTTTTTGCCTTTTACTAGAAAACATCATTATATTTTGCTGTACTGTAAAATTTCTGGGGTCAACCACTCAGCAATGGCACAACAAAAGTCTGTCAGATTGTCTTAAGTTTATTTCATGTGCCCAGTTGTGCTCCATCACAGTCAGTGACAAAATTCCTTGTTCCTACAATGAAAAAGATGAGGTAAGGCCAAAGTGTACCCCCTCTCTTTGGGTAGAAATTGGAATTAGGTACAGCTTAATTAGGAATTAGGAAAATCAGGAATTAGTTGGCAGTTAGGATATAATGCCACAGTAAGTGAACTAGGCAAACTTTACTCACAAGTTATATTTCTTAATGGCACACAATCTGTTTTTAATCTACATAAATGAAGAGAAATGATGTGGAATAAATGAGCCAAATTTATACTTTCCCTTTCTAGGGTGTTGATTTTGAAGAGAAACTGAGTATATCGCTTTCTGTTTGTATCAGCAAGGTTACTTATTAACAGTTTGTTTTAAAACTGTCAGTTTAGCATTATCAAATAGCTTTGCTCTCCTGTGGGTGAAGATGAGGTTTTATGTCTCTGGTGAGGATGAGAGGTGAAAATTGTGTATTTTGAACTCAGGTGAATCTGGTTTGTTTGAATAGGTATATAAGAAGTTTGTTTAAAGAATATGTAGCTCATTAAGAATATCCGTATTAATTACACTAGTAGGCTCTATGTGTTAGAATATGCATTGGTGTCTCTAACCTCCTCCTCCTTCTCCTCATAGCAGGGCTCCTTCATTAGCTAGATTGCTACAATGAAGCCCCAAACTTTCCCTGCTGAAGTCATCGTCTGGTCTTTATCCCTGACCATTGTTATGCCTTTTTTGTAACTTTGTTTTAACATGATGGTGTGAAGTGCTGGATAATTGTTTGTATTCAGAGAGCTCTTTGTTGCTTCTTGGGTGTGTGTACATCTGCAATGAGTGCCTTGAAAAGACAGCTTTACTTTTTCCTTGGATGTCATATTCAGGAAGCTTAGGGGGGTACTCTTCTTCCCTTTGACTATCCCTTCTAATCATTCCAGTCTTCCTAACCTCCAGTAATGTAGAATTTGGAGGGCTGGCCAGACAGAAGGCTTCTTCACTGGCTAATTGAACTGTGTAAACAACTCCCTCCTCTTCTTTCAGTGGTGAAAGTGGTGCTGGTAAGACGGAAAGCACTAAGCTGATTCTCAAGTTCTTGTCTGCAATGAGCCAACATTCAGTGGAGCTGTCCTGCAGAGAGAAGACATCCTGTGTGGAGCAAGCTATTCTTGAGAGCAGGTACTAGATCTTTCAATACACAAGTATTTTTTTCCAGAAGACATAAGCCTTGACATTGAAATAAGAGCTCACAATGTAATTAAATAAGCATGTCTGTTTACTGAACAATAAAATTAATATTGGAGATGAGGAAATAAAAAACATTAAACGCAATTATCTGGCTACTCTAGATAGTTGTGAGCACAGTGGTATATCCTAATGAAGCAAAATTGTGCAGAGTTTTGAAATTAAAGAAGCTTTAATGATGGCTTTCATTTTCATTTGGGGCTGAATTGAGATAATCAGAGTAAAGGAAATGGATGATGGGAGGGAGAAACCATTGATTCAGTTTGTGTAGCCTGAGGATAAGGTAGAACAAGATGCAACATGGTGAATATAAAGTGCTCAAGTGGTAAACGCATGCTGAGGAAAGGGAGGATAAGGAGAACTGATAAGACAGATGACTAAATGCATCTGATAAATTGAACATAATCTACGCAAGCAAATAAAAATTCTCAGTGTTCACATGAAATAACACGACTCTAAACTATTTAAAAACAAAGACAGTTTGAGATGCTATTACTTTTGTTTATCTTCCTTCATCTCTATTATACATGTTGTATCTTGATGTAATTATTTTCTTTTAATTGCCTTAGGACAAGGACTATTTCCTTACATTTGTCTAGCAATCTTTGTGTGCTGAGATCTCTTATTTCTATCATATGAGTACTGCAGTGAGAATTGCATACATCTTTTGAGCAATTACAAAATAAGTAGCAAGTAGCAGAGTTGTTTAGTACAATTAATCTTCTGTTGTGTGAATATTTGCATCTTTTAATACAAAATTTGAGATGCCCATTGCCAGAAAATGGAGGGTAACGCTGAGGATGTAGGCTGCAGCTGAGGAGACTGTCAGAAGGGAGCTTGTCAGAGTGCCCTTTCTTTCACCAGTCCCATGTGAAACCATTGGCATGCTGGTCACACATTAACACTCTTGTTGTTCTTCTGTTTTCACAGTCCTATTTTGGAAGCTTTTGGCAATGCAAAGACTGTTTACAACAACAACTCAAGTCGCTTTGGGAAGTTTATTCAGCTGAACATCTGTCAGAAAGGAAACATTCAGGGAGGAAGAATTATAGATTGTATCCTTGTTTGGTGATTTGACCCCTGTACCTCCTTAGTGGAGGACTGAGAGAACTGGCTTGCCTTTGTGTGTCCTTTCACCCCATTCTGAAATAGGCACGATTAAACTGAGCTGATGTAGGTGGGAAAGGGAAGCAGCAACACCAAAGTCACACTTGCACACACACATTTGCAGTGGTCTGGAGTATATATGTTCTTGGACAACCAGCATTTTGTGTCGCTACTGCCAGCATGTCTTGGCTCCATATGCTTGTTCCTATGTAGTGAGCCAAAACCAGCCTGATTGTTTGGGATAACCTCAGTTGTCAGTCATTTCCCTCATTTTTTATATCCGAAGATAAGCTGCTTGCTTCTCTGGAAAGTACTTGAAAGAGCAGAGCTGCTGAATTTCTGCAGTGTGAATCTGGGTGGGTTAAATCCTTGGATTTGTGCTGCATTTGACAAAATTGGACTATGAGCAGTTACACCAGAGCACCAAAGGAGTGGGAATGAGGAATATTCTGAGGGGATTCTACCTACTCTTTTAAATGTCAGCTGCTTTTGCATTGGGACAAATTTCATTATTAAAATTCTTTAGAGGCTTTAGGGAAAAGAAAACTCAAAGAAAGCAGATGTCTTTTAAAATTCAGAATGTAACAAGTCCAGTTTTAATGGGATGGAAGAGAAGAAGGTTTTGATACATTGATGTTAGAACTGCTACAATAGTATCATCATTGCTACTGTACTTATCTTGTTGTAGGCATGTTGTATGAAACATACTTAGTATGTTGTAAGAAAAGACCATGATGCTCTCCCTGTTGTCTCAGATGAAACAAGGAAGATTATAAATAGCTTCTGCATTAATTGCTTTTTACTTTATTCCTTGACTAAAGGTTCTTTTTTTCCTGGCTCTAGATTTATTGGAAAAAGTAAGTTGATGTTCGCTTTTGATTAGTTAACTGTGTTTGATTTAACTTTTTCTCTGAAACTATGGATAAAAAATTTGACCTTAAAAGTGATCACTTAAGTGGAAACTATTTTTTACTTTGGCAGAATCGTGTGGTAAGACAAAACCCTGGGGAAAGAAATTATCATATATTCTACGCTCTGCTGGCAGGGATAGAAGAGAGAGAGAAAGGTGAGTGGCAAAGCACAAGTCACACTAGCTTTTTGCTAGCAGTCAGTCATGGTGACAGCAGTGGAGAATTTAACTGCAGAAACCCACTAACCCAAGCAGAGAATTTGGTTATTTATTCAGCTGGGATTCAGGGAGTGTGAATTTGAGCCCAACTTGATAAAGCAACCTGCTTACTTGAAGAATGTCACTGAGCTGCCACTAGTTTTTCCTCTCAGCTTCTGCTGTAGCCTTGGGAAGATTACTTGGGGACAAACATGCCTCCTGTTCAGACTGAATGTTTTTGCTGATACTAAATAACTCCACAGCAACAAAAAAAAAATAAATTCTGGTTCCTCTAATCCACTTTCATAAAGAATAAATCCACTGAACAAAAGAAATTACATTTGTATATGTACAAAATTGCCTAAAGCTGTCCCAGCATCTCCCCTTAGGCCTTCTTGCTGTCTTTGCATGCTAAAAAGTACAGTTATGCTGCTAAATAAAACAAAACATAGGAAAATAGCCCTCTGTCTGATTTTAACATATAACTTTGTCTTGTGCATCATCATAATTTCTGAGTAAATGAATTGTGAACTGTTTCACTCTGACACAGTAATGTGTGAAGTACTTTTGTTTTGGAATTTAGTTTCATTTACCCTCTGTTCTCTCCTCATTAGATGCTTTTTACTTATCTGTACCAGAGAACTACCACTACCTGAATCAGTCTGGATGTATAGCGGATAAGACAATCAGTGACAGAGATTCTTTCAAGGAAGTCATTGTGAGTTGTTCCCCTAGTTCTTTGGTTTTTAAATCATTGGAAGTTTGAGGTGCCTGAGGCCCATTGATAAAGCATGGGATAAAGCTACCTTGTGCTTTCCTGAACATGCAGCTTTCTCATTGAGGCACTAATCTTACAGGGACTTACTTTTTTTCAAAATGCTTCACTATCATTTTGAGCATGCCTTTACCTTCCTGTGCTGGTTTAAAAGTAAACCGGAAGGAGAAATGAACCCAACTCAAAAGAGTTTAGAAGTCAGAATTACAATTTAATAAAACGATTACAATAGATACACTGATACAAAGGAAGATTGGTTTCAGCCCTCAAAACCCAGCTGTACAACCCAGCCCCTTGGGTCACAAACAGTATGGTGCTCACCAGCCCCTGTGCTGAGCACCACGTGGTCACCCTGAGTCCAAAGCAAAAAGAAAAGGAAAACCTGTTTTCCTTCCAGAAGGTTGGTGGTCGCAGTCTGGTTGAGAGTGGTAGTTGCAGTCCTGTTGAGGTTCCAGTCCTCCTCTCAATCTGACAAGTGAGTGAGTGCTCCAAGTCCCAAAACCCCAAGCTTATCTGTGCTTGGGTTCAGATAGGAACACCCAGTACCTCCCCCAGGGTGAGGGGTTTCACAATGGGCAATTTACTCAGTGAGTCACAGGATATTTTGGTCTACTTGATGGCCCATTAGCAGACATGTCCCCTCAGGTTGGGTGTGACGATGTTAATGATTCCCAGAGGGGAGTTATCACACCTGAATCATTGGTGTGAAGACAGAGAACCCTCTTATCTCTGTTTTCTCACACACCCAGCTCATAGCCTGAGGTGTCAGGTGCATCCTGGGCAGCTGTTGCGAACAATGCATCATTAACAGTTCATGATAAATGGCAGAGAGGGTATGGAATACGCAGTTCCAGTTACATTCACACAGTGATAAACTGGTCCCAGCCACTATAACTAGGACACTTTCCTTCAGGTTTTCATTTATACTCTGTCATTTCAAAGTGTGCTGTAATTTAGCAAAATTACTATGTTTTGAAAGAAAAAGAATATCTGTTGGTAAGTCAGTAAGGCTTTTGCATGCCTTTGCCCTTCCCAACATGGTTTTATATTACAGATAGATAGATAGATAGATAGATAGATAGATAGATAGATAGATAGATAGATAGATAGATAGATAGATAGATAGATAGATTTCACTGGTTTTTTTCAATCCTAAAGCTTTGCCCAAATTATGTAGCATCTGTTGGGTGGAGTCTGCACTGCAGCACACAGGGAGTAGTGAAGCACCTGTGACTCTAAGTTGCAGCTGGGAAATCCAGTTGTATGGACTAACTTACCCAACAGAATTGAAGAAAACATAAATACAAATTAAAACCCAAGTCCTGATGGAATCTCTCTGAATGTCTTTATATGTTATACCCACAGACATTAGTTTATGCTGACCACCCTAATTGCGAACTGTAGCACTGAGGTGAGGTGTGTTAGATTTTAAAAAACAGACAAAACATTTGGTTTTATGCCCTTCACCAAACCAGTTTTGCTGAGCTATGGTAATCTCTTTGCCAAATTGACAAATTAATGTGTACTGGATGCAGCAGGTGTTTTTAGTGTAAAAAGCCCTCATCTTGTATGGCAGAAGCAGGTGTTGGAAAAGTTGGTAACTTATCTATATTGTTGTCATGTGCTGAAATTGATTAGTGTGACATTTAATTTGTGCTAATCATCCTAGGGTAGGCAGAGCATGAAAAAGTTGGGCAGGTGATACTTGCCTGCTGCCTACAGGATGGGCAGGCTGGGAGGAGGGGCTGAGGATGCCAGGCTGCATTCCCAGAGCAGGAGGCAGGCAGAAACCCCTTCAGTTCACCCTCACCTGTCTTTTCCTACTATAGTCATCTCCCTTGCCTATTTTTATTGCTGTTTAAGTCCCAGAAATGCTAATTAAGGGAAATTTTTTTGTAGGAGACAGGGAGGAACTGCACAGTGAGTGTGGAGATGGACTCCTAGTGCTGCTGCCTTTCTGTTGTGAAAGGTCTTCTTTACAAAATAAACCTTCAGCTGTTATCTCTACCCTGCTTTGAATTGTGGGATGAGTGAGGCTTTTCCATTTTTAATGGATGATTTGTGGAAGATAAAATGTGTCATGTGTTGTCTGTCTGACACCTGCAGTGGCTATAACATGATGAGTCTCATTGTGGGAGTATAAAACTGCGATCTGGTCTCAGAAAGGCTTGTATTTGACCCAAATTTGGTAAATTCTGGTCATTTCAAGAGACATATAATTACATACCTTTTCTGTGTCAAAGAAATGAATGTGTTCTTCTTGTTTTAGTATTTCTTCTAGTATTTTACTATTTTCTCATTTATATAGTTGAGCCTTGATAGTTTCCATATTGTTTATTCATAAATTCAACACTTTTTATATAGATCCCTTTCTTGCTCAGTTTTACTGGAGATTGTCAGACCACATTGGAAAGATGCATGTTTGGGCATACACAGGAGCAAATCTTACATGTGGCTGTGTTTCCTCCCCCATGCCTTGTAACCTACAAGGCTAATTGGCAAAATTTGGTAAAAACACACAAGAGGTTATCAGTTAGTAATTCAGATTAAAGTAACTGTGTCTGATGCACTACTCAGTAGGTTGTTCCAATATTTTTACAATTTTCATGATGAATTTAAAACCAAATTATGACATCATTAGAGCATCAAAATGAGACTTCTTAAAAGCAGAGATACTTACATGTTTCAAGATGTCCCAGTGATGCCTTACAGTGTATTCAATTTGGGATGAAACCAAAGTAATGGGCTTCAGCCAGCCCTCTGTTAGTCCTGACTTGCCTCCCACTTTTGAGTCAGTGTGCATGTTATTGAAGAGGCTAACATGTCGTTCCAGACTGCAATGGAAGTGATGCAATTCAGCAAGGAGGAGGTACAAGAAGTTTTGAGGCTGTTGGCTGGCATTTTGCATCTAGGAAATGTTGAGTTCATCACTGCTGGTGGGGCACAAGTATCCTTTAAAACAGGTGAGAATGCTGTGCATCCAAATGTAAATGTGTCTTGAGGCTGTGAAAGCTGTATTTGTTGCTAGTATATCTGAACATAACAAGGACAAGCAGTGAAATCTGCTTTATAACATCTGTAAATATTGGTTAAAATGTTGTTTTTGGGAGGTGGCGTTTGACAGATAAGGAAAGATAGTCTGCTGCTGGATGCTAAGTACTAGTTATGGAAGACCTTGGGCACATACTTATTCTGCTAATAGTAATGAAATTCCATTTGAATCTAATTCTTTCTTTCAAATATTCTCAAGTTGATAAAACATGAGTACTCAAATGCATTCCTTAACAAGATCTCCACCAAAGGTATCTTTTGTTAGAGTTTTCAATACTTCAATTACAAATCTGAAAGTATGTGCTGGTATATCTAAATATTGATTTTTTGAGATTTTAAATGTTTGTTCAGATATGGCAATAGACTGCTTTATATACCATGTTATAGCAAAGTTAAAAATTAAAATACGCATGTAAGAAAAAAATTTGATTAGTGTATCCTTTTCCTGAGGGAAGCTGAAAAGCTTCATGGGGACAAATAGCCAATTACTGTTTATGTCTGGAAAAATGTTAGTGTAAGCAATAGATTGTTTGAATCCTTGAGGTGTAACACTAAGAAGTAAATAAATATTTGTGACTTACCAGTGGTGAATTTCTACTGTTAATTTCCTTTAGTTGTACATATTTATGCCTAGGGTTTTTAGTTGTGTTTTGGCTCTAGTCCCTGTCATTTTGGAACCATCTTCAATGGTGGTAATGGTAGTAGTAATAAGGATGGTAATAATAATAATAATAGTAAAAAAACCAAATTGGTTTCAGAACCTTATGTGTTTAAGGACATAATTGTATTTGCCTTTCTGTTTTGTCAGCTCTGGGTAGATCTGCTGAATTACTGGGGTTGGACCCCACGCAGCTAACTGAAGCATTGACACAGAGGTCAATGATACTCAGGGGAGAAGAAATCCTAACACCTCTTAGTATACAACAGGTAAAAGCATCTCAGTTTTGACATGCTTTTAGGGTCTGTGGAAGATTTGTCTCAGTCTTCAAGTCCAGAGAAATCACTGGTCACTCATGAAGAGAAGCTTAGCTCATGCATCAGAGTTGTAATCAAAAGTACATAGTTTTTTTGGAGGAGTGTCATCTCTATAAATCCCATCCTGTCATTCTGACGAGGGTTTGGAGCTTGCTCTTGTTATTCTTACTAAGCCTTATTGCTTACCATTTTTTTCAAATTCTAATCATGTTGGCTGATATTTTTCACTATCAACACTTTGTCAGGTGGGTGTTTTTGAGCACTTTCAGGAGAAATACTTTTATGATTTACAAGAAGGGGATTAGAAATGGGTATGTATGACATTTTGCTTACCTCTAGAAAAGGGTGAATTAAGGTATGTGTTATTTCCTCTCTTTCCTTCCTCCACACTTTATTATTTTCTAGTGTTTTGAATGCTTTAGCCTTGAGATGTGGTGTTAAAGCCACATAGGTGTACAGCTGTTTTAACTTAAAACTGTTAAAACTGTGATGTCTTGTAAGTGTTAATGCAATTGTTGTCAAACTACATAGGAATATGAACCTGCTTGCATTATACATTGCTTTATGCTGTGCTGAGGACACTGACCGGAAAAGTCTGGTCAGTTTTCAGTTACAGAAGTGACTGATGTGTCATATATTCCTTTTTTAATACAGGCAATAGACAGCAGAGATTCTATGGCTATGGCACTTTATTCTCAGTGTTTTGCTTGGGTCATTAAGAAAATCAATAGCAGAATCAGGAGCAAGGAAGACTTCAAGTCTATTGGAATTTTGGACATATTTGGATTTGAAAACTTTGAGGTAGGTTTCAGAAGCTTGTTCAAATGTATTGTCTGATATTTATGCTTTACTGTTCTACATTTGTTCTCTGCTCTGGAACTTGATTATTAAACGTGTTATGACTTAAACGAGTCCCTTGTTTGCAAAGTAAAATACTTGAAGTGTATGCATTTTTGAAAATTTCTTGTCTTTTTAGGTAAACCGTTTTGAGCAGTTCAATATTAACTATGCAAATGAGAAGCTTCAGGAGTACTTCAACAAGCACATCTTTTCCTTGGAGCAACTGGAATATAGCAGGTAAGAGACAGAGGAGAAATCTGAAAGGATTTTGACAACATCAGTATTCACCTTGAGATCTAGGTTTGCAGCTACTTTAGCTTTCTTTGAAAATCTGTCTGGAGCTGTGTATTTCTAAAAACAAGCTGATTTTGCTGTAATTTGCAAGGTAAATACACCAGCTCCTCCTATTTCTATAATTAAAATAATTTCATCACAGTCGTTGATAAAAAGGCCCTCTTTATTTTCCTTAGGGAAGGACTAATTTGGGAGGATATTGACTGGACAGACAATGGAGAGTGCTTGGATCTTATTGAAAAGGTAATAAAGAATTCGATACTCTTAGCTATTTCTAGTTTTTGTCTGAGGTAATGTGTCTTTAAAACACTTGCCAATGCAAAGAAAAGTGAAGAGTGGGTCTTGCATGTTTATATAGCAATCTTTTAATCAGATCATTTTCACATATGGCTATATTATGGATTATATTGTAAGCTCGCCATACTCATTTTTTCCTCAGAGCAACTTCTCAAAAACAATATTTGAAGGTAATTAAAAGGAATCATTTGATTCATGTCCACTTCTGCTATCAGTACAGGTGGGCTGCATGAGCTTATCTCCCAAGCAGGGTGTGTGGCTGCAGGAGTTCAGACAGCCACAGAAATGAATGCAGCAAGCAGACGATGCAGCTGGCAGGGCGTGACTGCAGTCAGGACTGTGGTTTGTCAGGAGCTGCTCTGGGCCCATGGGAAGTGGATTATTAAATTGTGCTCCTGGAGAACCATGTTTTTCTGAGTGGCTGTATCAACCTGCAGCTTGCTGGACACAGTAATTAACTGCAGGGTAGCTTGCTTTGTTTACCACCTCTTCTAGTATGAGAAGTAGGAAACATCAAAGGAAATTACACAGAGGGATATGCAAAGCGAAGGGAGGTTGTGTTTCACGCAGCGCCTGCTTAAACTGTATATCGTTTGTTCTGCCCTTGGGCACTGTGGGCACTGAAAGGTTGCATTGGTTCAACAACTAAATAGATAATTTATTGGAAGAAAAGCTTTTGAAAGGCTGTTTTACACAAACTCCTCAGACTCCTGATCAGTGGAAATTTTGGAAGCTGGGGGTGTATTCTTGGGCAATGCCATTGTGTGCATCTAAAAGCTGCCTACATTGGGGTGACTGTTGATTCTTCCAGTAGCTTATTTTTCCTCATTTTGCCCATGGATCATGTGCTCTATATTTCAAAAGGCGTGTTGCCAGAAAAGTAAGATTGTGGTCATCTGCAAGAGTGGGGTTCTAGTTCTGTATGGGTGTCTTTGCACCTCTTTGCACAAAACAACTTCAAGTATGATTTTTCCAATCTGGGGACGACGTCTGTGTCCATTTGTGCACTAATTCATCTTCTGCCTCTTCTTGCTATTCTAGAAACTGGGACTACTGGCACTTATTAACGAGGAGAGCCATTTTCCTCAAGCTACTGACTCCACCTTACTGGAGAAGTTGAATGCCCAGCATGCTGTATGTGGTGTTTCACTGATGTTTTCTGTGCAAATTATGCAGGATTTCACTGTATCTGTAGAAATTCATGATTCAAATATATGGGTGCATAGTTGTAGAGGCTTTTTTGGATGTGATCCTACTTCAGTTGTAATCCATATAATTTACTGTTGAGACTGACTGGTTACTCGAGGAACATATCCTTGTTACTGTGCTGTTAAAGATTTCTGTCATGGTGAATAAGTCAAATTCTCCTCTTAATTAGAGCTCTGTCAATCTGCAGTAGTTCAGATTATTTAGATCTTCTATTTCTCTTCATTTAATGAAGCATTCAGCTTGATGTCATTTACTGAAAAGTTTCTCTTCCTCTGTGCAGACTAATGTTACCTTTATTTCTGATCCCAGAATTATTTTTGAGAATTTCTGGGATGCAAGCATATCCACCAACTTTCATAACTGCCAGTTTAAGACAGAACCTTCTCTTTCAAAGTGCCTTTAATAGATGGTTCTGCCAGATGGGCTCAGGTTTAGTATAATGCCTTTTTATATACTATAAATCTGTTATTACTGCATTTGAAGCAACCCAGACTAACAAATCCTATTATCATTATAAGTTGCTTGTTTGCTTTTGGAGCACTAATCTTCTGGGGAGTTTACTGCAAGACAATGGTTTGTTTAGCATTTGTTGAGAGGATACTGTGACCCTTTGTGTCATTCCATTCCCTGATGACCACCCCCAAATATTTTTCTCTTTTTTTTTCCCCTCCAATTAGAACAATCCTTTTTACGTAAAACCAAGAGTTGCCATTCACAACTTTGGAGTGAAGCACTACGCTGGGGAGGTAATGTCTTTATTTGCTGAAATTATTCCAAGCAGAATTTTCATTAGCTTAATTTTACCCTGAGGCTGCTCAAAATTAACTAAAGCACTCTGTTCCCTCAGCACTTTTTACAGTACTGCTCTTAGGAGAGGTGCCTGACTTTAGCTTGTTGTTTGAACCAGCTCTGTTGCCTTCTAGGTCCAGTATGATGTCAGGGGGATCTTGGAGAAGAACAGAGATACTTTCAGAGATGATCTCCTGAACTTGTTACGTGAAAGCAGGTACGTTTCTGTGATTTTTGTTAAGGATCTGATATTAAGGGGTGTCATATCAAATAATTCTGCCAAGATTTATCACCTAATTCTAATGGACATTGAATATGTTAGATGTTGTGTAGCATCAGACCTTGACAGAGTTGAAATGAGCTTATCATAGCATAGAAAGGAGCGTATCAGAGTTGTCTGCAAGCAGATCTGACTGTAATCAGTTCTCACAAAGTCAGGTTTGCCTACATGGTAGAGTACCTTGTCATTGCTCAGTCCAGGAGTTCCTAGAGAACTCACTTGCTACTCAGTGGTGAGTAAAGATGCTGGTGCTGGTTTTTAACAGTTTCAGGGTGTCTCACAGGCAGCATGCATGGGTGTTTTTTTACTCTGTGTACAGCTGGCTTTACGTGTATTTTGGGAGTTCCCTAGTTTGGCTGACCACTTAGTGTTGTGACCTACAATAGTGCAAACTGCCATATAATAATTGCTTCAAGGGGAGAGCTTCTGTAAAGAGTTATGTTACTGAAAGTCTGACCTTGGATGCCTTTCATACCTGCGTGTCTCCTGTCATTCTGCTGTATAAGGTGTCCTCACAGTGGTACTCTGTGAGCCGCAGTGGTACCACATCCCTTTTTGTAAGTGTATGGTTGAGACTCCAGGACACACAGAGGAGTGTAGGGAGAGGATTCGGCTGAGCCTGGGTGTTGCTGTCTCAGCTGCTGCCCTCACCTATCCCCATCCAGTCATCCTGCCTTGCTGTGCGAGTTGCTTATTTGTAAATCCCTTAAGCCCTTCTGTGCAGGGGAAACTGTTAATAAGCATTTAACTCTATATGTTGTTTGTTCTGGATTTATGACATATCAATTGAGGTATTTAGGTAAAAGGAATAAATGACTTAAAGCTGCTGGGCCTGGTTTTGGTTTTGGACCAACATCTGTGTGGAGGTCAAATTAAAACATCAGCGTTTCTGTAGAAATGATAAGGGGAGGGTACCCAAGTGATAGAAAACAGCAGGCAGAGCTGGTATCTGAAAGTGAGGCTTATGTGGTGGCTAACACGAATGTTATGGCGCTAAACAAGATGAAAGTCTTGTTTTTTAATCTTTGTGCAGGTACAATTCTCGTTATGGTCAGCTGGAGTTTTGGTTGAGTGAGTGGAGTAAAATGCAGAAAAGCCTCTAGGACTTCACACTTCAATTCCCTAATGATGTGTTTGGAGTGGAGAAGAAAGAACTTCCTCTTTTTGTTTTTATTTCGTTTTTTCACCCCTGCATAAATTCTGTAAAGGCAAAATCTATTGTTTATTAAGGATTATGGAGAAAATCAATAGGTGTGTTTATGATGGAGGAGATACTTTCTAAGGGACAGTGCTTTCTTTGCATTCTACAGTGATAAACCTCATCTTCTGTTAAGATACACATTGGAAATGTTCTTTGTTTTTCCCATTCCAGTCTTGATTTCATCTATGATCTATTTGAACATGTTTCAAGTCGCAACAATCAAGACACTCTTAAATGTGGAAGCAAGCACCGAAAACCCACAGTCAGTCTCCAGTTCAAGGTTAGTTAATGTGTCGTCTCTGCTCTGTAGCTAATCAGTGACAGATAAACCCTGGTTAGTAAACAACAGTGCAGATTGAAACAGGCCAAACTAGGGCATGAAAACATTGCTGTCTTGTCTATGAAACTGCCCTTGCTAATCAACTGATTAGCCATACTAGCTAGCTTCAAGTAGACACTAACCTTTCTGTCACACTGTCCACACAAAACTCATGTTGCATTTCCCACTTGCTTATTCGTCCTTACTTTAAAGCTCATCTCTGAAGTTGGTCTATCCTGTCCAGGTTTTTCTTTATAATCTAAATCCAGCCATGAAATTGCATGAAGACTTACAGCAGTGTCTTTATGCTAAGAAAAACAAGTGCTGAATAAATACCTTATTGCGGTGTTGCCTTGCTTTAAATTAAAGTTTGGAAGGCATTTTGGTTAAACACCTTTTTATGAGGCTTTATAGCCTCCCATCAAAAATGGCACCAAATTGAAATCTAGCATAAAGTCTATCTGCAAATTATTTAAAAGAGAAAGATTGGCACAAAACATTTTTTAAATTGCATGAGTACAAGTCTGGATTAGTTTTCTTTCATTTTATTTGAATTAATATACATTTGCACAGTTCATTCAGTCTTTTTTTTTTTTTTTTTTAAAAAGAGCAGACTCAAACCCCTTAAGGGCAGATTTTATCTTAATAGACTATATCTAAGTGTTGGACAGAAGAGCAAGGGGTGTATGCTGGGGCACACACAATGTCTTTTATTAAAAAACCCTAATGTTGTATTTCCTGGACAGCTTGTTTTGTGCTAACGTAAGTCATCTCAAACGCTACCCGCTTCTTGTGGTGAGATGGTATTATTTGCTAATTCTCTGCAATAGCAGAAGATACTGTTTCCACTTAGTCTTTTTTATAAGTGCAAAATAGACATGTAAGATGGTATTTTACAAAAATTTGCCGTATTTTTGCACCTGCTTGGCAAGATAAAATGAAACGTAGTGTTCCTTTTGTTCTCTCTCAGGGCCCCCGGACAGCATAAGGGTGATAAAACATGAAATCAAAACATAATTGCCTCTTATCTAAAGCTGTAGTAACTGGGTATTAACCAGCTGGACTGCTTTACAAGAGGTTGACCTTCACATCACACCTTCCCCAAGGAATTAGATTGGGTGTTTTTAACATGTTTAAAACCTTGGAGGGATTAGTCCATCTTATTTCAACTGAAGATAAGAATGTTGCCTTCACAGTTTTATTCTCATGATAGGTTGGTTGACCTGCCTAATGCGGGTCTGGGGGTGCATGCTGAGTTTAGATACCATCTGTTTCAGCCTGTTGATTAGAGCAGGACAAACTTAGATTAGCTTGTCACCTGACAGTGAATTAGAGGCTTGCAGCACTATGCAGAATCTGGCTATCTGTACCACAGGTGAAGGTGAAAATAGTTTAAATCATTTCTGTTTAGACTGACCAACTTTTCCAATCTCTGCAAGTAGGAGCCTGGGTTGAGAGATTTGGCTTTGCTGTCCATAAACGTAATGCTCACACAGGTTTAGTAGAGATGAAGCCTTTACTTTTTACAGCTTTTAGCTTTTTTAGCCAAAAATACTTGGTTTTGTATGTTCTGGCTGTTTAATGTTTTTTTGCCCAATAGTAGGCTGGCAAAGGCAAACGAAGCAAGACCTGTCATTCATGTTCCCAGTCAGTTCACTGTTTGCTCCCTTTGCTCTGCACCAGCTCCTGTGCACAGCCATAACTGCGTGTTGCCTTTATCACTGCATGTTTAATCATCAAGTAAGTCCTTGGTCTGCAGATTAAAGCAAGAATTTGTTATAACAGACTGACATTGGCAGTTTCGCTTCAAGACATATGGCAGGATGCACAGCGTTGCTCCTTTAGAAGGTGGATTTTCTGTCTCCTTGGCAGCCTGCTCTGTATTCCCTCTACTGCCTGGCATGAAGTACCACCTTTGAGGGTTGAAATGTTACCTTTGCTAACTTCCTGGGCTCTTCAGAGCCTGGGTTCCTCCCCTGTACAGTCATTTGTATCTCTGCTAAGTAAATGCAAGACTTCAGTTTAAATGGTTCATCTTATTTAATGACACAGAATGAGGCAAGTTGGAATAAGATATGGAATGATGGCTCAGGAGGGAAAGGGGCGGGTGTGTAATTAAAGTAATAATCATGAAAGGACTGAGAGATTTTTGTGATTTTTATCTGTAGGCTGAGGTTCAGACAACTGATAGTCTAATGTGTATTGGATCACTGAGAGTTCTAAAACTATGAAAAAACTTGTTTTCTTCCGGGGAAATGGAAAGTGAATGGGCATGGAGTAGTTGAAATGCAAAGAAGAAAACTAGTCTCGAGGGTTTTACCTTAAGCTCCTTATCCTTCCTTTTGACTTGCTTGATTTTAGCAGTCTGGGAATGTGAATCCTAAGTCTTAAGCAGTCATTTGAAAGGTCCCTGAAACAGCAAATTTCCTGTTAGGTGTCTCCTTACGAACAGTCTTCTTCTTACCAATGTGTGAATCTTGTTCACTGTAAAACAGTGATGACAATTCTGATCGGAAGAGCCAGTGGAAGAAATGAACATGCATGTATTGATCCTGTATGTTTGGAAGCAGGAGCTTCCATGGTACAGTAACTTCTGGTGTGTACCACTAGGTGTTGCAGTTAGATGCTGTCTGCAGTGCTGAGCTGCAAGAACTCTCGTCCCGGGTATGTTGCTTGTACAAAAATCCAGCTTGTGAAGTACTCTTCGTTCTACCTGTGTTTTAGGAATCGCTTCATTCTTTAATGGCAACTCTGAGTTCTTCAAATCCTTTCTTTGTTCGATGCATCAAACCCAACGTGCAGAAGGTAAGATTTTTAATAGTTTCAACTTTTTATGTGTCTCAGGCCTAATCTTTTGCTGCCTGTCTGGTTATTTACCCCTGTGTGAAGCATAGGCTAGCATTCTTCACTGACTTTATAGAAGACTCTCTGCAAGAGGAAGGCACCAGGAAAGGCTTTTGATTTTTTTAATAGTCATTGCTCACAGCTTTGATAAACAAGTGGCTTTAGGGATGGTTATAAAAGGAGGGTAGAAGGCTGCACGGCTTGTGTGACAGCTCTGTGAGAGCCTTTTTAGGAAGAAAATATCAAAACTGTATAGTTCATTTAAAATCACTAGAGGTAATGCTTCATGTGCATATAACAAGTGTGTATGACTGACTCTGTCATCAGACTTAGTCTTTTAGTTTATGAAGATATCTAGAACTGTACATGCTGGCTGTTTTGTTCTGTTACAGAATTTTGTTTTTAAAACAGGATTGGCTTACAATATTGATTTGTCTTTTGGGTTACAGATAATGAAAGGCAATGTCAAGACTTTTCTAAGTATGTTGCAGGGCTCTCTAGGAATGAAGTGGTAATGGTGCAGTAGTTGTTGAAATTAATATTGTTATATCGGGTTTGGTATCCTGGGGTTCTGCACATCTGTTTCTGGTTTTATAGCCTGTTATTCAGCTATGGTCTGCTTATGTCAAAAATGCAACAGGCAGAGGTGCTAGTGAATCAGCTTTATGGTTTTCACATGGCAACTCAGAAATAAGTGATTTTGCTATAAATCTGTATTTACTTGTTACATTTTTCTGGAATGTCTGGTTAATCAAGATCCCAACAAATCAAACCTACAGATTTCATTGCAGGTTTTCGTCTTACCTGAACTTTACATGTTTTCAGTTGCTAACTCTTCTTTTGCACTACTACTCATGATGTTTCAAATAACATGCAGAATTTGGGCACCTTAGCAAGAGGGAGTAGCCTGGAAGGAAATAAGAACTGCTTTTTGTATCTTGAGGTGTTTGGTGCTGAGGTGTGCAGCCTCCAGGCAGCCGAAACCACATGGATGATGGTGCCTGGGCCACTGGCTGGGATTTGAGCCTGTCTGTGTAGCAAAGTCTCTGGTCATGAAAGGAGGGCAGTTTTGAAAAGCTTGTTTGCTTCCCTGCTCCCATTTCTGCATAGAAGCCCTATGCCGCTTATAAAGCCCACCTGCTGCCACTGGAGCATAAGAAGAATTTCGGTAACTAACCCACCCATTTGCCTTATTTGTCCTTTTGTACCTGAGTAAGGCTCATCTCCACAGTGCCAAAGTCACAAGGATTTGCCATGATTGATGCAAGAACCAGGCACTTGTTGCATTTCCATATCAAGGAAAACACTGAGTTCCCACCCTTATGTTCCTTGTTCTTCCAGTCTTTTCCCACTGGAATGCTCCATCCCTGACAAATTTGGCATATGTTACTGTATCTGTGCATATATTTTACTGTCATTAAAACAAAGTTCTCACAGAATTAGCAGCTGTGCAAGGAAAATAAGCTTGAGACAGCCTCAGTCTCAGGGAACCACATCTAATTGCAGGAGTGCATGCTGGAACAGATGGGGAAATTTTTGTAGACAATCCCTTTCAACGTACATATAACGTCTCACTGAAATCTTACACAAAAGTGTTTGTCCTTGGTTTCCATTTGGTTTAATTTGGTTGCAAATTTAACTTGATTCAGTGGCTTTACCAAATAAATCCTATTTGAAGAAAAAGAGTCAAGTGTCACACAGTTTCTCTGTTGTAGTTGATTCAGTAGAGGGCTTGATGGAAAATAAGAAGAAAAGCCATATATAATGCTTGTCAATGGCATTCTTAAATCAGGGAAGCATCATCAAAATGCATTTTTGGGATTCACTGTTCTAAGTTTTGCCCACTGTACCCTGCTCTCTGTCCCTCACTCCACGTCATACAGAGTGAGGGATTTTTAGTGCCAATTTTGGGATGTTGTTGGTGTTGCTCCTTCTGCAGTGGTGCAGGAACCTTCGCTGGATTCTGTAGGTGCCCATGACATTAAACATTTTGTAGTTTATCCTCTCATACAACATGCTACTTCTTTTCAAAATAAGTTGTCTCAGTCTGCAGAGCTCTGAACCAGCACAGCTCAGAGACAAGTTAGCTGTGCATGAGCTACCAGGGATTAGTGCATCTGTGACTCAGTGTGCAGGGTTGGTTAGGAACATAACTGCTTGAAACATTCAGATGAGCCTCTGAAGCAGAGAAACTGAGATAGAAAGAAAGTAAAGGTCTTCACTGAACATTTTCCTCTGTGTTTTCCATCTGCTGTGATGGTGATACGGAATGATGAATGTCACTCAAAAAGTACTTAAACAGTGCTTGCTAAATACCAAGTTATGTGATAGTAAGGGGTGTTTTATTTGGTTTTTTGGGATACACAGCATTAAACGAGAGCCAGACCAGACAGATTCGTCAAGGAGGGAGCTGAAGTTGTGTTATTGGGGGGAGCAAAGCCTCTCAAGCTACTGGTATCTATCTGGATTGGGTACAAATAGGTGACACACCTATTGGTGAGCATCCTCTCTAACTGGAGGGGAGTAGCTGGTGGGGCTCAAGACCTGTTTTACTCTGGAAATATGTTTGAATTCTGTAGGTGAACGATGTAGATCAAATGGAAGTCAAATTCAAGCCTTTGAAAAGCAGACAGTACGTTCTCTGCTGTCCTAGACATTAAAGTGTATTCATGATGGATAAGAGATGTGATAATTTACAGTGATTATTTGATTGTTGTGATTTTTCAAAAATTTCATTTTCAAATATGTTGCAGTGGCAAGCAAAAACAATTCAGCATATATAGTAATCCACTGAACATTTACATATGAAAGCAGGATCTGCACTCATTAGTGCAGTTTTCTAAAGGGAGACCACAGAGTATGTGACCTTTTGTCACATGGCATTTCGGCGAGCAGGCCTCAGACAGAAGGACAGAGGACCCATTAATTTTAGGGAGACCCCCAAACAATCAGGGTATCTGTTTTCACAGTTTCCAGTCTGTTCTGAAATAGCTGTAACATGGAAACTTTTCCACTTGGTATGCTCAATGAGTGTTTTTCTGCTAATGAAGGGTCTTTCTCCTCAGTTCCCCTTATCTTTGCAGCAGCTGGCAGAACTACATATCATTTCATCCTTTTGAACTCTGTCACATCTCTCTCTGTTTCTTGGTTTCATGTTTCTTTTCCTACCTCCTGTGCTATTCAGCAATGATTCCTCTCTGAAGCCTCATGTTTTCTGGTCTCTGTCTCCTCTTTTTTTGTGTACCTTAAACTAAAAAACAAACACTACCCCGGGGAGGAGGGGGTGGAGGGAGGGGGAAGAAAAAACACCCAAACCACAAACAAACAAAAAACCAAAACAAAAGTCGTCTTTTTAAAACAAGCTGGAACCATTGCTACAGCCATCAGCTGAATGTTTCAGCTTGCTGCTATTAATAAAGTTGCTAAGCCTTGATGCCACTCAGGAGACAGATCAGAGTAAACTTAAGACCTGAACTTCCTATTCAAGCTGTTTCAGAGGCAGAAATTTTCCTGTTGCCCAGAAACAGCCAGCCTCAGGCAGCTTGGCTTAAATGCTTTCTGAAGTTCCCTTTTCCATCTAGAATATTCCTTGAAAATACGTTGGCATAAACATGAGTGGCAATAATACCAGCATAATCATAGCAAGTGGCCCCCAGCTCCGGCATCTGCACGGCCTCATCTGTGCTGGTCTCTCAAAACCCCAGTTCGTACAGCTTGCTTTTGTCGTTCCCTGTTCTTTAGACTTCAGCAGGTTCATGGCTGTTCCCTCCTGCATGTAAGATAGGTGTCTCTGCTTCTGTGTGGTTACAGAACCAAGTCCAGTTTGGTCCTGATAGCCAAAGGCCTGGCTTAATTAGAGTTCACATGAAATATTTGATGTAGACAAGAATTTCACTTTTTAAATTATTTTTATAGTAAACTTTTGTTGGTGTGTGCCACCAGGCAACAGGATTGCTGGGTCCCTACTCACTTCTCTGTCAGCTCACTTATAGTCTGTCTCATTCTTTTGATGTAATGATGGTCTTGTCACTGTCAAGATAAAAGCCACCTTGTCTCAGAGCTTGTGATCTCTGAAGGGGTAATTCTGTTTCTCTGCAAGTTTTTATATTAATTTTTTTAATCTTAAAATTTAATTAGGTCAGGCAAAGAAATGAAATAAAATTAAATCTGTATTTTAAACTTACTGCAGGGTAGGGGCTACAGGGAGCAACAGAAAAAGTGAAACTAGTAATAACTTTGCAGTTCAAAGGAAGACCAGTAGAAAAAAACCATCTGTAATAATTTCTGTGAGGTGTACTGCTGCTTAGAGTCCTATCATGCTCCATATTCATTCTGGGAAAATTATTATCAAGGTAGTAGAATTGTTAACACTGCTTCTGGGGACAGAGCCATTTGAGGGATCAAGGTATGGCTACTGGCATCTGCAGTGTACTTTGAGGCATAGGTCATTAATGGCCATGAGATGCCCTGAAATAGCAAGCAGTATGTCCTGTAATACAAAATAAGATGCAACCCTATTTTGCTTGGCGCCTGAATTAAAGCTGTGCTCTTAAAATAGCTCTGAATCATTACTAATATAAGTATAGCATGATACAGACCTAAACACCAGTTAGGAGGACAGGTCAGGAATGCAGTGCACAGAGACAGTGATAGTACAGCTTGACCCCGTCTGCTAGGGTGACTGTGAGTAGGGTGTGGAGCAGGTACAGAACCAGTATGTGAACTAGTTGTCAAGCTGGAATTCCAGTATTGTCATATTGAGACTTACTGAGTTTGCCTGGTGGGAACATTTTTGTTTTTAGAAATATGGATGAGGAGAGTGCAATTCTAATGGTGTTACATTGAAAACAATGCTGACATATAGCCTTGAAAGATTCAGGGAGGGAGATTGAATTTCAAGGATATTCTACTATAGCTGCAGCACAGGATTACTAAGCATTTGGAAAACTTCACTTTGAGAAGTTTTTGTTTTAAAAAAAAACATCCTTAATAGAGTGGTGTGACTTTAAACTTCTGTACATGTCCTGCTGGATTTGTATACCAAGCATGTGCTTTATACACTAACCTCAGTCACTCAGCAGACTCTGAGTCTCCTTACTGGGAGGCTGATGCCTTTGTGAGTTTTTAAAGGTGCTGAGCCTGGCAGTTAAAAGCTAAAAAATGTTAGGCCCTAAATGGAGGACCCTTATGGTTTACTCAGTTGCTGAGCCCTGGGGGTAGCCCTTCTACAGCAAAGCTGCAATGGTCTCTGGTGCTGGGAGCTAGCAGATCACAGGGTAAATTTGACTTGCTGTCCATAAGAAAAAGTAAATAGAAAGCCTGATCATGTTAATAGTTACTCTGTCATACTTTAAAAGTAAAGGGAATAGATTATATAGTCCAGGTACAGCTGCTGGGTATGTGTGGTGATATCTGTAAAGTTAAGGTCTAGTAGTATTCCTTTATAGCTGTCTAAGCAGCTCATATATTAGAGATCCTTATTGCCTGTTTTAAAAGTGTTTCTTTAATCTCAGTTGTTCTCAATACTTGTTTTAAGAAGGTTTTTTGGCTACCAATTACTGCTGTAATTGCTTCTGGAGGAAGCAGAGCCGCAGACTCTAAGCACAGATTGGGCTTGCTGGGGCAGCTTGAGTCAGGCTCAGGGAGCTACTGCTCAGGCTCATCATTTGGGAGGAGAGCAACCATTTCCCAAAAACACAGCATGTTGGCCTGATCTCACAGATCAGGAAGTGCACTGGGCCAAATGCAAGCTCTTTATCCTTAGCCCTTTAACTTGTTCATAAGGCTTTATGATTCGTAATGAGGAAGGCGCAGTCGGAAGGTGTGGCATCGTGCCTGGCCAACGCCACTTAATTCAGCTACCTGGATCTTGTTGCCTTGGGTTTTGGAGAATTACATAGCTTCAAATCAAGACTTGTGGAGTATGTCCCAGCTGCATCCTTTTCTGACACATCACTTGAGTAATTAGGTCAGGCGCTAGAAGACTCCTTAGGTAAAAGTGATAAGGCGAGTGGGTGTGAGGAAAGCAATTGCTCCTCGCAGAGTGCCAGCAGTAATGTTACATGTCAATCTGAGTCCCTGCCTGAAAGAACAAGATGATTCCTGCAAAGTGTTTCATGCTGCATGTAAGCCATGCCTGTCTTCTGTGTCCTCTCTGAAAGATCACTCCCATCACTCCTGTGATGCAGCCTGTTGGTTATGCTGCCTGGGAGCCACTGGGTTGTCCCTTTGTCCCCGTCTCAGTGTCCCCACTTGCTCGGCTGAAGTAGGTCATTCTGCTCTCTGGGCAGTCACCCAGGCAGGCATGTTCTTCTTCTTCATCAAGGTTTGTTGTTTACTAAGCCGGGCTCCCTTTGCTAAGTGTATTAGGGTTTGTCTTTCAGTGACTGTGGGTAAGGAGTTTAAAACTGAGTTGTTTAAGGCTAGGGATAGCAGGCCGAGATGGAATGCTGTGGGGGAGGGAGCAGACACTCTGCTGTAAAGGTTGCATCAAACTCCAAACTGGGCAGGCAAACAGATCTTTGCATGTTTTGCAGCATGTACCATTTGGTAGGACTTTGTACACAAATAGTAGGAGTAATTTTTTGGATCTTGAATAGTAACTGTGGCAGTATCTAAAGCAGGATGGCAGGACACACGGGCAGCAACCACTGCTTAGGGAGGGACTTGGAAGGAGGTGGCCCAAATGGCAAAGTACCAGAACAATTCTGGGGAAAAATAAAATGCCTGGGGGTGGGGTGTTTCTAGTGTACAACACTTGCTGTGTAGTTCAGTGTGATATCTAGAAGTGAGAAAGATTTTGACTGCTGCAGCAATTGATCTGTCAGCAGTAGCACGCCTTACTGCCTCCTCCAGCTGGCTTCAGGCAGTGCAATAATTCTGCATGTCGTGCCACCTGATGGATTTTTTTGAGGTTTATGAATTCCTTTATATGTGATTGTGTGGCATGACTAGGCATTCATGGAGCTGCAACTACTGATCCCAAGCCTGAAGTATTTGCTTTTTGTAAATACTGAGCAAAGAACTTGGTTTTTCTTCCTTCTTGTGCACTCTACCAAGCATTTGAATTGCAAACATTGTCATGCAAATGTATGCTCAGAAAAAATGTGTGCTTCATCAAGCTTTGGAAGTTTTCTTCTTTAACTGCAAAAAAAAAGTCCCCCATCTCTAGATGGCAATTTACATTCAAATCCTGTTTGCTGTGTTCTCATGGTAACTACTCCAAAGGAACATGCACAGTCCATGATAAATAGACATCCTTAGAGCTCCAAAAGCATCGCTGGGGTAGAGTATTGTTCTTTAGCAAAACCTTTAACGTTCTTAAGTCTCTTCCCTGCTAAACTGTGTCTTAGGGCATTTTGTGGATTTTGTCTCTTAAGGTTTAGGAATTTGTTGGCTGTGAAATGTATTTACATTCTTGCTGTCTATAAGGTGAGATTAGCCCTTGTGTCCTGTTAGTCAGGAATATCTTCAGCAATTGCTGTAGAGCCAGCCCTCGCTAGGCTTGACTTCCTTTGAGTAGCAGCAGGAATGAATTAAGCAAGTACAGCCAAAGATATCACATGAAAGACTTGAAATACCAGTGAGCTGAAGAAAGCCCTGTTCTGTGTCTCTGTGTGTGTACGTAGCTGCGACTGTTAAAGATTGAGTTTTTCACAATGGACGAACGCTGAAGGCTGAAAAAGTCTTAAAAGGTAAGGGGTTTAATTCATTAAGGTTTTTAAATTATTTTAATCTTGCTTACTTGGTGCTGCAGTGGACTTGTAGAAAAAGAATAGAAACTGCCTGGAGTCTGGCTGAGCAAGCTGTACTGGAAATGTTTCTGGGCTTGTGTATTCTTTTAAAGAGGGTAAATGCATGCAGAATCAAGTTTATGAAAAAAGAACTAAATTTATTGGTCTAATCATATTTTCGAATGCCAGGAGAGCTCTTCTGCCAAGCAGTCTGCTTTAATAAATCACACTTTGTTTGAAAGTTAAAGGGGTGATTGTTTGCAGAGCTGGGAAAAAGTCAGCAGAAGTAGAGCTGTGTGTGCAGGGGGGGAAGACCTGCGTTGTAGTGATGGGCTGCTTTCTGGACAGAGATAATTTCTGTTGTTCAGCAGTCTGTGGTGTAGATTCAGGAAAACCAGCTATGTAAAGTTTAGGATTCCTATGATTTATTAAGGCATAAAGCATGGCTGTAGTTTTGTGTTGATTACATGATAAGAAAGCAATACTGGGGACAAGTGTGGCCGGAATGGGGGGACTCCAGTGAGATGTCTTCAGAACCCAGAAGTCTAAATTAATTTTGTAGTTTTACTGGAGAAACTTGATGGGGCACATCAGAAACAGTAATTTTTTTGCCATAGAAATACAGGAAATGGAATATGTCTGGAAAAAAATTAATTGCAGTAGTAATGGAAAGGATACTGTAACAGCAGTCTGTTTTGACTTTGTTTGGTGTGTCAGCTCTCCCTTTCGCCCCCAGTGAAACAACCCCCCAACGCAGCACGTAAAATAGCTCTGCTCACCGCTGATTGTCTTGTCTTCTGGGATCTGCATTTTGCTTCTTGCTTTCCCACTTAAAATGCTTGTCTCTGCAAACATTAGAATTCAGCCACAGGGAAGAAAATTAGGATAAAATTGCTTGAGAGAACCTGTTATAAAGGGAATGGGTTTGATCCTGCATCATTGAAGTCTATGGGAGTTTTATTCTGGTCTCAGGAAGAGCAACCCTAGATTTGCCTTGCAAATCTAGGTGGAGCATGTATGATCTGATAAAGTGGCTATGGGACCGGGAAACAGGGTTCCCATAACTTGTGGTCGTTCTTCTCTCACTGATGTTAAAATATATCCCATTAAAGCCCAAATGATAACCGTGGTGGTAGGTCAAAATGTAGATGTTTCTCTTGTGAGGCACATCAGTGATAAGTATTCAGTATTTCTTTTGCTAAATCGGCTTAGTTTCAAAAAAAAAAAAAAAAACCTGGTTTTTTTCTCATTTTTTGGCTTATTCAAAAAAATGTGTTTACAACCCGTAACATAAATGGAAGCATAACAACAATGGTTCCTCCAGTACAGCTAGATTATTGATAGGGATTATCTGAAAGTTAGAGTGCTGTCCCAGCTATTCGCAGGTCTTTGTCAAAGCTACCCTCAACACACAAAATCTGTGTCAAGAGCAGAAGTTAATGGTGTTTAAAAGTAGAACTTTTTTCTCTTTAACTGTATCTATGTATATATATATATATATGGCTTTTCTTAATTTAATCACAGGATGCAGCAAAGACTTCAGGGGGAAACCTCACTATGATGGATCTGTAAGGACTAAGTACACTTCAGAGCATCTGGTGTTATCAGATGAAACATTAAACATAAAATGCCTACTGAAAGTGCATCAAAGCATCTTGTCTTTGTTGTCTTGAACTCAGAATTTACCACTTCTTATGGGTTTAGGCAGTTTATAAACCTCAGAAGCAAGACAAGTGCATTTTTAACACTGTCATCAGAAGTCAGGTTGTGGTTTCAGTTGTATGAAGTGGAATGTAGTAGCTGTAAAGTCTGTGTTTTAGGACATGATCTGAGCCATAGCTGTGTGATGGGAGGTTTTCGGCTGACACATGATAAGGTTTGAGGTTGATCTTGTTGGTTTGTCTCCTCTCCACATTCCCAATGTGTATTCCCTGTTCAGGTAACAGAGAGCTGGGCAGCTGGTGCCACTTGCAGGAGGTGTGGTGGGAAGGTGATAGAACTGCAGTTCCTCAGACTCTGTGGGCAGGATTTGTTGCTTGGTCCCAAGCACCAGCACAGGTGCAGACTCTGTTCAGGTCTGTGAAGTTGGTGATGAGCAAAGAAGCCCATTGCACCAAGCAAATCCTTCAGGCCACTGGGAAGTTTTTGTTTTGGCTGCCACCTTGGATTGTGGCACACATCTGTGAGCATTACATAATGTTTAGCGTAGGGAAGGCAAATTTGTCACCAAACTCATAGTACTAGGGTCTATTTCCACTGTTTACATGAGATCTATCCTGGCATGTTTGAAACTCCCTCTCTGTAGATCTGGAAATCTAAAGTATGTGGCAAGCAGGGGCTTTGAGGGGGGTTCAGAGGTCTTATTAGTGAGGCAGAGGTAAAGCAGATGGATTGAGAGAAGACATCCACTTTCAGAAGGCCAGATAACTGCCAAATCCTCTGTGTTACTGTCTTTCTCAAATGAATGGCTACCTCAGATTCAGCATGAAAAAGATGAGTATGTCCATCTGCAACCTCCCAAACGCACCATTTGTCCATATTTACCAAAAAGAAGCAGTGACAAGCCTCATCAATTAAGTAGTCTTTCAAAGGGGGAAATAATGATTTTTGTTAAAAATGGTGTAGCACTTAAATTAGCTTTAAAAATTTTTAATGCAAGCATTTAGGAAAGCTGATCCCATCTTGTGTCTGTCTCTTTCTGAGTCGAATATTAAGAGTTATGTTGGGTTGTATACTTAAGCCAGCCTCTGAATTTCTCACGGGAGAAATGGATGTTTGGCCATCTAAAATTGCCTTTTCCCTGTGACCACTGGCATGCACAGCCAACATAGGAAATCTCAGATCAGCCTGGTTCTTAGAGGGCATGTGCATTTCATTGGCCTCAATGAGCTCTGAGCACATGTGTAAATGCTCTGCTGAAGTTAGTACTGGTTTGATGCTGCTTTGGCCAGCACATGACAGTACCTGGAGCCACGGTCCCTCTTGTCTCACAGCTCGGAAGAGGAGTGAGTCGTGTGTGCAGCTCCCTTACAGTGCATACCCAGCCTAAGTCACAAGTCATCTGCACAGAGAAGACACGACTTGTTACATTCGTTGCTTCCAGTGGTGTGTGTTCCTTGTTGCTGGCCAGTCCCAAGGGAACAGAGGGCTGGTAAGGCAGCAGTGAAAGTGCATCTAACAAACCATGCTGTCTCCACAGTCTGTTTCTACTATGATCAGAAAATATGGAAAAATCCACTTCTGGAGCAGGAAGAGCCATATTCTTAATTGAATATGATGCAACAGACTGTAAGACCATAAGTAAGGGCCAAATTTTTCTCCACACAATCATCTTAAAAATGGATAGAATCAACCAAGTGTGTGGTTCATGTAACCACGGTAGAACTAGCCTTAGTGAAACAAAGGGCTGTTGACCAGCATTTCTGGCTGTGAACTCTGCAGGCTTTGAGGCGATGAACAGTGACACCACAATTAAATCACCCAGAAGGTGGTTGAATGTTAAATTAGTTAGATGCTGATGTAATGTTACCATCTAGTATAATTCATTCTTTCTCTCTTTGTATGTATGTTGGTTTAGATAAATCATTTAAGAGTTAGTTTGATAACTATATTGATGTTAAGGAGGTTTATTGCCATCCATTTTGGGTAACCCTGCAACATGCTAATAAAGCCAAGTTAATTTACTCTATAGTTAATTCTTCACAAATGTTTAGGAATTGCAACAAAGAAATTACTTGTGCAACTTTTTTTTGTGAGGGAAAAACATATTGTGACTTTGATTTGCAAGCATTGATGCTTACCAATGCATAATCTATTCCAGTAAGATGACAATGGTGGGGGTTTTTTTCTCTAGTGCATGCAGTTAGTATCAATGCAGGAAGCACAGGAGCTACCTGCTGTTCTAGCCATGGTGATGTTGACTCACCTGTGTGTGGCCTCTGCAGCAGCACAGATAGCTGTGATCTGCAGAGCTCCTCCATCTCATGTTTATACAAAACATGGAGAAATCCGTAAAGAGGTTTTTTGTTTGACTTACTCTGGAAAGTTCTGAATTACCAGAAATACCTAATTTGATTTTGATGTGCTTCTCAGAAACATCAAAGAACTCAAGGAGGAGACTTTGCAGCTGTCAATGGGAGGATAGGACAGGACTGTTGTGTGTAACGAAGCAGTCCAAGGAGCACATACTTATGCCTTTTTCTGTGAAATGAATGTACACAGGAACTAACAACTGCCTTCCTTTTCTGCCTCTGCCCTGCAAACACACACATACACACATTTCACTAGTCTTGATATCTTGTCTAGTGAGTTCCAGATCTGGAAAGCAAGTCTTGACCATATAATGAAAAATGTATATCAATACAATAAGAGCAGCTCAGCGGACCAAATTCTAAGAAAAATGCCAAAATTAAACTGATGATATCTGAGATGTGATGACATAAGATGTAGTAATAATTAACACACCAATTACATGGGGTTGAGCTGGGCCATGTATCTGAGCCATCACGCATCTTGCTATCAGCTAGGTGCTGGTCTCAGAGATCCCCAACATCTCTGTAAACTTGAACTTGCCCTCTCTAGACTCAAAAAGTGTTTTAAATGTGGTGTTACAGGGTTCCTGGTACTTAAAGGACATCCCCAGACCATGCACTGCCAGTCTACTGCAGCATAGCTCTCTGTCAGCCCACATCATCCCAGGCTCCCTCAGGTTGAAGCGAGCCTTTGGTAATGATCCAAATCAGCAAGAGCCATGTGCAGAGCCATGGAGCATTTCTGGTGCAGAGGGATGTGCCTGCTGGCTGCTCTTGCAAGGGTCAGTGAAGGGAACTGGGTGGCAGGGATGCTCGGGGAGGGCCGGCCAGTGGCGCCTGTGCAGGCAGCAGCCCAGAGGCAGCAGCCCTGCTGTGAATGGAGCCCTGTGCCTGTGCCGGGGTGGGAATAATCTGCCCATTCAGTGCTGTCCGACCTCCGGTGTCCTAGCAACACAAAGCTGTTCGGCTGAATATTCGGTGGTGTTCCTCATTTACACGTATCAGATATTGGCTGTGATTTAAGCCTGGCTGATTTCCCATTATGGCTTTCAAACAGCAGCCTTGATACAGGAAGGAGAAATGTAAGGGCTACTTAGCAGATAATTTTATAAAACCACATATTTTTTTCAGTGGAGGAATTACACTGGGATGATTCCTTGCTTGAGAAAGCACAGAGCAGACCAGGCAAGTCTGTGCATTACGTCACCCTTGTGCTTTGTAGGCATCTTTTATGGGCCACAGAGAGAGTGAACCATGTGCAGGGGCTAAATGCTTCAGAGAGGGAGAAACTGCCATGGCCTCAATATTGAAAGAAGGGTGCAATAAAGCACTGACTTTTTAATGTTACCTGAAGCTGATTCTGACTTACAGCTACAAAGTTTCTGGCCATTGGGACCATACAACAAACATGGACACTCCACACTTAGATCAACTAAAGACAACTCATGCTTTTTTTATTATTCTAAACCTTGTAGTTTGCAGAGCTGTGATTCATGATTGTTGCAGGGCCTTTCCCATTTTTGACAATTAGACCTGATTTTTTGGAGGAGGTTTTTTTATTATTTTGTGGTGAATGTGTGAAGGCTTTGTAATGACTTTTAATATAAGCTAGTCCTTAGTGTTGCAGCCTTTGTCTTCATGGACAGTCAGGCACAGTAAAATCTCAGCCAACCTGCCCTTGCTGGACCATCACATACTTGCCTAAGTTATGAAGGTTACAGAAGTCAGCATTATGCTTCTTCAAATAAATAAAAGTAGTATTTTTTCCACAACTGGCATGCTGAAGGAGGGCTAGTTAGATCTTTCATTCACTGTGTGGCGAACAGTAAGGAAACCATTACTGCCTGCTGGAAGGAGGATGACATCCTGTGTTTTCTTTGAAGTGTCTGATGGCTTGAGATGGTCCCATCACTATGGGTAAGCTCTTCCAATGAATGCACTCAGTGAGAAAAAGTTGTGCCTTCTGGTTTGGATATGTCTTACTTTGATTTTCATGCTTTTTATGTCTTTATCCACTGGATATTAAAAATTGTTGTTGAATGTATGCTCTTGGTATGGCTACTCCCACATTGCTCTCAGGGCCTGTCAGCTTTCTCACTGATAAACTCCTCAAGGCTTTTATTCAAGTCCCTTACTGCCTTTTTAATCTCAGACCTTTATTTTCATGGCTCTTACCTAAATGGTTTCCAGTATAGCCACCTCCTTTATTGTTCTCCAAAACTAGATACCACATTTCCGTAGCAGTCACACAGCTGAGGAGCAGAGGTTAGCCCACAAAAAGAAGGGTGAGATCTCAGTGCATGTAAGTTATTTGATGACATGGAGGGACAGGGTTTCCCCATCTGCATTTGGTCTGTATGCAGCCACAGCAGACATGGAGCGGGGTGTGCAGTAGTTTTCTTGACCACAGTAATGACCAGTGGTGATATTGGTGTTGGCTCTCTTAACATGGGGTCGGTAAGGAGGGATAGCTGTGCTTGCAATTAGTACCTCTCAAAATGTTTCTTCATGGTATGTCTGTGGCTCAAGGGAGCTTCATTGATTTTCTTCAGAAGAAACCTGCTGACCAGTCACAGTGGGGGGAGGATGAGGCCAGATTGGAGTTTAGTCTGCAGGGACTGGAGGCTTTAGTGAGGATTACCTCAGATGAAATGGCAACAGATTACTCAAAGGTGGAAAGGAGGGTCTGTGGAAAGTTCCAGCTGGGGTCCGTGCTGCAAGTCGCACCTTCTGTCAGTGTGCTGAGACCCTGCCAGCAAGGCTTCAAACCTTAAATCCCTGTTTTCCAAATGCTTTTGATTGCCTGTCTCGCATGGCTGGTCCTGCAGTTGCTGTTCTGGGACCAACAGCCTATGAGACTTGCTATGCATTTCAATGGAGTCCCCGAATAATGTATTCAAGCAACAAGGGCTCACTTTAGCTGAAAATTTAGGCAATCCCTTACAGAGCTCTAAATATGCACTTAGGAAACTTCAGTATCTCCTGTGTTCGAGCTGTGCCTTTAACAATCCATTCCTATTCCACAAAGTTTTAACTAGTGTGTAAGAAATAACAGTTATTTTGAGTTGCTAGCATTCCTCTGGGCTCATATGAAGAGGTAACAAATTCTCTCTTCCTTCGGAAGAAGTTCCAGATACCTTTAAAATGGAAGGTTCACAAAGAAGTTGTGCTACTCAAGGGTAGCATTTAGTCCCTACAAAGCAAACAGAAATACTACTCTGAAATGCAAGAGTATAGTGACAATAACTAATAAAACTAATAAAAACTATGTTAAATAGGCACAGGATTGTGATTTTATTGATCGTTGTTGATAAAAGCATGAAATCTCAGCAAGCCTGTCAGAATCCTTTGACCATCATTCCCTCTCCCAACAAGAAAGCTAGTTCCAGCTTTTATCTTTGCTGAATATAGTCAAGGATGACCTGAAATATGACCACAGCATCTTTGTAGATGTATCTGATGTCTTGACCCAGCTGAAATCTTTAAACACTAGTGCAAATAGTCAGTGTGGCAATGCACTCCTTCATAGCTCTTAAATGGACTGCTGTCTTAAAAATGTCCTCGAGATGCCCTTGCTTGTAAAGTAAGCTGGGTGCCAGGCTGAATATAAATACAAAAGCATTTTCACATTCATTTACTGGGTCTCCTGCTTTGACTGTTTTGGTACAGTAGAAGATCTCTAAGATTACAGTGTTCCTGCTATGCAGTACTATTTTTAGGCATGGGAAACTCTAACCTGTGGCATGAGAGTGGCTAATTTTGAAGACTGTCTCTTATCTGAAATACTTGGGGCTGGAAGATGAGTCATGCAGGTCGAATGCAATAGTTGAAGAGATCGGCTAATCCCGTAAATGCTTGCTGCTGGTAAATGCAGTGCTTTCATGTTCAGACCTGTAGAGACTATACAGAAGAGCCAGTATGTCATTACTGAGTTTGCAGAGAAATTCAGCATGGACTTTGCAGCAGAATTTTTTTGAGGCACAAGTGTTGTTGTAATATACCCATGCTCTTTTTCTAGCAAGCAGTGCTAGTAATTTTTAAAGGTTTTTTATGGGATTTTGGGGTTGGTGTGTGGGTAAAGGCCAGGAGGACCTTGGACATGCAAAAAATTACTGTTATTTTAGATTTATTCAAATACTCCTTGATTTGCCAGTGCCATACAGTAGAAATCTCAAATAAATTTTAGCTGTAGCACATTCTTTGGTTTTATTCTCCTGTACTCTTATGATGTTTGTCTGGACACAAATACTCTGGGACAGTAAGGGAACATCTTCCAAAACAAAGCAGGCATCAAACTTGTCTATGTTTCAACCCAAACCTATTCCAGTTACAGCTAGCTGCATGCTGGAGAAGATCAGAAAGGGCTTCTTTCCTTGAATAGGCTCTTAAGTGAGTGGGATCTGATGCTGCTGCAGGTCCTTGGGCAGGGCATGCAAAGGAAGCTGGAAGCACAGCAGTTCTCAGATTGAAAAGCTGTTGAAGCTGATGTCATCAAAGTTCAAAACCTACTATAAAGCAGAGAAAGACTGACCTCTTTTTATTTTTTTGCTGGTTTTCTCCTGGGTAAAACTGCTAGGACTTCATTTTGAGAGAAAGAGAGGAGATTTAAAAAAACTAAGACATTGAGAAAAGTTAGTGGTGTTTAAATAAAAAAATTACATTTTTACATCCTCTTTTCTTTCTCTGCATGTGTCTTCCACAAAGCTGGGAAAATCAACACTTCTAAGGCACAGTAGCAAAGCTGACATAGTTCTACTCAAGTTCTTAGAGTGAAATCTAGAAACAAGGGACTGGGATTTTTTCCCTTTCACCCCGCCTCCCCAGTCTCTCTGTGAAGTCCATCCTGTCTACATAATATCTGTGAGACTGCTGTAATCTGTCATTATTGTGCCTGTACTCTTGTGAGGTGACTAGGAGTTCAGAGAGGAAGAAGGATTTCCTTAGGGTGAAGTCAGGTATCCTCTGTGTTTCAACAGGGCAAATGATACACAGAAAGAGGTATTGTGTTCTCCCTATTATTCGCATACTTGGGGTCTTCACTAAAGATGCTGTCCAGGGAAGAGAGATAGTGGGTTTTTTTCAAATATCATTCAGACTGTAATCTAAGGAACTATTTTATCATTAAAGTTATGCGTAGGTGTTAGATGTCTGTCCTAATGGTGCTTCTAATTGTGGTTTCAGGCAGAAGCTTTGCCCTTTAGGAGAGTTGCTACAGATCAGAGTGAGCATTTAGCAGCTTGAGGAGCCAAAGTCTCACCAGCAGAGACTCTAGATCACATTAAAGCCTTGGTTTTGGTGCTGTCTGGTGCAAATTCAGTGGAGACTTTCGGATTCAAGAAATGATAAATTAGAAGTTGTGTCAGCACCATGAAAAAACCACCCTTATCAAGTAGAACAGTCCTGACTTGTTATTAATTTCGCATTGATGTTGTTCGGTGCACTTAAATGACTGTGACTGATGTGATTCCAGCTGTTGTTTGGTAATTTTGTGTGCTGTAGTGGTTTAGAGCTGCCACTCCATGATGAAAGTGAAACGTATTGAAAATGGAGTTGATTGCATTTCAGAGACAATTTTGGAAGCTATCAGTTGACTCCTTTCCTGCTGCCTTCTCTTTTATAAATTTCATCTTACTTTGCAGATGTCTTCATTTTAGGAATTATTTCTGTGAGTAATTAAAAGTAACTAGTAATGTAAAGTGATGGAGTAGGCATATATGATTAAAACTGAAGTAGTCTTAATGTTGCCCTGCATTGATACCATGCTAACATCTTCTGCAATGTTTCATGCTTTTCTTTAAAAACACAGGTATTTGAAGTTAGGTGTCTGTGTGACAATCCCACCTTCTGGTGACAGAGCAGGGCTGTTTCAAACTCTGTAGTTGCAGGAAGAATGTTATGAAAGTGTTGCTTCTTCTGTGACTTGAGAAAGTTTTTTTAAAATAGTAACATGAGTTTTCAAGCCAGCTGTGTGGGTGACTTTTGACTTCTTAAGTGCCTCGGAGTGGCAATAAAAGGGTTAGGTGGTGCAGCAGCCATCTGGCTCTCAAAACAGGAGGTGCTCCCTGGCAGAGGGGGAGGCTGCCTTATGAGAGGGACATCTGTCATGTCACCGTCATTTTGCCTGGCTTTGGTGTATCCCCACTGCCATCCATGATCTGCCTCCCCACCTCAACACACCAAAAGTACTGTTGTGTTTGGAAGTCTTATGCGGAATGTCACCTTTTGAGCCTGTGAGTTTCGCTGGGGTAAAAGGACTAAAAGTAGTTTTAGTGTTAAAGGGATATATTGATTTGTGTCCACTTGTGGCAAGCATCAGCCTTGAGTTACACAAGATTAAAAGTGAATGCTTTTTCTTATGATTTTTGTGTGTAGACCTCTGTTCTTCCCTGCCTATCCTGTCAGGCATCGTCAGTCACATGCACAGAAAGAGGCAGACAGGTGTGTGCGTGGATATGCAAAGGGCAGCTTTGCCAGGCTAGTTTCCTAACAGGAGTCACTTGGCTGCCATAAAGTGGGCACATAGAGAAAACACTGTTGGCAATACCAGTCATGACAATATTGATACCCTCATTGTAAGCATTCATGTCACATGTTCACTAAAAAGATTTTGCTTGTAGTACAATCTAGATGAAACACATTGTTGAGAAAGATGAGTTTGTTTACCTCTTTCACAGAGGCCTTTTTCGCCTTTGGAACTTTCCTTTTTTTATACATTTGAGTGTTGAAATAAAATGTTAAGTCACATTTGCAACGGTGTCATTAATGTGCTTTTCCATTGGAAAGCTTTTCTGTGTTGGAAGAACGGTGAGTGATGGGGAAGCGTTCATCTGTGCAGCTCTGCAGCAGCTCAGCACAGAAGGGCTGCTGCATCTGCTGGGGAGGCTCTGCTCTAGAGAATAAATTAATGAAAGGAAGAATAGCAGCCTTTTGGTTTAGACACGTTGACTTTTAACGGAGGCAGGTAGAAGCTAATCTATCAGAATTTGTGAAGCTACCTAATTAACAACTCAGAGGTGTCATCACTAGTGCACACCATTTTTTGTGGATAAAGGCACTGCTTGAAAAGGTTATACTGGATATTTAAAATGAACTTTTGAGTTTATGCTTTCCTGAATTTAGGGGAGTAATTTCTTTGGTAAGTTTAACAAGAGGCATGATTAAAACCAGCTAATAAATACCAAGAGAGTTCTCTGATTTACAGTTGCCCAGGGCTTGATCTTGTTGTCCTTTCTGTCAGCTGAAGAACTTCAGATCTTTATGTGAACCACTTACTGTATCTGTGAGAACCCACCTTCTGAACATCCTTTTGCAAAATACTAAGCACTGTACTCCAGCCCTGTAAATGACTGTGCAGGAGAGTCAGCTGATGGGTTAAAGTGGATGATGATAATTCATGCTGATAAATTAAATGTTGTATTTACATGTGGTGGCATTTCAGTATAGGGGTTACCCATGTTTTGCCAGGCAGCAATTAGTGCTATCTTGCGTAGCTTTGCATGGCTGTGGCTGGTTTACCTCAAAGCATGGTGAAAGCACAGGTGACTTGTGGGATGAGAAGATTCCTGAGGCTCCCAACAGCAGAATCATACTATCAGTATTCACTGGTTTTCATAACTGAGTGGCTTTCAGTTTTCTCAATGAAAAATGGTGCTGAAAGAACTGCAGGAAAACCAAGGAAAACTTATTTCAGATAAGCAAATTTTTTTTCCTGTTTACAGAAGGGAATGTTTCTACTGTTTAGAGTAGCAACAAATAGACTCTTTTAAATACAGCTTATTTACTGTTACACTGGCAATGTCATCCCTATCCATAGCAGATAATTGTCAATATACTAAAAATTTCATATTTTCTGTCCTTCTGTTTTTGTTTTTTTTATTAAAACCTTACCACACCACTGTATTTGTGTATCTGGGATCAACATCTGGGATCATCTGCAGGGACTTTAATTCAATTACTAAAGAAGTGAAACAGTCAGCTTAGCTGCCTGTGCATCTTTCTCTTGTTTCTTCCTGCACACCAATGATCTGCAAATATACATGAAGTGGAAAGAGAATGCTGATTAAACTAAATGACAGTAAATGCTGTGTCTGTGGAAATGATATTGTGTAATTACCCCGTGATTTCCATTCTTTAGGTACATTGTTATATGTTCAGAACTGCTAATATCCTTTAAGACATCGTGTAGCCAGTTCTTAGCCTTTGTGCATTTCAGGTTCATACAATTTTCCCTTTCTTTATTTCCCCTGACATCTCTAACCATTGCTATTAAAACTGTTGTTTTGAACCGGCTCATTTTAGATGCCAGACCAGTTTGATCAGACAGTGGTGCTTAACCAGCTGCGCTATTCTGGGATGCTGGAGACGGTCAGGATTCGGAGGGCTGGTTTCCCAGTCCGGAGGCCCTTTCAAGACTTTTATAAAAGGTAAACACACTGACCTGTGCACTTCAGATGTAACTCACAGGTAACGTCAACATTCCCATGCTGAGGAATGAAAATAAAAAGAAAAAATGATGGTGAAAGTAGAGCTTCTCTCTTAAATGAAGCAATAAATACTTTTTGGTTGCCAGGTATAAAGTCCTCATGAGAAACTTAACTCTGCCTGAAGATTTAAATGAGAAATGTGCCGTCCTACTTCATTTGTATGACAACACAAGCACTGAATGGCAGCTTGGAAAAAATAAGGTAAAATAATCTGACTGTGTATATTGTGGGGCTGGTGCTTGTACAAAGCTGAGAGGACAGGATTTAGACTGCACAGCTGCAGAGATGTTGTTGTAATGGTAATTCCTTTTGGCCTTAAAAGAAGCTGTGCATGCCCATTGGTGCTTTTGAAACCCTTATAGCAACAATTAATGGTTGTGTGCTGAGGAATTTGCTGTCTAAGGCACTTACACACTGAGTGGTGATTTGAGTCACGGAGAAAGAGTCCACTTGAATTTTTCTGTCACTGCTCAGAAGCAATAGCACTGGTGAGTGTCAGAGCTTAAAAGATGGTATTTGAATTTTATCATCCTTAGAAGTATGGAGCATGTGAGGTAACACTTCTGTTCTGCAGGGAGCTCCACTCATACTAATAAACCCACGTACCTGATACCTCCTCAGTGGCAGAAATTGGGGGAGGAATTTTAGCCAGTGTTCATGTGGCGGAGTTGAACTCCAAGGTGTGGTTGCCGTTCTAGTCTTGAGAGTCTTTTTCAGAGGTACACTAGATGTTGATGTGTTCAACCGGACAATCTGAACTTTGCCCAGAACTTCTCTTATTAAAAAAAAAAAAAAAATCAAATTATTTTAATTAAAAGAATCAAATTTTAATTTGAGAAATAAAACGATCCAGGTGGTTTTGCATGCTCATTTTGCAAGTTTGATTTTAGATAACAGCTTGCGATTTTTGCTCTTGGACTTTTAACAAATATTTTCACAGGCATTGTGGACTCAAGAGAAGATTCCCCGTTGCAGGATTTGAAATTTCCTAAATATTAAAAAGTTTTAAAAAGCTTTCTCAGCATCTTAAGATACCAAAAATATTTTGTAAGATCTGATTGATTTCTGTATGAAACACCCTTCCCCTTATCCTTTTCTCCTGATGACTGTATAGTTTTGAAGGGTTTCTTCCCTTCCTCTGTATTCTTAAGGAGTTTCAGATTTGTATTGGGAAAGTTGTTTTAATCATTTTACAGTTGCCGTAAGAGATAGAATATGAAATATTCTGCTAGCAGTTGATGTCATCTTCCATCCCATTTTTGTAGACACTGGCTTACAGATAGCACAGTGGTAACGTTTGAACGCAGAGCTGGGCTGTGTGTCCCATTATACTTTCAGATGTAGTACGTTAACAGTATTTATGCAAGGACCCCAAAGAGCCTTTGGCATCTTAGGGACATGTATTTATCAGAACTTGAAATTGTTTTAATCAACTGCTCATCAGGATCTCAGCAGGAGCCAAAGTTCTATTGTTATTTCCCTGACTGGGGCCTGGGCTCATCCTCCCCCAGGAGGTGCCTGCACATTTGTAAGAGCCTTCATAAACAGCTTATTGTAGAAGAGAGCAAGAGGGCATTGGTTTCAGACTGAACATGGGATGGGGCACTATCCTGCCCCTATGTTATTTGAAAGGGATAATGATGACATTGCAGTAATTTAGCTTCAGCGTGATTTTTTTTTTCTTGTCTTTTACATCTTAAGCTGCAATGCACCTGCTCAGGAAAAGGCATTAACCTGGGCTTAACATCTGCTTAACATCCATTTTTGTTCAGGAAGTAGCTGAATGCCTTTCTGAAGCAGAATTTTGATGTGTTTTTAAAGCTACTGTGTGCAAAGAAAGATTGCCCACTGAGTGAAAGAAAAGGCTTTTTCCACTAGTAAAAACTTCGTATAGAAAGAGCTGCTCAGTGCAGCTTGGACATTGGAACTCTGAGACTTTCTGTGGGACTTTTTATTGTTCCTTAGTTTGGGGTAATTTGTGGTGGAAAGTCCCTTTCTAGCTTTGTTCAAAACTCACACCTGTGCCTCTACTCAAGAGTGTTTCTGCTGTGGCTTTGATGCTGGGCATTTTCACATAAACACAGAGGAAAAACTACCTTCTTTTGTATTTGAACACCCCCAAAAGTCCATTGGGGTTTTTTCGGGGGGCTTTCTTGGGGCGCGGGGAGGGATGTTTCAGAGCAAGAGAAAACCCAGAACACTTCAAGGCAACATTCCTGCTTTTGAATGTCTTTACAGACCTCCTCCCTTAGCAGACCCCACCCTGTCCATGAGCTTTCCTTATCACCATATTTTGGAGTGCAGCCTGGCTCTCATCCTGCATAATCAAAGTGTCACTGAACTGGCTATTTCCAGCTGCCCATGTGTTAGGCAGCAGCATGCCAGGCTGTTGTCACCTATAGCTGATACCAGCAGACTTGGCCTTCAAAAAAGAAAAGTTGAGAAAACCTGCAAAAAGCGCTGACAGCAGATAGCTCACCAGTATGTGAGCGTGCAGTGAAGAGCAGATGTCAAGGCAGGTGGGAGAGGGAAACTGCCTGCCCCCTGCTTGACTGGAGAACCAGTTTTATTCATTTAAGGCAAAATAAGCTGTGTTAACTCAGTATATGTCAATGCCCTGTGCTAAAGCTGTCTCTAAGAGTCACTAGGCAGTCCGGGTGAATGATCCAGGTTAATGCTTGGAAGAGAGCCTGGGAAGCAGTCTGTCCCTGGGAGGGTGGCTGGCTGTGGTGGGGTGTCTGGCCCCAGCGGCTCTCTCTGTGTAACAGCAGGAAAACACAGTCAAGTCAATGTGAATATGAAACCACTCTCATTTCTGCTTACTTCTGCAGCCCTGTAGCAATGTCACTGGAAGCAGCAAGGCTTGTTAGTCACAACCTGATATGACTGTGGAACAGCTAAATTATTGGGGTGGTATTTTGGCCCCTCAAAATGGGAATTTCATGCTAAGTCCTGCAGCTTTTTTGGCCTGTGTTAATCTTTGATGGGAAAGGCTGTTTAATGAATCCAGTAATTACATTGGTTTGGGAAAAACCCTGCTCCTAATTAAAAACTCCAGTAGAGTAACCAGACTCTTCCCACTGAAATCCAAAGTTATACAATCCACTACAGGTATTTTCTTTTAAGAGAAATGTATTTCAGTTTTTTATTTTCTGTTGAGGAAAGAGTACACTTGTCTTTGAATTCAAAGCTGAGGCCTGCTGTTTGGACTGATACTGGCAACACCCTGGCTTGTTGCTTAAATATGATGCTCTCCAAAAGTTGTTAAACCAGAAGTTTCCTTATGTAGGTGTTTCTCCGGGAGTCTTTGGAACACAAGCTGGAGAAACAGCGAGAAGTGGAAGTCACCAAGGCAGCAATGATTATCCGAGCACACATCTTAGGTTATGCAGCCCGGTAAGTGACTAGATGAGAATATTAATAGAAATAAATGGATGGAGTCTCAAGTTGTTAAATCCTTCTGACACAATTCTTAACTTTTCCTAGGAACCAGACATTCAAATCCTGTAAGTGGCTTTTGAAAATACCGGCTGAAAATACTCATGAATAAAACAAAGTTTGAATTGTTTTAATATAATGAATAGGACTGTATAGAAATGTGGATGTCAGCCAATGTCCATCAGATTTTATTATGGCATTAGATCCATGGTATTAGATCCATGGTAGGAACTCCAGTTGGACGGCACCTAGTGTGGCTGCTCCAGATTACCAGCTGAGATCATGACTTATCTTTGCCTTGTCACGGTAAGAAAAGAGAAGGCAAATGAAACTAATGACATTTGGTTACTGATGAATGTTTCGTTTGTTTACCTGGCTTCAAGCATTATGTGTTAGCTGGAGTTCCTCATCCCATCTGTTTATTTCTCTGCTTTTCTACAAGTCAGTTGAGGACAGTTTAAGGAAGCTTGTTTGCATAATGAGATAATTTCTTTTCATGTGTATGTTAGTCCTGTTCTTATATTCTGACCAGTATGTTACTTAAAAACTAAATTCCCTTTTTAATGCCAGAGTTATCCTGCTGTCCATGGTCTTTCTTTTCAGAGATGTGGGATGACTATCTATGTATATTCTTTCTGTTCATGTGCATGTAGCATCTCCTTGTCAGGGGCATAAGAACATGTAGGACAGGTAATGTACATTTCCTTAAATGAAGACACAGACAGTGCTGTCAAAGAAATGAGAGAATCTCTCCCTTCTCAAAGGGAGAAGAATGTGAACAACAGTGGGGAAACCATCACAGAGCTAGAACTATCACTGAGGGGAGACTTCATCGTAGTCCACAACTCCCTCATGAGAGGAAGAGGAGGGTCAGGCACTGATCTCTTCTCTGTGGTGACCAGTGACAGGACCTGAGGGAATGGCCTGAATTTGTGTCAAGGGACGTTTCGGCTGGATATTAGAAAAAGCATGGCTGGGTGCTGGAACAGGCTCCCCAGGGAAGTGGTCACAGCACCAAGCCTGCCAGAGTTCAAGAAGCATTTGGATGATACTCTCAGGCACGTGGTGTGACTCTTGGGTATGGTCCTGTGCAGGGCTGAAGTTTGGACTCGATCTTTGGGGGTCCCTTCCAATTCAGCATATTCTATGATTGCAGGTCACTATGGCAAGATCCCTCACAACTGCTCCTTAGTTCATTGTTTCATTAGAAAATTGCTTCTTTATTTTTTCCCCCTAGAAAGCAGTATAGAAAGGTTCTCTACTATGTGGTTGTGATACAGAAGAACTACAGAGCATTCAGTGGTAGGAAAAGGTTCCTGTGCCTGAAGAAAGCAGCCATAGTTCTTCAGAAGCAGAGGCGAGGCCAGCTTGCTCGACGTCTTTACAGGGAGCGACTAGAGGAGAAGCAGAGACAAGAGGAGGAAAGAAGAAAAGAGGAAGAAGAAAGGTGCAGTATGCTGTCTTACATCATTCTGCCATCTGTGCTGTAGTATGTATTGGCCTGAATAGCCTTTATTTCAAGCTATTCTAGATCAAGTGATTTGGGAAACATCTGCTTCTTTTGCTAAAAGATGCATGTAGCTATCGTGGTAGTTTCATATTCACAAACATATTCATGGTGACCTTATTTTTGGCTGTCTTTTCCATGTGGCAGATGATCTCTGTAAGCTGAGCTATTGCCCTAGCAAAGGAATGTGATGAGCTTATGTTGAGCTTGATTGACTAACTTCTCTTCCCTCACTTTTAGAGAAAGACAAAGGCAAGAAGCAGAGCGTCTTGCCCAGCAGGTAAATTATATTCTTAATGCTTTCAGCCATCCCGTTTATTTGAGTATCTCAACCTGGCAATTAAAAAAATAAAAGGTATCTGTAGCATTTAAACTAAACATATTACAGGAGTTGGCAGATAAAACCAGAGGAAACTCAATACAGCATGGAAATTCCCTTCACCTCATGCTTCATTTAATTTTTGGAAAAAATTAAATTTTCTGCACATACTTGAGCTTCCAGTGTCTCAGAGCAAATGTAGTTGTGCTTGAATTTTTCCTTCCTTTTCTTTTCTTGAAGATAAAGAGGTAGGCTGCCCTTTAAGTGAATGAGCATGGTTCAGTATAGTGCTTTAGAAATAAATTTTAAGAAAGAATCATTTAAGGGCTTTATTTGGTTTGGTTTTGTTTTGCTTTGTTTCATTTTATTTTATATGCAGGCTGAAGAAGAGAGAAAGAAGCAGGAACTGGCCGCCATTCAGAAAGCCCAGAAGGAGGCAGAGCTGAAGCAAGAGGTGGAGAAGCAGAAAGAAACCAGGCAGGTGGAAGAAATCCTGCGTCTGGAAAAAGAAATCGAAGACCTGCAGCGCGTAAAGAAGCAGCAGGAGCTGTCCTTGACAGAGGCTTCATTACAGAGGCTGCAGCAGCTTCGAGACGAAGAGCTCCGGCGGCTTGAGGATGAAGCGTGTCGAGCAGCCCAGGAGTTCCTGGAATCTCTGAACTTTGATGAGATTGACGAATGTGTCCGAAACATTGAGAAGTCTCTCTGTGTGGGCAGTGGGTATCCTGCTGAGTTGACTGAACAGACTGGAAATGCCTGCAGTGAAAAGCCCAATTTTAATTTCAGCCAGCCATATCCTGAGGAGGAGGTAGATGAGGGCTTTGAAGCTGATGATGATGCATTTAAGGATTCACCCAACCCGAGTGAGCATGGCCATTCTGATCAAAGGACCAGTGGCATCAGAACAAGCGATGATTCCTCCGAAGAGGATCCCTATATGAATGATACTGTGGTGCCAACAATTCCTGCTGCTAGCGACACCATGCTTATACCTCCTGCCCACGATACAGTCAGTCTCCACAACTCTTCCAGCGGTGAATCCACATACTGCATGCCAGAAAATGTATCGTGTAGACCCCCAAATTCTGTGGAATTTATTTCTCCCGATGGGGACTACGATTACGACCAAGACGATTATGAAGATGGTGCTATTACTTCTGGTAGCAGTGTGACCTTCTCTAACTCGCACAGTAGCCAGTGGTCACCAGACTACCGATGTTCAGTGGGGACATACAATAGCTCTGGAGCATACCGATTTAGCTCTGAAGGAGCTCAGTCTTCTGTAAGTGTCAATGTTTTTATTATCTAATTATTGATATTATTATCTAATTATGTTTTCTGATTTTTTTTCCCTGCTGTGCAGCCATAGAATCATTGTAGATGTTCTGAGAAAAGTCTTCATTCTATAGCTTGATTTGCTTAGAGTGCATATGGAAATAGTTGTCTGTTGCCATCTAGATGCCACTGGGGTGAGTGTATTAGAGTCACAGGTAGCTCAGATGCTACTTGCAGTCCCAGGCTTCTGCACAGATACGGTTTTAACTGTTTTAATGCAGAACTGCATGTTACTTGGTGAAGAGCTCAGTGCATGGCCTTGGATGGCATTCATAAGCAAAGTTCTTCTCCGTTCATGTGTTTGGAGTTGGGGTACCAGCTAGCATGTTGGGGAATTGATTTCAGGAAAAACAGATTCAGTTATGCATGCAAGTTGCAACAGTATTGAAAATAAGATGCTTGAAGAAGTCCCTGAAACGCCAGGCATATTTTGAGATTACTTGGAGAGCAAAGTTCACACGATGGCAGATGTTAAAATTATGGAGGCAGACAGTTATACTGGAGCCATTTTTCAGTGCTGTTTGTTGAGTATACCATGGGCTTTACTCTACAAATACTTTTGAAAGAATATGATTTTCTCTACCACTCACCGAGTACTTCTGTGAGACTGTCAAATTGTGAAAGTGAGAATGTATTTCAAAAACACTGACTTGTTTAGAAGGAAAACTTTTAACACTAGAATATCTATTACAACTGAATCAGTGAAAACCAGTCAAAGAGCCATTCTGGGTGTATTTGTTGTGTAATCACACAGTTCAAGCTGCAACTTACTACAATGTACTCCTTCCATTATTGGCTGGATGAAAAACAGCGAGGAATCAGGTCCTTGCAGTACATGATAAAATGTTTTAGCTAGAGACTTCTAAACCAACCTTAACCAAACTCTCTCCTGAGAGATTTTGACCTTTATTTCCTTTCTTCTTTAGTTTGAAGACAGTGAAGAAGATTTTGACTCCAGGTTTGATACAGATGATGAGCTTTCCTACCGGAGGGATTCAGTCTATAGCTGTGTCAGCCTGCCCTACTTTCACAGCTTTTTATACATGAAAGGTACTGGGTGAATCAGAAATTTCTAAATATACAAAATAACTAGAAATATTTATTATATCTTACACTCTGATTCCTGTAGATTCTTGGTTGATGGAAAAGTGACTTTATTTCCTTTGAGCTGTTCTCAAAATTAAGTTATTTGCAGTGGCTTAAACCTATCTGTGTTTTTCCCCTCTGCAAAGAAAGATCAATATTTTGGGATGCCTCTGTTTCTTCTTTGCTGGCTTGCAAGCAATGGAATATTCAGTGTAAATATAGAAAAATAACTCACAAAGTCAAATTGTACCACATTTTGAGGAAATCAGATATTTGCTCCCAAAACCTTGTAAGACAGACAGTATTCTACACTGCAGACCAGTTTTACTGACCTTAGTTGAATTTCACTTTGGATCTGGAAGACACGAAAAAAGTTGTGTAGCAAAGGAGTCTGAGAGACTCTGAAAGAACATACACAGGAGTTCTCTGGTTAAAATTCTTGGGTTTATCTTCTGATAACTGATAGTAAATTGTAGTCACAGTGAATCTATGATACTCATCACTGTAGCATAGCCTATTTTCCTGGAACAGGAACAGTGATGAATGTATGCACTGCTCTGTTTGTGTGAAAAATAATGCAGTCGTCAGTAACATGACTTTGACATGGGTAGCAAGAAGTTTCTGTGGGCTCACAGGATTATATTGGCTTGGGTAAGGTTTTTAATGACTGTCATGTAGCTATGGTGCAAGGTGTATTGTCTGCCTTATAGCCACACTTTGGTATGACTGAGTTCACACTGGTATATTTCCTGCTGTAAATATAGCTTTGTAAGGTTTTGTGGTTTTGAGTTAAACGTTGTTACCTTCTAATAACCTGGAGAGGAAAGAGTTTAACACTAAACTTTTCTTAGATTATCATTGAAATACATTGAAAACAGTGTTAAAGATCAGATTCTCATGTGCAGCAAGACTTTTCAATAATTTATTATTTATATATATATATTATATATATGTAATTATATATATGTTACATATATTTTTGTAATATAGAAACTTATAATTTAAGGGTGTTTAGATTAACAACAATATTGGTGGCCTTAAGGATACACAAAAATGAGATCTTTGGGTTTGTGGCTTACAGCAGAGACTCAGTTTAACTGCAGTGTTGATGGTCAGAATCTTCCAGTTTGGGTGTGATCACAGCTTCTGTTTTATAATATAGTTGTTTGTTTTAACTGTATAAACCTACATTTGTCTCTCTTGCCAGGTGGCTTAATAAACACATGGAAGCGGCGCTGGTGTGTCCTGAAAGATGAGACCTTCCTGTGGTTTCGTTCCAAGCAGGAAGCACTTAAGCAGGGTTGGCTTCACAAAAAGGGGGGTGGATCATCTACGCTTTCCAGAAGGAACTGGAAGAAAAGATGGTTTGTTCTCAGACAGTCCAGGTTGATGTACTTTGAAAATGACAGTGAAGAAAAGCTAAAGGGTGCCATGGATGTCCGAACTGCCAAGTAGGTTTATATGGTTTTATATGTCGGTCATGGTTCCTCCTAACTATTCTTAGAGCTTAATCTGAGAAGACATTGAGTGTCCTGCCTACAAATTGTGTGAATGCAAGCATGAGAATGTGTATGATGAAGTTATTGAGAGCAAGTGGTGTCCTGAGCTGGCTCTCTTTTAAGCCTACAGAGTGCTCCAGAGCTAAGCCAGAGCCAAATACTTCAGAAAACTGCTGGTATAATGAACCCATCTATGCTTTCTCCCAGACTACAGGCCCTACTTAGTCTGCAGTGGTTCCCAAGGCAATCTGGGGCATGTTGCCAAGTCTGTAGCTGCAGGCAAACCTAGAATGGGGAGGGCGAAATTAATAGGCCCTGAATTTACTAAAGTTCACCTGGGTCAAAGCTGAATCTTCTGTATGTATTTAGATTTTTTTCATGTTTGAAATAATGGTGGTAGTGTGGAAAAATCCTTAAAATGCATATATTAATTAAAAAAACAGAATTATTAAACTTAATAACTTATGTCTTGCTGACTTAAGTTCCTTATGCCTTAAAATTCTATGCTTCCTGAAGCATGCATCAGAAAAAGTTTTCCAAGGGATTGTACTTTTCCTTCTAAATGATCTAACTAATTTAAAAATTAGACTTTGCCAACATTGCTAGTCTAATTTTGTATAAAGTGTACCTAAGCTTTAGTCCAAAGAAGAGAAAAATAGAAATGGCTTGTCACGCCCAATTCCACTTTATGCCTTGTAATCTGCGGCTACCTGATTTATTTTGTTACTTTAAAAGAGAACTTAAACTAATTGAAATCTTAGATTAATCTTTTCTTTGGAAGTACTGGTCTGAGCCTGATTTCAAGCAGGACAGTAAACAGTTTCATTGAGCATCTTGACTTGCTCTTGTAAAACCAGTTAGCTGTTCACTGTCAAGTAAATCTCTGAATAGAAACTGAAGATCCTACTGCTTTTTTTTTTTGGTTGAAACTGGATTTGATTCTGTCTTATGTACCATAGCATTTATTTAGCATATTTTTCTAATACCTTCAATCCTTTTTTTTGTTGTTGTTGTTGTCGTCACATTGCTTCATTGACTGTGCCCTATAGAAGTTCTTTGCTGAATGTACCTTTAAAATTGTCAGGTAATGGTTATTGAACCTAACTTGAACTGTAGGTTCAGTCAATGACTATATATGTATAAAATAGCTAAGAGTTCTTGTGTTTCATGAATTGGTATTTCATAAGATATAAACAATAGCTTTTCTAGGTGATTTTGATATTTACTGAGTTCATTCCTAACCTATCATGCAACTTAACATATTTCACCACTCCATATTATGGACCCTGTTTAATTTAAAAAACCTGAGGCTGATTCACTTATAAGACAGGACAGGGGGGTATTCTACTGGGCACGATTATTGGGAGGGAAGGAAACCAAATTAAAGAAAACAGCACAGAATTACAGCTCTTTGTTTTGATAGCAGATAAATTGTCCTCATGCGCCAAATAAGCAGAGCTTGCATATATTGTTTATAGGATATAGATTTATGAAAATAACATAGCTGATAAGGAAATATGGCTAGTTAAGGAAATAATAAGCTTCAGACAAATACAGCAAAAAGGAGATTAAGTTGGTTTCTTAAGCTTCAAGGATATCTAATGTAATACTTTAATTACTCCTTAAGAATCTTGTGCTCTGTGGTTCAAAATTGTTCAATATGCTGGTACTTAGATGACCAAACTTAAAATTAGAAAGATGTAATTTTTCACCAGATGAGTGCTCTGCTTTTTTCTGGAAGTCATGTTTGGAATTGGTTTTATGCTGACTCACACACACACAGAATCACGAATCCAGTTTTGTTTGCTTTTAGGTTTTAGTCTTCAAAAGCTTTCTTTTTACTGTGCCAAAAATCACTTGATTATGTAGTCAGTCCAGAAACATATTCATTTCTAAACATTTTTTTGCCTCTCTTGAGGTTTGATAATGCTTTACTTTTTCCTAGTTCATGTTAAAATGATAACAGAATAGTGAACTTGGTATGGTGACATTCATAAGAGTTCGAATATTTGTACTGTATAGGCAGAAATCACAACTGTAATTTGGTTAATTAATACTGTCTGATAAATCACATTGTGAGTCTTGCAAATGAACCTGATGAAGGCTGACTGCTGTTGTTTTAAGCATCAGTAGTTTGTGAGCCTCTCAGCAGAACAGAATTTTCAAAATGTTGATTATCTCTAATGCTCAATCTTGGTGTTTTCCTTTTTGCAGAGAGATTGTTGATAATACAGGCAAGGAAAATGGTATTGATTTAATAATGAGTGATAGGACCTACCACTTAATTGCTGAATCTCCTGAGGATGCAAGGTATGAAAATCATCAGGCCTATCTTTTTTTTCCCCTCTTTAAACTCTATGCCATTCTAACTTCTGCTTGTCATTAATTTGTTTGACCATTGTCACAGAATATTCCAGCTGTGTTAAACACATTGCATTTAACACTTTTTTTTTTAAAGGCCTACTGAGGAGAAAATCTTGTGGCAGACCATTACTGGGAAGTCAGATTGCCAGTGAAAATTTGCCTAGAATTTGGCTGTTACCCATTGATTACAAGCAACTTTCTGAAATACTGTGTCTGTAGAGAGAGCCACTGATGCTTGTCTTGTGCATTACCCTGCTGTGTTTAGCTGAATAGATCAAATCAATATTTAAGACCCTGTAATCTGCCTGAAATAAAGCACTTTGTTCTTTATGGTTGGGACTTGTTTGCCTAAGCAAAGCCTAAATTTTTTTCAGATAAAAGTTGCAATGTAGCCACTGGATTTTAGGGCAAAGGCATGAATAAGGAGAGTGTGCAAGACAGTGTTTCCCTTTTTTCTGATTTAAAAAGGATCTTTCTTTTGTTGCTAAAGAATCTATATCTAACCACAGAGGGAGGCTGATAGGTGAGAAGCAAGACTGACTTGTCAGATCAGTTGTAAAGCATCTTGAAAAAAAAAAAGTCCCCACGCTACAGTTCATGGGAGATAATAATATGTTTGCCCATAAAAATCAAGCATTTAAATAAAGTCAACTTAGTAATCAAAGCTTGCTGCCCCAAAGCCAGAATACAGGATGCCTTTGTCAACATCACCTGAGCTACTTTGCTCCAAAATCTCAAAAGCTGCTTTTTATTCTATTCTTTTTAAAGGCAGAGCACCTTCCTCTGTCACAGGACCCTGAGTATAGATGCAGCAATGCTTAAAATGCAGAATGTTTCTCCATTTTTTTAGGCATCCGTAAAATTACTCTTCAAATAACTTAGGAGCTTTCTAGCAGTTACTGTTAAGATTCCTGTGTGATATAAGTGTATTTTAAAATGAAGGCTTAGCTAAAATCTCTTCTAATCACTTCTGTAGTTGTCCTAGGGACCAATAAGAAGTTATCAGCACATAGACTTGCCTGTTGCCATGCATCTCTTTCAATTCCTTCTTAACCATGGAAGAGGAGACACTCTACACTATTGTTGTGTATAGTACACATGCCATCCAGATTAAATTATCTTTTACTGGTGTATTTCAGACTTCTTTTTTCTCAGTCATTCCAGAAGACTTAATGAGGGAGATGTGTAAGGATTTGCAGACAGGCTTAAGTCAGTGGTAATGTTTGGCATTATTAAGAGGCAAGTATGAATCACTGGACTGTGTTGGGTCTGGATCTGCTGTGGAAAAAATACTATTTTGTGGGTGCACTAGATCATGATCTGAGGTCGCTTTTTGTTTAAATGATGGTGAAACCCAAGAGCAACGTGTCACAGCCCTCCAGAAGAGGAATTACTATTTTTGATCATGGAAGTGTATTTGAGGAAAGAAGTAATGTTTCAAGGAACACCCATTGCTGAGGGTTTATTCCTTAAACCTTAGTCTCTCTTTTTCCCTATTCGCATGTTCTGAGACTCAGCTAAAGGCAAAGGAGGTCCCAAGAGGGAAGACAGCAAAAGTAAAGTCTGCCTTTGTCTTTTGCAAAATGCCATGATCCATTTCTCTTTCATTGTTTGCACAAAGATTACATGAAATCAGGAAAAATCTTGAGTTTTTCTTTAAAACCGTTTAATAAATTATCACTAAATGTACATAGAGTGCAATGAAGTTGGTTTTTTTTGGCGTTAAATAGAAGATTTGCATTTAAATACATATGCAATACCTGTGCCCCAAAAAGAAAGCTGAATTTAATTAATGGGAATATTTTGGTAGATGACGTTTAGTTTTCTTCAGTTTCTTTAGTTTCTTCAGCTGATGGTTCCTTCTGCCTAGATGACAGCTTCCCTTCTTTTTATGGGTTTTCAGTGGCATTGTCTTACATCCAGCAAAGTCAGTATGAAGCACAGCCTCTCTGTGGATATCTCTTGAGTCTTAAAAAAAGTATCAGAACGAAGTATGTTCTCATCTGCTTCATGGTTTGGCACTCTAAATCTTTGTTTTAATTTGTGCCATGCACTGTTTCTAATAAAAGCATAAGCTGATAGAAAGGATTTAGGATATGGCAGCAATTATACTATTTGACAGCCTACACAGTTTTTCTCAAGCTATTTTGTCAGTTTGGTTTCCAAAAATCTACATTATGGAAAACAGTTGTCTTTTGAATGCTGAAGTTAAGGAGACAGCTCTTCAGTGTCCTCCATATCAATTCTGTGACTATAAGGAATTGCAGAAAAGATAACTTCATATTCAAGTCCCGTAGTTTTGCATTTGTTTCCTCAACCCCATGGTGGTGGAGGAGCATCTGCAGTAAAGTGAGGAGTCTTTTTTAAAGGCTAGGCTTTTGATCCCTTTGAAAACTTGGCCCCAGGTGGTTTTCATTAGAATGGCAAATTCATATCTCAAAGAATGGCATTCAGGAACCTGCTGAACAGGCCAAGCTCTGCCCTCAGATTTCAGGGGGATTGCTTAGAGCAATTGAGCTTTATCATGTACAAGTGCCAGGAGGACAGAGATTTCCCAGAAGCAGAAGGTGTGGCTGGAATTAAATCCATTTGCACTTGCTAGGGGCTGAAGTACTAGAAACTTCTGCCAGTTTTCCTGTTTGGGATATATACAGTGCCACTGGAGTGGCACAGATTTGTTCTTGTCCATCTTGTCCAACTTCACTGGCCTTTCCAGCAGCTGGATTTTTCAGTGCTTCACAGAGAACAAAAACTGAAGAGGTATTTGCTTGGGAGTTTTATTCTTTTTTCCCCTCTCAGTTCTGCTTCTACAGAGGACTTGGGTGGTCTTTGCAGAAGTATCGCTGTAAGAAATCATTACCAGTCATGCTATCAGTGCAGCAGAATTTATAATCTGAATGTTGCGTCTCCCATTTTGGTGTAGCTAGTAATGTATTAGGTTCCAGGTGGAATGTGTCACAAATACTCTCTAAGTGCTCAGGTGTTTCAGTGTGCTTACACCAGATTTTTTCAGAGATACCACTTACTGTACAAGGTATTTGTCTTCAGACCTTGACGCGACCTTGCCTGGGAGATCTGGAGGGGCTTCCTTGTACCCAGCGTTACTTGAACTGACATAAAGCCTTGCTGCCCTTATGCCTCTTAGCAAAGGCAATCTTAAGCAATTTCAAAAACCTGCAGAACCTGCTATATCTCTGCAGAACAAAGGTGACAGAAGGCTTATGCAGAAGCAAAATTTTACTTACACTGCTGCCTTTCTCTCCCCAGCCAGTGGTTTAGTGTACTGAGTCAAGTCCATGCATCCACAGAGCAAGAGATCCGGGAGATGCACGATGAGCAGGCAAACCCACAGAATGCTGTGGTAAGTCTGAATCTGAAGAACTTTTCAAAGCCAGTACTTTTTAGAAGACCATAGGGGGTCTTCTGGGTCCTGTAGTTGTACAAGAAAAGAGTGTGACTTCTGATTCCTCTCCCGTGATTCACCTTGATGAAAAATGCCTGTTGGTTTTGGGAGTATTATTTTCTGGTCCAGTTCCCTATTACATCACAGTGTATGCTTGAGTCTGAAGTTTTGCAAAAATACAGTTAAATTAAAAACCCAAGAGTTGAAAATGTGAGATTTTTCATTCTGTATAACATACACTGGTAATACATGGAATACATTTGGAACCTAATATCAAGCAAAGGGAAACAAAAACTTTTGCTTAATGGCTTCAGAAGTTTGTTCTGAGAGGATGCCATGGGATGGCAATTTCTGGTGAAAAATTCAAGCAGGTTTGGAAGCATAGAAAAGAGCAGTTTTTGAGCTGCCTCCATTTTAACTACCTCTAATCTTTTAATGAATCTGTTCATCTGAGTCTCTAGTTTTCCCCTCAGCAGTTTTAATGGTTAAGAGATACTGATGCCCAAACCTGCAGTTCATTCTGCGTGATCAAAGCTTCTGCTCCTTTCACGTGTCTCACAGAAGAGTACTGTGACTAATGTAATACTAAATGTCTTCCTCATTTTCTGGTTGGGTCTTTTTTATAGGGTACACTAGATGTAGGACTAATTGATTCTGTCTGTGCTGCTGACAATCCAGACAGGTAAGTCAGAACCATACCTGGTGACTTTCTTTTTCTCCTTTCTCTAGCCACAATTGGATGCTTTATACTTCAGTCTCTATATTCTACTGGCCAGCCATGCATTAAGGTGGTTCGTTATTGCCTCCCACTTCATGGTACTGATCACCACATGTTAAAATGTGTCGATGGAATAGGAATGATGGTACATTTTGTGGGGCTTCAAGAACTTCCCTGATACTGTTTCATAAATGAGCTTTTCAGCTCCTAAAGTGATCCAAAAGTAGAAGATTAAATATTTCTTTCATTTATACACGTAATGCTCCTGAAAAAAGAGCTGCTGATTTTTGAGCCTTTTAGCAATATAGTAGGAAGAAAAATTAATTTTAATTTTTTTTCAGTGCAACTTCTCATTCATGAATGTTGTATTCTTCAGAGACGAAAATTACTTTCCAGAACAAAAATGTCTTTTAACAAAGAAGACAGTACAGCATAAAAACAACCAAAAAGATGTCAGGATATTCTTATTTCTTGAACTACTAACAAAGTTTTGGGGGATAAAAACTAATCTGGGTTCAGACTATGACTCTGACTATAAGTTACTGCCTGTGAGGTGTTATTTGTACTGCAGGAGTTCACTCCAGTTTCTCTTCATTGCACATGTGTGAAACAGCTGGTTTTAAGTTACTGCTTTGTCCTTGGTCTGCCAAGACACTGATACCAGAAGTAACAGTGATTACAAGTCCGGGTTTCCTAAACAATGCAACACAAATGTCCAGAGCTTTCGCAATTTTAAGTTAGCATTTCTCCTGCTAATATAAGTTAAGCATTGCTCTTGTAAACATTTNTTTTTTTTTTTTTTGTCATTCTATTTTTTTGTTTTACTTCTCTAAGTGTAAATCAGTGATGGAAGGATTTTCAGTTAGGAAACAAATCTGACTACTATAGATTATTTTTATCTTGACATATGTGAACCCATCATAGATCAAAAGAGAGAAGCTGAGCAGACAGACCTTTGAATCTGTATTCAGAAAGAATCCCAAGAACTGAGCTTCCATCTTTTCTCCAAACAGGGGAGGAGGAAAGGGGAGCCTGGAAGGTTGGCTACTGTTGATCATAACCTCCTGTTTGATAGCTTGATCTACCTTAGTTTATACCTTAAGTCTCCCCTTTTTCAGTTCTTTTGCTACAGCTTCTGTCTTTTATATCTCATAATCTAGCTTTCTAGAGCATGCTCTGTGTTGCTCAATCTAAAGCTGCTTCCTCTTCACACATTTTGAAAAATCGTCAGCAAAACTCTGTTTGGTTCTCATGCCCACCTCTTTCCTCCTCCACCACCCCTCCAGACCCATGTAGCACTTAAGCACCACAGTCAGTGTGGCCAAAAACTTGGGTTCTGATCGCTCCTTTCCACTCTTCTATGTCACTGGTGAGCACTAACTGTAGGTAACACTTGGATAAGTTCTAAAATAATTTACACACTTCTCCCATTACTTGATTTACTGTAACCTCCTTTCACACAGTTTTCTAATTTTTCCTCCTAAATAGTTATATTTACTTTGTCCTTATCCTGTCATCCATCTAGCTTTTATATGGCACACTGGTTTTGGAAAATGGTATCATATTTGGGTGAGCCTCTCCATCCCCGTAAATAGATGTTGGGTTCTAATTTCCAACTGGAAAAGGCAGTCCTGTGAGCTTCTCGTGCATGGGGTGGCCTGGACTGCATTGTTCTCATTTACTACATCTGACACAGTTATTCGAAAAACTCTCTGCTCCAGAATGAAAAAAATAATGGTAAAGGGTTAAAGCAAATGTTTGTAGGCTGAGGAGCCTACCTCTCTAATCCAGAGAGACATCAGCACACTTCACTTGGGCTAGTTCTTCATGCTTCAGTGAATCCTGATGTAGGATTGGGTAAAAGCCAGACTCTCATTAAAAATAGATTGTATTCTCTGTGAATTGGGTTGCACTGCATTAAAAATAAAAGAATCTGTGTTCACATGCTGCTTCACTGTAGACCTTTGTAAACTTTAGTTTGCTTTAGCTAATGTAACTACTGAAGCAGACACTCTAAATAGATCTGACCCTGAAGTGGAGTTCTGATTCACATTCATAGCTGATTAAAGATTGGGAGTTTTTCTCACCACAGATTTATTTTGAGATAGGACAAGCTGCAATTTAATGTACTTTCCCATCATTCAGAGCCCTAGCATTTTGGTGTAAATCTGACATAACCGAGTCTTTTCAAATGCTTAATACTTCTTTTTATGTGATAAATAAATAATGCTTTAGAGGTGGACAGTATTTGTCTGAATAGAAAATGCAAACAATGGACAGTCTTCATGGTTATGGGAGGTGAGGTATGCAGTACATATGTTCATTGTAAAGGCTTTTTCAATTGTCATTTATTTTCATAGACCAAACTCATTTGTGATCATCACTGCTAATCGTGTTCTTCACTGTAATGCTGACACTCCTGAAGAGATGCATCACTGGATAACCCTGCTCCAGAGGTCAAAGGGGGACACTAGGGTGGAGGGACAAGAATTCATTGTGAGGGGTAAGAACTGAGAGGGGCAATAAAGTCAGTAACATCCATTACACTTTGAAGAGATTGTTCCTAGTAATATGATGGCATAGTATTGTTGGAGCCTCATACTTGTACAGTGGAGTTGACTCACAAATTAATACAGCCAAAATTATATTCCTGCTATGCCATGTAAGTAAACACTGTAATGATGACAAAAGTGTTTTTGTAAGTTGACAGAAAAAATTTTCTAGTGAAACATCAATTTTGAAAAGTTTTCATATTAATTTTATTATGTCTTTATCATTTATTTTTTTGAGAACTGTACTCAAAGTTCTTTAATATGTGAGCTTATTCATTCACATCATGTTTTTGTTGTTGTTGAAAGTAGACAACTAACTTTTAGCAACGTACTGTTGTCCAGCTCTGTTCAAGAAGCGTGATTCAAATTGTGTCTTTAACAGGATGGCTACACAAGGAAGTAAAGAACAACCCAAAAATGTCTTCCTTAAAACTAAAGAAGCGTTGGTTTGTTTTGACGCACAATTCTTTGGACTACTACAAGAGTTCAGAGAAAAACGCTTTGAAGTTGGGTACATTGGTCCTGAACAGCCTCTGCTCTGTGGTCCCACCTGATGAAAAGATCTTCAAAGAGACAGGTAATTGATTTTGTTCAAATCTGCCTTTGGTTGCCTGCTGTCCTTCTAGCTAGTAATGCAATGAACAATAAATATTTTAAATGGATTATTATGGGTGCAGTTCAATGAACAAATCAGGTTCACAAGTCACTGAGGTGTTTTACAGGGTGAAAAACAGAGGTAATGTATACAGGAGTAGAATTTGTTCTCACCAGCATTCAAATTATCATAGACTGACACTGCTGCTAAGTTAGTATGAACACTTCCACTTACACATCAAAGACTTGGGTAAAGAGGCACTCTCCTCATACATTATTTTATGTGCTGAGCAACTATGAGGCCTAACACTGATAGAGCCAGTACAGGGAGATCCAGAATAAGAGTCCAGTTTGTGGTAACCTACATACTACACCTAACTCAGCTGCACTGTGCATTTTCAAAACTGGTTTTCAACTCAGAAATGTCTGTTCGCGAATGAGAAGCGACTGTTGACAGTCCTATATAATCTCATTGGGGTCACTGACACTTCAAAGAGGGTTTCGCTAGTGAAAGATGAAATATATTTCCTTTAATTGAATTTGCTTCGTAAAAAGCCTATATAATGATGCAGAGAGAGAATTTGAACTGAAATGCTCTTCCTATCATAGTTGCCACTTCATTTGTGTAAAATTAATGACTTCTTTACAGAAGAGATAGTTCGTGCTTTATACCTGTTTGTATGTGTGCCACAGAAGATGAAAGACTTTCATGTACAAAGTAAGACTGTCTCAGGTTTTGCTGTTACAGACAGGACTGGAGAAGTAGGGCCACAAGCCACAAGCAGCTGACAGTATTCCATAGTCACTTCTATGGTGCGTACAGTCACTTCTGCTAAGATTACAGGATAAAATGGGAGGCTGTATGATGCACAGTTGTACTCTGAGGTTAATCCTAGGATTTTTTAAAGGCATCTCCTTATGATACTTAATAACCCATGCAGCTTTTTAGTTCCTGAAAAACTGCCAGGATGATACAGGATGCAGCACTCTGTCTGATGGGATGCAGCTTTTATGATAAATAATTTTACCGTTGTGCTAGGTTACTGGAATGTAACTGTGTACGGACGCAAACACTGTTACCGTCTCTATACAAAATTGCTTAATGAGGCGACTCGCTGGTCAAGTGCCATCCAGAACGTCATTGACACAAAAGCACCCATTGATACTCCAACTCAGCAACTTATTCAAGATATTAAGGTAGGCACAAGCAGGACGGGGTGGGGTGAGGAAGAATGGTTGCTTAAATCTTTTTTATTTTGGCTTTGCCATATTGGGTAATAAAGCAGAAAATTAAGTTTTAATCACACAGTGCCATGGACTGAAATTGTGAAACCTGAATGTATCCACTGACCTGATAAAGGAATTTCTAACTAAACAGTAGAAGAGTAAAATATGAAGTGCAAGTTGGAGGACAAGAGGAATAACCTTTTTCCATGAAAACATTAACAAGTTTTACTGGTTTCTGTAACTTGACAGACTCAATTACACCTGGCAGCAGAGCACAGTGTGCAGGTTCATGGATTAGCAGACATGTCTGGCTGTGTCCACAGTGAGCAGCAGACCACAATGTGGACTAGATAGCTCGTCTGGCTTTTTTTGTCATTATGGTTCTTTGCTTGTTCTGCGATAGCATGGGCTAAGCATCTCATGTATCTGTGTGATGAGAGGTATCTTCAATTAATGTTTATTGTTTTATGATCCTGTTGGAGATAGTGCAGGCATCGCCAGAGAATGTCCTTCTGGATCTTCTTGCTAATATGCTTTTATGAGAGAGGAAAATGATTCTCAGAAGAGACCAAAAGAATAGGCAACAGGGGAGAACTACCACTGACCTTTTCCCTTAGAGTGCCACCCCATCTCTCATGGAAAAGAAGTATTAAATCCTCAATTCCAAGACTCTGAATGCTGTTCTTCAGAGCAGGAGAAATATGTGGAAATTCAGGACTGATAGAAGACAGTGGTCATGCATCTGTCAAACTTGGCCTAGGCAGAACAGTGAGAGCAATATCTAGATGTCAGAGTGGGTGCATCAGGTTTACAGCAGCACTGTGTCTGGGGTATTTTGTTGTGGTAGTTCCTGCAGTTCCTAACGAAAGGCAAATTAGTTATGCTGGAGAAACACTTTTAAATAAAACTTAAATACATATGTCTTAATTCATGTTATGAAATACTGGAGTAAACATTAATGTAAAATGAAACCACACTTCAAAAATTGCTATGAAACTTCATTTTGGTGTCCTGCAGCTCTACTGTAGTTTGTTTTTTACTGCACAGATCAAGTAAGTTTATCCAAGGCCTGAGGTTAGCAGGTACTGAGCATTCATAGCCAACAACTTGCCATGGCAGCCACAGTACCAACAACTGGATTTAGCATCAAATAGTGTTGGTGACACCATTGACTCATTTTTTTCACAACTAACATAAGGGCACAAAGCATTGCATTATTCTTAATACTGGACCCCAAATCCTGCTTTTTCTTGTACCCCAACAGGAAAACTGCCTGAATGCTGATGTGGTTGAACAGATTTATAAGAGGAACCCTATTCTCCGTTACACTCATCATCCGTTGCACTCGCCATTGCTGCCACTGCCATATGGGGACATCAATCTAAACTGTAAGTTTTTCAGTAATAGAAACACTTTTCCTTATGAGAGACTAAACCAGAGGATGGGCTGCAGTGAAATAAGCCAAATACATGTTTATAATACAAATAAACAAGTTTCCCTATTCACTTTTGAGAATAGCAGTTTGTCTAGCATAGACCCTTGAGCTTATGTTACAAAAGGGAAAAGCCTTGCACTGAAATAAGCAACTAAACCAAATTCATTCAGTCTCCTTCAATAATACTCTCCTTCTCAAGTCATTGTTGCTTCCATCGCTGTCTGGGGAGCTGCAGCAGCCACAGCTTCCAATTAACAAGTGTAAGTTTCATCAGATGCAGTGGAAAGCCTTATTTATGGGAATCAACATCTAAGTGCATATGGCTTTAAGAAGTAATGCTTCATTTACTCCTGAAATAAGTGTAATCATGTCTTTTAACATCCTTGATTCAACCACTAACTTAGAAGTCTTTTTTTAATGAATGGTTCAGAGCTATTGATGGTTGTGAACTTGGGTGTCCTTAAATGGATTTGGTTATCTTAGTTTGCAACTGTGTATTAAACAAGATGAGATTCAGGCCACAAGTTTCTTCCTTAGGAGGAGGGTGGGAGGTCACAGTTGACTAAAAGTTAAGGTATTTCAGGTAAGACTTCTGGTAACTCGAGTGATACCCTTCTGCTCAAATGACAAGGAAAATCTTAGGACAAACTTTTCCCTTCTCTTGCCCCTCCTACTGTTCAGTGGCAAGGCACAGTTCTGTTCTTGGCACTTGAGCAGGTTGTCCCATATGGGAGTGAAGCACAGTTACCCTCTATTCCTCATGGATAGGAACAGCTAGCCCCCTCTGAAGCAGAAGTCTTTCCAAAGTCTTATCTTACTAATGTAGGTCCAAAAATGGACTGATGCTTAGCTATTGTCTTGACCTGCAGTTGAGTTCTAGGTATTTTCTGTAATAGTATAATATCAGGTTAGAAACTTCACTTTCATAAAATACATCCGTACTGTATCAGAGCAATCTTTTCTGTCTCCCAAACCCAAGAACTCTGTGGTTCTTTTAAGGAGATTATAATAGTTGTTAGCCCACACTGAATAACCTGTAGCACAAAAAACCCAATCACTACCTTTTTCAGCATTCAAAAAACAAATTGCCATGTCACAGCAATGATTTGGTTTAGCCGCATTGTTTGGGTTTAATTGAAATGCTACTGACAAAATGCTGTAGACAAAAGTAATGTCATGTATTTTCGTCACTTTCCATAACACAGTCATGCTTTACCTCCTGCATGGTCAGGTTTTCACTATCTTGTGACAGCAGAAAAGTGATAAAACACTTCAGCAGTGTGTGTTGCTCTGGAGGGAAGACTCTCCATCACAAAAACTGATAAATCAAGATATACCTTTTCAGTTAGGCTGTCAGAAAATGGCAAACAAATCTCAACAGCAAAATAGCTCATAAAATGAGTTCGCATCGTACATTTGAAATGGAAAATACCCATCCTAATATCTTACATAATAAGGGTCACAGAGTAGCATTAAGCAATTCCCATATGAAGCCTGCATGGTTTTTCTTTCAGATCTCTGTCTTAACAACCTCTCTCCCTGTTTTTCTTTTGTAGTGCTGAAAGACAAAGGCTACACAACTCTGCAGGATGAAGCCATCAAGATATTTAATTCTTTACAGCAGCTGGAGTCTATGTCTGATCCCATCCCTATAATCCAAGGTATCCTCCAAACAGGACATGATTTACGACCTCTCCGAGATGAGCTCTACTGTCAGCTCATCAAACAAACCAATAAAGTGCCTAACCCTGGGAGTGTGGGGAACCTGTATAGTTGGCAAATACTCACCTGCATGAGCTGCACGTTTCTGCCGAGTCGCAGCATCCTCAAGTATCTCAAGTTTCATCTCAAAAGGTGAGAAGCTTTCAACTACGAAAGCAAGAAAAGATGTTTCTTCACTCATTATCTTCTTCACCATGACTTGTAACAGTGTTTATATATCTTGAAGTGAGACTTGAAGATGCATTCACTTAGTGCACTGGTTATGCCAAACAGTGAATCTAAAAAGAAAATGTTGTAGGAAAAGTGTCTATGAGGTATCTAGATGGAATTACACTTATTTGAAGAATCAAACAAAGTCTGACAAAGTTGAATGCACAGTTTGTTAATGTTGACAAAAGGAGGGCTTTCTGTGACTGTATAAACTTGCTTAAATGACTTGCAGCCCACACCCCTAGGTTCCATTCTCAACTATCGAAATCAACCTGTTAAAGATTTTTCATCCTGCTTACCTTAATTTTATAATGTATGCATCATGGACACAAAAGAACATTATTATATTTAAAGATGCATTTGACGTAAAAACGTATGATTGCAAATCTAATTTTAAAATATTAGTGAACATTAAAAAGATAATAAATCATTATTGACAGTTCAGTATTAACCAGAATGTGGAGTTCTTCTTGCTGTGATGCAACAGAAGAATGTATGTAATTAGGAAAGTTAGTCCACCAAGAAACTGTTCTCAATAATTTAAAACTCTTGTCTGTATTTGTGCTAGAGCATCGACTTTGTCAATCACTTTGCTAAATCTAATCATTTTATAATTATTTGTAAAATAATTGTACTGAAAATACATCTTTCAACCAAAGTAAAGTAAATAAAAAATGGTCTTCATATAACTGTTAAAATTTAAAAATTCAACACTGATTCACTTTCTTAGTTTAACTCACCTCCTAGTTTAAAGAAAATGTGGCTGATACATTTATAGGTTAGTTTCAATACTTTAGATGCCTCATCATCTTACAACTTTTCTGTAATCTTGCAGTAATCTTTTTGTGCCTTGCAGATCACAAATCACTGTACTTTTTCACATAAATGAAACCTGAGTAGCTCTAAGGAGCTGACACTTTGTCACTGGAAGTATTATATAGAAACACTCTACTGAAAGCTACCCAAATTCACAGTTTTCAATAATTAGGGGTTGAGTTTATTAAAGTTGTTAATGAATATTCATAATACTAACTGCTGAATAGTAAGGTCTAGAGAGAATCTTCTAGAAAAACAGGAATAGGAATTAAGTGACACTACAACAAAAATGAGCAGTCAAACATGTTTTATTGCTTTTTTCTGTAGTGCCTTAGTGCAGTTTAGTATCCATTCAACAACTGTTACTGACAAAAAGGGGAGTTGATTACAGGAAGATTTTCATAGTTATCTTTCTGTCAAATCTGAGTTGTTACAAGAATCCTGTAGTCAATGGGAGTTCAGATTTTTCTTTCCATTAGGTTTGTAGAACAAAATGATGAAAGTACCCCAGAGTAAATCACAAGTTAGAACACTTTCCTTGACAGTTAAGATAAACCTTGGAGCATGTCAATTAAATGTTGTACTGGATACAGAAATACTTTCAGGGAGAAAAAATTCTAAATGAGAAAACTTCCTGTTTCACAGACTGGCAGCTTAAAGTAATAACCTTTGTCTCACAGGGTTCGTGACCAGTTTCCAGGAACTGAAATGGAGAAATACGCACTTTTTACCTATGAATCTCTGAAGAAAACCAAATGCAGAGAGTTTGTGCCATCGCGTGATGAAATAGAAGCACTGATCAGCCGGCAGGAGATGACCTCCACAGTCTACTGCCATGGTGGGGGCTCCTGTAAGATTACAATCAACTCACACACTACAGCTGGAGAGGTGAGAAGTGGTGATAGAATGACTTTGGAACAAAATTAGTGTGTCCCTCCATGTGCCAGTTCCAGGCAGCAGTAGCGTTAAACTTCGGCAGCACTGGGACGTTCTCTACCTGTCTCTCCTTTCAGGGGATGGAAGGCTTATAGAGCTGTCCCTCCAGCCCCACAGTGTGTTCTGAAGAAATCCTTGCTATAAAAACTGTCTTTATGCTGCAGAGGATTACCCAACTATAGTTCCTTCTTACAGGAAGAATTACAGGAAGTACTAAGCAATTCATCTCAGGCATTATTGGATAACTTCAGTAGATATTGGTGTGTATGAGAGCCAAGTTGCTTCCCAAAAACGGAAGACTCTTACAGAGTTGGTGAAATACAGAGGTTGGCCAGGAGATAGCGTGTGCATAGTCTGAAAGAATAAAAATTAAAGTGGAATTTGACAACAATTAATAATGCCAGTAAGAGCAAGTTAACATTTTTAGCCTAATGTAAAACCTAGCTCTGAATTTTCTTCTAATTAATTGTCTTACTCTGTGGTGCTGATTTTCCATGCTATGGTTTTTTCATGTGCTGTTTTTCATTAGGTGGTTGAAAAGTTAATTCGTGGCTTGGCCATGGAGGATAGCAGAAATATGTTTGCTTTGTTTGAATACAATGGAACTACTGATAAAGCAATAGAAAGCAGAACCATTGTAGCTGATGTCTTGGCAAAGTTTGAAAAGTGAGTGTGCCTCTCCTTCTCTCTCTCCACTCTAATAAGTAGTAATTAATTAAATTTCCAGTGTCAATAATGCTTAATTTTCTCTTTCTTTTGCTTGTTTGTGATGATGCAGCTGAATTATACACAGGGCCATTTCTGGAACATAAAAGAATTAACAGCCACATATTCCCCTGTATTGGTCTTCCTCTGTCCTGATACCAATAGTGTAATATTTCTCATCACTATTTCCACATTTTCTTTTTCACTACTACAAATTTTTCCCCCATTACTAGCTTCGGGAGAACTGCACTCCAGGCAGTCATTGCCTTTCCAACTGTCTGTTGCCTAACTTCACATGGAAGTCACCACAGTACAGCTCACAACATTTTTCTTACCAGTAAAATTGAAACTACCCATAGCAATGTAGTAAGAAAATGTAATACAAACCTAAATACCTGATTGTCATCCTTATGTTGTATACATGGCAATCAGCCTCCTTTATCCACATAATAACAGAAGAAAAGGAATGTTTTAAGTGTTGTACACTTACATTTTGTAACAGACCTTAATGATGTTGCTTTTACTAACACCTGACTGAGCCACAAATCAGTTTATTAAGAAAATTTGTGTTAGAAATAGTTGACTGAGAATTGAGTGAGAGCTGAGTCAACATTTGTAAATCCTTGATTTTGCTGTAGGCTCTAAATATGCAGACACGCATAAAGCAAAATTCAGCTGATGCCCTGCTTACATTCCTCAGGTGTCAATTTAGAAAAGAGTTTGGTTTAACAGGCCTGATCTCTCTCCCTCATTACACAACCCTGCAGGCTTGCTGCCACTGCTGAAGCTGGGGAGATGCACTGGAAGTTCTACTTCAAGCTCTACTGCTTCCTGGACACGGAAAACGTCCCAAAAGATAGCGTGGAATTTGCCTTTATGTTCGAGCAGGTAAGGGACAAGGGTTCAGTTTTGAGGCACTTTTAAGAGGAGGAAAAAAACATGAGATCTAGGCAGCACAGAGAGAGTTTTGATTATACTTCTGTTCAACTAAATGCACTACTACTCAAGCATCAAGAGCGAAGGAAGCAGTTCAGTGGTCAAAACAGACTTAGTCTCGCGTAAGTTAAGCACATACAATTTTTCTAATGTAATGTTTCTTACTTCTGCATTACTTGTCGATTGCTTTATGTACAGTGGTAAAAAAAAGGATAACACTTGCTTTTAATTTTCCTCTTACTAAACCATTTTCTGAAGAAAGTGTAAGAAATAAAGTGAAAACAGTGTAATTAGCAATCAATTAATTAATACGAGACCCATGCTAGCAACCGTAGAGTTAATGGAGCTTTTTATCTTTTCAAAAACTGATCATTTCATAGGCACCACAGTAAAATCAGTGCAGTCTCAACCGTAACTTTAAGACAGTTATGATGAGCAAAAATGCACTTAATAAATGTTCTGAGCTCAGAATGAGGCTATATTGCAAAATGTAAAATAAGTTAAATGATTTCTAATGAAAATTAAATGCATCAGCAGTTGGATTTCTATTATATCAAGCCCTGTAGTTGCTCAGAAACTCACTGATGGCATTTTGTACTGTTGATTGACCTTCTACTTTTCTGCTCTATTGCAAATGGCTAAGAATTCTTTCAGCAGTCAGGGTCTTTCAAGTGGGCACTAGATACAGGTAAAGATTTCTGTATAAGATTAAGATTCTGATGTCTGGCTATTTGCACTGCCAAGACACTGATGTTCTGTTGGTAAGCAAGATTGATGTGATCAAGAACTGACATACTTCAGTTTTCATATATATGAAGGCTTTTCCCCTTCTACAGGATCGGGGACATATTTATTGTAATAGAGTATTCTTCCTTGTTCAATTTACGTTTTAAACCACTATATTCTATCACGAGTCTACCAGAAGTCTCCTTCCAGAGCCTACTACTGTAGCTCAGTCCAGAACTGCTTTTGGTGGCTGAAGGATCTGGGCAATAGGTTGCCTTGGTTGGGCTTAGAATATTGGAATGCCGTCTGTCTGTTGTTACATATAGAGGAGTTGGCCAGTTAGTGCTGCTGTTTGGGATGAAGTTCAAACAGCAAGAAGAAAATCCATGACAGCTCTGCAACTGAACTATTACATTGCATTATTGGTTCAAGAGACAGATTCAGATAGTTTTGTGTATGAACGGCTAAAACAAGCACATTTGCTGAAGCAGATGGTTTTCATGCAGCATTCTGTGCTGACTAGTGTTTAGCCAAATATTTTGTCTTGTGAAGACCAGTAGTATTTCAGTTATAAAGCATGGCACATTCAATCCCTACCACTGATATTACTGTAATACCTTGAAAAGGTGACACTACATTCTAACATCAGTTTTGGGGTTTTTTTCTAATTTTCTGCTTTTGATGTCAGCCATCAACTTTTTTTCAGACAATTATGAAAATTATCTTTTGCCATCAGTTTTAGTTCTGTAGCCTCCATTAATCTAAAATTTGAATCCTTTAATAATCATAAGGCACTGAAGAAAATCTTTTAGTTCTTCTTTCTCATTAAAATTACTGTCCTTTCATTTACACAAGACAGCTCTTCCTCCTGCATATATACAATCTCAGGTAAACCATCTTGCATGTTTAAAGGCACATTTTTTACACCTAAAGAAAATAGATGTTACTTAGATGTGAATTATATCTGTGTGTTTACTAAACTGCTTGAAATTCCTACATCTCCAGACATGAGGTGTGTCATATGAACAAAAGCCCTAGGTGCTACACATACCCACAGATTTGAATGAGTGTGCAGAGAGCTGGAATTTCAAAGGGTCTTCTTGGTTCAGAATCTCATCCCTGATGCTACAGACCACTGTAATGTGTAGATGTTTTACTAACTTAATTTGGGATCCATTGAAGATTTGTTGTTGTCCCTCAGTAAAACTACAAAGCTGTCCTAGAGCTTGGCTGGTTTGGCCAGAAACGTCAGTTTTCACAAAGATATTATTGATAGCAGTAAGCAAAATTAGGTATCTGTTTCTCCCTAATGCCCTTAAACATAGATGGCTTCTTTTCAAGCAAATGTTTAGATCTGTTTTTCTCCTCTTTACATTTTATTTTCCCTTTTAGTAATTCAGTTGCTTTTATATATGTGAGTTCACCAAAAGCCATACTAGCAACAGTAGTTCCCATTTAGCAGGTTCCTGAGTTGCCTTGTAGTTCTTCCGATAAACCCAGTTTTACCCAGTTTAATGAATTTGCTAAGAGATTTAGCACATTTATTTATTTAATGGATCATTTATTTCAGATCCTGGGTTTGCTTGGCAGTAAATCTACTCCTCATTTCTCTCTTATTCCTTTCAAAGACTGGTTTATACATAAAAAGCTACCTTTTTTCCCCTTGACAGGCTCATGAAGCAGTGATTAAAGGACATTATCCTGCTCCTGAAGAAACCCTCCAGGTCCTTGCAGCTTTGCGTCTTCAGTACCTTCAGGGAGATTACACTCCACATACCACTGTACCAGAAATGGAGGAAGTCTATCCCTTGCAAAAGCTGAAGTCTCGGATTACACAGTCTACCAAAACATTTACTGCAGCAGAGAAGGTAGAGAAGAAACGAGCCAGCTTTCTTGAAGGAACACTGCGGAGGAGTTTCCGCAGTGGCTCTGTCAGCAAACAGAAGGTTGAGGAGGATCAGATGTTAGACATGTGGGTCAAAGAGGAAATCTCAGCTTCCAGGACTAGTATTATTGACAAATGGAAAAAACTCCAGAGGATGAATCAGGAGCAGGCTATGGCAAAGTACATGGCTTTGATTAAGGAATGGCTTGGCTACGGTTCAACACTTTTTGATGTAGAGGTAAGAACATTCAAACTACAGTTTATACTGTATAGGTGATTATTTCATTACAGAGCAGTGAAACCATAAATACAGTACCACAAGGCTTAGACAGCTGATGGAGCTGTAACTTAGCTATTAAAAGCCTACTGCCATTAGCAAGCACTGTAGCTATTTAAATCCACCAGTTAACCGTAAAATAGAGGGACAGAATTCTAGCCTGATGAGTTGCAAACAAGTTACAGAAGTGCAAAAGACTACATTCAAAGAGGGACAAGCAATATGCACTTTTTAAAAAATGGTTACAGACAAGAAAATCAACAGTAAGGGCTGTGTAGCTCCCACTGTTCCCTTTGCTGTTAATTTACATGTTTTTTTCTAGTGTAAAGAAGGGGGATTCCCACAGGAGTTGTGGCTTGGAGTCAGCGCTGATGCAGTTTCTGTCTACAAGCGTGGGGAAGGAAGGCCTCTGGAGGTGTTCCAGTATGAACATATCTTGTCTTTTGGTGCACCTCTTGCCAATACCTACAAAATCGTGGTGGATGAGAGAGAACTGCTTTTTGAAACTAGTGAGGTAAGAGCAAAGTAGTTCTGCTGTTATGATCTTCCTGTTCTGATAGCCAGGCTACTTAGTAATTCTAGCAGTAGCTACAAATGTCACAGATTTATTCAAGATCCTTGGAAAGGTAAGGGGAAGACAAAATGAGACCGATAGAAGTGCTGAGTATTTTTATTTGTTTAACTGCAGAAGGGTTTTGTTGAAAGGTTGAGAGTTTTATATTGTCAGTGTCTGAAGAAATTCATTCACATGCTGTTACCTTACTAAGAACTTTGCTCTTTATACTCTCGGCAGGTGGTTGACATTGCAAAGCTGATGAAAGCCTATATCAGTATGATTGTGAAGAAACGCTACAGCACCTCTCGATCAGTGAGTAGTCATGGAAGTCAGGGCAGCTGCAGGTGAAAACAAAGCCAGTTCTACTGCGCCCTAAATAGAATATATCGCTCCTTGGCCTCAGAACAACCTGATGATATTGATCATGTTTGTTGACAAGCTAACCGAGAACTGGAGTTTCAGTGGAAAGTATCTTCAAACAATGTTCCAGAAAGACCACAGGGTGGATAGGGGAAAAGCAGCTGAGACAGTCATATACTAGAAATGCTGGCTCACTGAAAACTTTCCAAAGCATTATTGTCTTCAGTTGATATAACAAATGCCTTAAGACTCAATCCACTGCAATACAAGCAGTAATAAGTGCCTTACAATATTAAGCATAACTTGTATTGGCCTAAAATTGCTGATAAAAGTCAAGAGGATTTCTTTTGTCCTTTCAGAACACTGAAAACAAAGTTCTATTCATCCATTCTGCACTAATCTGCTGGCCTGTATACAGGCGGGAAGGGGGAGGGAAGAAGAGCAAGGTATATTTTTTTTGGAGTGCTGCTGGCAGCCTTCCTGATGGACGCCAACACTTTGTTTCCCCTTGCTTCCATGGATGTGCACATTGTGCATACATACTTGAGCTGTCAGTAAAATTTGACAAATTTTATTCTGTGTTTCACAAGTCTTTTGAAGCAAAGGGAATAAGTATGTGCAATGGTGTAAACAGTCTTTCTGTACATTTTAATAGTTCAGAGTTATAGTTGTTACAATTGTATGGTTACTTTATAAGCAATTTTATTAACAAGTAAATTCCAAAATTTTCATACCTTGATTTTATTATTGCAAATATGTATTACCATATAAGTAGCAGAAGTCTGCATTCTGTATCTGCTGTATGATAAAGAGAGATGTAGCTGAGAATATTTATAGACTACCCTAATATGGAAATACAGTTATCAGTTCAATTCTCCATAATGTCAGCTTATGTTTTTAATATTAAATTTTTTCTTTAAAAGACATCACTCTTTTATACTTCTGGCTGGACTCTCCAACCCAAACTGACTGCCAAAGGTCAGAGACCTTCAGAGTTGACTAGAGAACACAACGTTATACAATGCAACTGCTTTGATACAAAGTTCTCTATTTTACCTGGTTTCCTGATGAAGGTTCTTGACAGTACCCTGTAAATAAATTGGGGAATATCAGCTAATAATAGGTTAATTTTGGACTTTTATTTTTGTACAGAAATACTGTAATATAAGGCAAAACTTTGATCAAAGGTATCTTTTTGTCCACAGCAAAAAAAAAAAAAAAACCTGAAAAAACTTACTGTTGTTAAAAACCTCAGCCTTTAAGAAAACATGCCTAATCACTGAAAAAAAAAAAGTCCAGCAATAAAGAAAATATACATAGTGTGCTCTGTTTTTATTTCCTATTGAGTTGAACTTGCAACAAAACCCTAATTTCATCAGTCTTCTCAGGAGCCAAGCCAGGAACAGAGCGTAGACTATGCGTGTGTGTGTGTGTGTGGTTTTGTTTGGAAAGGTGCATGTGCTGTGTGTTGTACTGAGACAGGTTTCCTTGCCCACGCAATATGTGTCATTTGCACGAGAGAGCGGGAAGGAGTGCTGGGCAATTCCACGCCACGAGGAACATGCAGGTAAAGCTTTTATTTATGTAGCCCTGACACAAGATGACTTGTTTTTATTAGCCAGCCACAGCATGGTAGTGCAGCATGCACTGACCTCGTAAGTGTACAGGGCCTTTATAGGCTGCAAGGTTTGCTTTAGAAATCCTCTACCCTCCTCCCACTGCCAGGTACTTCCAGTCACTCCACCTGTGCCACCGTGCCTCAGTCCCTGAGAGCTTGTTAAATGACACTGCTAATTTCATGTCCACGCCCTCCCAGCAAAGATGAACTTAATTTAAGGAAGACAAGGAGAACAAGAGGACCCATAACTTCAGTATTTATAGTTACACACATCCAGAGTATCTGAGACTGACTTTTTTTTTTTTTTTAATTTTCCCCATATGCAAGTTGTTTAGGAAGAATTTAGCTGTTCCTAGAAAGCATCTTTGGAATAATACAATTTCTGCATTTCAGCCAGCACAGAAAGAAAGTTCAGTTTTGTCTATCCATAAACATGCTCAGAGAAGTCCCTGCACATCATCATAATCACTAATTGGTAAAAACACAGGAGTATACAAGGTGACAATCTTGTTCAGTGTCACAGTCTTGAGAAGCTGACACCAATTCTCTAGTCCTGATTTGTTTCCCTTCTGACTGACTTCTGGATGCTATCAACCATTAGGAGGGATGTTTGCTTTTGGTCAATACACAGAAGTGCCTGTCACTACATCACTGTAACTAAGAGCTTCTCTTCATTCATACCAAGTCTGCCAACCTTCCATGCAGATCTTACTCCAATTACTACTATTGAGGCAAATAAAGGATGTCATAATTGTTGATACTAACAGAAAGAATGCACAACTTAACAAAATAAATACTGCATAATAGATACACCTGGGTGTGGAAGTGAGAACAGAGTTCCTTAAACTATAAAATCTTTTAATATTGATTGAGAGGATGGTATGTTCTTGCAAATTATTTTGCTACAGTTCAAGCTTATTCCAAAAATGCAAGAAATTTCCTGCTAGAGCCAGATCCTCTCTCTTGCCTGTGATCTCTTCTGCTACTGTCGCAGTTGAGTTTATCTGAAAAGAGGAATTTCTGCCACAGAATACATTTTTACTTTTATCCTTGTTTAGAAATAAAGGCTTGTGTTTCCAAAAGAACAAACACAGTAGCAGCTTACCACTACTTAAAAAAGCAAAAGTAGATCTGTACTTCAGGACAGACTATACTATTGCAACTGCTACACTCTGTAGGTTGAGTGCATCAGAAATCACAGAGAACTGACTATTAGAAATTAAAAAGTTCTAGAAGCAACACCATGCCTTGTCCAGTCCCACTAGAAAGAAGGGAAATTTTACTGTACATGTTGCAGTTTCAGGATTTTAAACTCTTGCATATTTTCTGCAAGAACTGGGAGTAGCAAGTGCTGCTCGGTTGCCCACCTCCTGCCACCAAGCTGCTTGGCTCACATAGTCTCACCACCTGTCCCTGCTTTTGGAACTGGCCCCACTCACAGTACTTCCACTCATTCCCTTCTGGAAGGTCTGCCACCACCAGGCAGTGACACCAACTGTGTCAAACAAACTCCTCTGGAAAGACACACTGGGTTCCTGCACCCTTTGATTGCACCTGGTCAAATACACCCACACCACGAAGAGCACAGGACCCCACTGACCAGGCATGCTGCAAGAGCGGAGGCTGGGCAGCAACCACACAGTCAGGCCTAGGAATAGAGTGTCAGCTGCAACAGAAATAAAATTCTGTGTCCTCATCTTAGCATGCCTTATTTCATAGAATTGGAGAATGGCTTGGGGTGAAAAGGACCTTAAAGATCATCTAGTTCCAACACCACTGCAATGGGCAGAGACACCTTGTACTAGACCAAGTTGCCCAAAGCCCCATCTAACATGGCCCTGAACACTTCCAGAGATGGGGCAGCCACAGCTTCTCTGGACAACCTGTTCCAGTGCCTCACCACCCTCACTGTAAAGAATTTCTAATATCCAATCTACACCTGCCCTCCCTCAGTTTGAAGTCATTCCCCCTTGTCCTATCACTTCATGCCCTTATAAAAACTTCTGCTCCAGCTCTCTTGTAGGCCCCTTCAGGTACTGGAAGGCTGCTCTAAAATCTCCCTGGTGCCTTCACCAGGCAGAACAAACGCAACTCACTGAGCCTGTCTTCATAGGAGAGGTGGTCCATCCCTCTAATCACCTTTGTGGCCCTCCTCTGGACTGGGCTGGCCATGCCTCAGTTCCCCCTATGTCTTCAGGCTTCCATCTAACACTTTTCCTGTGCCTCACAATACAACACATCCATTTGTCAGGGTGCCAGAATTCTTAATAAACTTACTTACACAAGTTCTGCAGAAGGAACTGCTTCACCCAAGAAGCGTTGCATCAGAAGCCTAGGTGTCAAGCTCCACATTTCTGAGGCACATGGCTACAATATGCGCACACAGGTTTGCACCAGCACAAACATCCCATGCAGAAAGCTACAGCATTGAAAGTCACGCTGGCCTAGGGCCACTTTATTGTAACTCGGGCAGAACAGTGGCAGCTTCTGCAGTGCTGACAGATGATTCCTCACAGCAGGTGCACCACATCATTTACAGCTCTGTGAAGTAAATACAGAAGCGTACTGAATATGACAGCACTGCCCTGAAGAAAACTAATTCTGTGTGGTGCCCAACCCTAGAAAGTCACTGCCTTTCACTCCATCAGATACAGGAATACAGCTACAAGCTGTTCTTCAAACACATGTACACACGTGGGGCTGCAAAGGTGGGTGAGATTGCAGAGATGGACATTTGCAGTTGGTCCATCCCTCTAATCACCCTCTTTTTTTTCAATTAGTTATTAATGCCAGTTAAACTCACGAATCACAAACAAGCTTCTAATAAAGTTTAATTTTGAAGGAATCCACTGACATACCATATATACGTATATAAAATATGGGTTATTATTTTTATATATATGTATATATAATCCATAACATCACAACATACAAGGCTTTTGGTGCAATACAAAAACCACCCATCCCACAGCAGCCATGGGAAGCGAGCAGAAGAGGGCAGCAGCGATCCAAGGAAGCGAACTATACAGGGAGTGGTTCCATCTACACCATGAATTTACCTGGTCTTGATCAAAAGGCTGGGGTAGGAGAATGAAAAGGGAGTCTTCTTGTTACTCTTGCTGTCCACCTGTTACAAAAGAGTGTTGTAGGTCGCTCAAAGAATCTCTAGCTAAGGTACCAGCAAAACCAGGTTTAATATTAAAGTAAAAGCGTGACAAAATTATTTTCAAGGTTCACCCTATACTGAATAGATGGTTAAAGCACACAGAGAGAAGTCAGACTAAAATCTAAAATCAATCCATCTAAAATTAAAATCTACCCAAAATAATCTATGTGGAGGCTGAGGATCGAAAAAGGGTAAGGATGGGAAATGGTAAGGATAAAAAGGAATGAAGGAGATTCTTCCATTGAGTCACAAGGTTCAGAGTGGACCCTCTTGCCAAACTTAGTCCCGTATTTGACCAATGGGTTTGGCCTAAAGGTTTAAACAACACTTAATAGCACTTTATCAATAGCCTAATTCAAAGAATTTAACAAAAGATTCTATAGAATTTACTACAAACACAATGGTAACTCACTAATAGGCTTGACTAACTTATGAATCTAACATATTTAAGAATCTAAGAGGAATATTTATAGTATGTTTGCATATTCACACTTGCATACAGAGAGACTGAAAGAATTATGCACAAAGTAAAATATACCTGTGAAAAATTCCCCCCGTGTTCTGAGAAACACTCACGTTGGATGCTTTTGCCTCTTCTCAACTGGTGGAGGGTTGAGTCTCGAGTGGGGCTATCAGCCCTGGCTCTGTCAGTGGCAATCCTCCTAGTACAGTAAACTTGAGAGCTCTGGCTCTGAGAGGTGCCCCACTTAGACAGATTGCTGGTCGCAGCCCACTTTGATCCAGTAGAGCTCAAAGGGTCTCACATGGGAGCACTGTTTAGGGGATTGCAAAATAGTAGGCTTTAGTCATAGTAACTTTCCATCCTGGCCACAATTCAGGTCAGTGATTTCTTTGAAAGTTTGGTAACAAAAACATTGTTTCACTTGGTTTGTTATTAGGCAAGTAAAAAACCATTTCTAGGGCTGTTCATTAAAAAAAACAGGGTCTTCTTAGACAGCACTAGTTCCTGGGAGCAGATAATGTTTCTGGTGAGCTCAAGAGGAGCTTAGCCCAGGTGTTGTTTGCCATGGCTGAGGCCTAATTATCATTTCTGAGATCCCCAGGGAGGGGTGGGGAGGATGCTTTTGTGCTTCATACCAGTAAGATCCCTTAACAAAAAATAACAACAAAATCCCCCCTTTACTACTTTTCTACCCATCTTATTTTTCTTAGTATTCTTATATTCTGTGCCTTAAAACAGCAATTTTCATACTTTTTAGATTACTTGCTTTTTATTGCATAAACTTACCTTTTCTTTGCTGCTTGTCACCCACACATATTTCCTTGGGCAGACAGGAATCGCACCCCTGATATTTACCAGCTGACCAGCAATAAGATCACAAACATGCGAGCTCAGGTAATCATACCGAGAGAGCTCAGATATGGCGTAAACTTGGGCAAAAGTTACTTCCTCTGTGCACAGCAGAAAGGATGCAGTGACCCAGGTGGAGCACCCACAGAAGAATGCAGAGGTCCAGGTCTCAGGCTGCAGGGAGTGCCAGAGCCTGTGCTGCTCTCAGAGGGCAGCAGGAAGAACAGCTGTGTGAGGTGCAATCAGGTCCACAATCTGCTCAGCCTAGTGGCAGAGATGAGAGAGGAAGACTAAGTATTAGGAACTCGAAGCAGCATTGACTGGGAATGACTCAAAGAGGGGAAAATATCTTAGCTCAGGAATTAGCATGGCTCCTTGAGAGAGCTTTAAACTAGATTTGAAGGAGGACAGGGACAGGGCCAGACTTGCCAGAGGTGTGGGAAGGGAAGAACTATACCAACCACTCTAGTAGCAAAAGGAGGTTTAAGAGGTGATACATAAATCAAGCACAAGCAGCCAAAAATGTGACCATATGCCAGGATTATGGGGCATCCCTTTGCACCCCCACTGGGATATTGACACAATCAAATACTTCTATTAAGAGCCCATACACCAGTACACACAGTATGGGGAACAAACATGAGGAACTGGATATCTGTGTGCAGGCACAGGACTTTGATCTCCCTGCAATTACAGAGACAAGGTGGGATAGCTTGCGTGATTGGAATGCTGTCATGAAGGACTATGTGCTCTTTAGGAGACAGACCAGGAAGGCACGGTGGTGGAGTTGCCCTCTGTGGGGCAACACTTGGAATGGATTGAGCTCTGTCTTGGGGTGGATGAGGAGCAAGTCAAGAGCTTACAGGTAAGAATAAAAGGTCAGACTAGTAAGGGTGACCCTGTTGTGGGTATTTGCTACGGGCTGCCCAACCAGGAAGAAGAACTGGATGAGGCCTTCTACACACTAGAAGGAGCCTCAAAGTCACGGGCCCTGGTTCTCATGAGGAACTTTACCTGCCCTGACATTCGCTGGAGAAGCAACATGGCCAAGAACAAACAGTGGAGGAGGTTCCTGGAAAGCACAGATGACAACTTCCTGTCACAGGTAGTGGAGCATCCCACAAGAAATGATGTGCTGCTCTCTCATACTAACAAACAGGGAAAGCCTTGTTGGAGATGTGAAGGTCAGGGACAGACTTGGCCATAGCGACCACAAGACTGCAGACCAGAATCAGGTGAGGAGAAAGCAGGGCAGCAAGTAAGAATACAGCCATGTATTTCAGGAGAGCTCACTTTAGCCTCTTCAGGGATCTTCTTGGAAGAATCTCATGGGAACAGGCCTCGCAGGGAAGAGAGAGAGAGAGAGATAGATAGATAGATAGATAGATAGATAGATAGATAGATAGATAGATAGATTAGATAGATTAGATAGATACTCTGCCCTCATCGAACCTTAGCTGTGCAGACCACTGTAGCTACTTACACAGCAAACATTCTCTCTCCATGCTCAGCTGCTCTCAATTTTGTGTGTCCCACAAGCCTTCCCGCTTGGAGAATCTTCATCTTTTGAACTACAACTTTAAAAAAATGCAGTGTCAAGATTCAACTCTTGACAGATCATCCACAGAGCTGTGTCTCAAAATTAAGTTCATAAAGTCAATGTAATAATGAAATGCATCTAATTACTTTCCTCTCCACAATATTTAAGGCATTGTGTAGTTTTACCACAATACTAATGTTTTTGCTTAGATCACCCTCCCTACAAATAAAGCCAAAAATGTATGAATTTGCTGATTCACAGTGATTTTGATACTCCCTTGCCAATGACAACTCCTGTATGAGAATATCTTTTTCAAAAATTCTAAACAATTGCTAGATTCAAAAAGGTTGCTGGCCTGCTTGGCCTGCTGTGAGGTGGAGTTGACCAAAGAGTGCAGCTAAACCTATAAAGTCATTATCGACTCTCTACCATATATAATCAAACAGATTATGCCACCTAAGAGATTACAGTAATTAGGTCCAAAATTAGATCCATGAAAATCAATTATTCTTATTGATCTTCTACATGGACATGATTACACAGACAAAAAGAACAACATAGCTTGGTGTTAAACATCTATAAATTGTTGCATAAATATTTTATAAGATTGCTGTACAGTTCTATTTCTGGGCTAAAAACACTTGTTTCAAGTGGTTTCTTAACTGGCTTTGACCATAGCTGTTGAGCCTGTCAACATAAATTTTCTTCTATAAATTCCCTTGTCTCAGGTCCTAAACGGTTACATCAGAGATACTGTTCTTTCTAATTTAAAGCTGATCTCATTTTCCATTGAGTGCCAACAACTCAAGACATATAAATATATATAATTGCTATAATACATGTATATAATTCCTACATTAGCTCAATCCTATAGAACCTGGATTCAGAAGAGTAACATTGCAATTGAGAATGGAATATGTACTATTCTTCTCACACACATTTACCACACAAAAAGGAATATCTGATGCAAGAGTATCACAGCTTTCTGATTATGATCTGGCTCCAAGATGGACACACCCAAGGCCAGGCCCATCAGCCTTGGTGAGAGCGCCTCTGGGGTAACATATTTAAGAAGGGGAAAAAAATCTGCTGTTCAACAATAGCTTGGAGAGGGGAAAAGAGAATATGCAGGAGAAACAGCCCTGCAGACACCAAGGTCACTGAAGGAGGGGGAGGAGGTGCTCCAGGCACCAGAGTTGATATTACTCTGCAGCCTGTGGTGAAGATAACGGAGGTCCATGGCAGAACAGAGATCCATCAGCAGCCCACGGAAGACCACACACCAGAGGAGGTGGATGCCCAAAGGAGGCTGTGATCCTGTGGGAAGCCCATGCTGGAGCAGCTTTGCTGGCAGGACTGAAGAGGAAGGAGCAGCAAAGACAATGTGTGATGAACTGACCACAGCCCCTATCCCCTGTCCCCCTGCACCACTGCAGGGAGGAGGAGGCAGAGAAATTGGGAGTAAAGTTAAACCTGGGAAAAAGAGGAGAGTGGGGGGAAGGTATCCGGAAGGTGGTTTTAAGATTTGGGTTTATTTCTCATTATTTGATTGGTAATTAAACTAATTCCCTAGCGTAGAGTCTGTTTTGCCCATGATGGTAACTAGTAAGCGATCTCTCCCTGTCCTCATCTTGATTCACAAGCTGTTCATTATATTTTCTCTCCCCTATCCAGCTGAGGAGGGAAGTGATGCAGTGCCTCGGTGGGCACCTGGTATCTTGCCAGGGACAACCCACCACATAGTTTTAGCTTACAAGACAAGTCAGGTCCCATGTATTCCAACTGACCAACAGTGTAACACAAGAGCATTTTGAAACGCAGAGTTGTAACTAAAATACTTAGAAAGATGTGTCACAGTCCTAAATGCATTTTGGATAACACAGGACAACACTTAACACATTTCCACTCCCTAGCTAAAGATTATTATACATTACAGTTAAATAAAATAATAAACAGTTTGGGATGTAGTTTCAACATCTTCCAAGACAGAGACCTTAAGGATGCTGAAAGGCTAAGACGGTGTGCATCAAAGGAGAAAACTGTTTGATAATTATTAATTGGAAAGTTATTCTACAGTTAAATGGTAACTATAAAAGATATCAGAGTTTAGTGAAAAGACCCAGGAGAAATTCCACAGAAGCATGCATGAAGCTTCAGACAGAAACAGGATTAATGAAAGGTGTGTGTTATGTATGTCATCTATGACACCAGTCGTCAAAGAGTTTGAGGGATCTAGGCAACTAAAGGCTTTTAATGTTAACTTGTAAATATTATAATAAAGCATATAATTATTGGACACATGAAGAAGTATGATCTACTGGAAAGAGGCAGCATAGTTTCTGATTAATGAAGCTCTGCCCTAGAAGTCTGCTTAAGTTCTTTGACAGATCTGTGAAGGAGGGCAGTCTGTTTTACCTGGATTTCAAAAAGGCTTTTAGCAAAATTCATCACCTAAGGCTTTAAGGGAGCTATGCCCCCACATGAGAAGCCCTGATGTGGAGAAATAATAGGCTAGAAGGTAGGGAACAGACAGTAAGAGCAAATGATCCATTCCAAACAAAGGAAGGAGATCATCACTGAAGTTTGGCAGCAGCTCTGAGCCCTTCAAACTATTTAACAGTGAAGGTCAAAATTTAGTGATGACAACAAGTTATTCAGGCAAGTGAAGATAAGGGCAGACTAAGAAAACTGCATGACTTTATGAAACCAAGTAGTTGTCCCATAAAATGGCAAATAAATTCTAAGTAGATAAAATGAGGCAGATGAGGTGAAGGGGGAAGCCAAATACCAGATTCAGCTGTATAGCAAGCTCTGAAACAAAAAGGAAATCAGTCATTAGAAATTATTCCAAGAGCAAACTACAGAGCACTGTTACTCAAATACTTGACCAGCTCCTACTTTGAACAAATGCAGGGATGTGGACCAGAACTCCACAAGAAAGTTATCTTAGAACTGGAGAAGGTTTGGGAAAAAGGAACAAGGATGATCAAAGTCACAGAACTGCTACCATATTAAGAGTGACTGAGATGTAATTCTTCAACCTCAAAGCAGAGACAAGTTATAAAGTGCCATGGAGATGACTGGATACAGAGTCAATAATCATGCACTAACTATGGGTCATTAGTAGGACAAGGGAAGTAATTCTTCCCCTCCTCACTATTTGAGAGACTCATGAAATACTTTGTCCAGTTTGGAACAACTCAATACATGACACACACTGACATCCTAGCAGGAGTCCGGAGGGCCCCTGGAAGGTCAGTTGTGTACAGCTCATAAATTAGAAGGAAAGGCTGAGAGAGTTGGGTTCACTCACTCTGAAAGACAGAATGTTAACAGGGATCTACTTGCTAAGTAACAGATGGGGACAGAGCCATCCCCTATGAGGTCCAGAACCAAATTAGAGGAAATGGGTGAAACAAGAAATTTGTAATAGATAGTGAGAAAATATTCTTCACAATTAATGTGGTCAAATGTTGAACAGGTTGCCCAGAGTGCATTGTAGAATCTCCAGCACAAAGAGATGTTCAGAACTAAAAAAAAAAATAAAAAAAAAAGAAAAAGAAAAAGGAGGGGAAATCATTCCATTTTGAGCTGGAAACCTCAACTGAATTCAATAGTTACTCTATGCTGGCATCACCATTTTCAAACATATTTCAGAAGCATTAGAATGCTTTGATATTTGTAAGCTCCTTCGAAACAACCATTATCAAAGCTTTCTCCTTGGTTTTCATCCATCATTTACTGTAGTGCCTGGCACCAGAACTACAGTCCCTAACTTAATTCTGTGCATTACAGCTCACACATATGCAACTGTACACAGTGCTAATCCTAGTTTTTCCCAGCCCAACTGAAACTGCACACAAAGCCTGGCAGGCAAAACATCAAAGCACAAGAAGATCAAAGCCAGACAACCTATTTACTACTACTTTTTCTGAAAAAGACATTTAAACTTTCAGTGTCTGGGAATGAAGCATCCATTTCTTCCCTCACACCAATGATTATACCATCATGCTTTCAGTAAGCTCGTTCATATAAGCCCAGCTCAAGAACAATCAACAGTGGGGGAAGAAGAAAAAGAGAGATGGCATTCATCACCCTTGAAGCACTTTTTTTTCCTTTAGCTAAATTACAAATCCTATTCTGGAAGGCTTTTTACTAATTTATGTTCATATTCTTCATGGTACAGGTCAGGAAAGCAGAGGCCAGTAACTCAGAACTGATGCAAGTTTAATCAAAATCCATGAATTCCCTTATCCGTAGTCTGCCCTGTCCTACTGAAACCCTACCTCATCCTCCCCTCTCAGATTCTATCCCCCCTCTTCTGAGAAGATGAGGCAGTCCTGAACTCCTGTGACTGAAGGGAGTGTGAGAGAGAGCAAAAATTGGGAGGGGGGAATGGATGACATACAATCATTCTCAAATGTTTAAAGAAAAATGTGGAATGCTGGTAAGGGAGGGTTGCCTCAAACCTGCCATAGTTATAATGCTTTGGGGCATGAGATTATATTGCAATTATCCCACTGCTGGTTAAACTCAAATTTTAACATTTTAATCCCAGTGTGCTTTCCGAGTCCCTTTAAAAGTGTATGAGAAATGCCTGACTCCTTTCCAGGCTTACCTATTAACTGGAGCTAGTTAGACTGGGATGCTGGATCGGACAGCCCACATTACTGAAATAACTGAATGCTAGCAAGGGGAATGGTGTTTACAAGTTACGGACAGTGTTCACTAGGCCAGCAGCTTGGCATAGATAATACAGCATCCTACAATGACCTGAAAAAAGGAAAGGGTAAGTATAGGAGAAATAGTACCTCTATTTCCCTGTGAGAAGACTGTTTCTACTCCTGTGGATTGTTAAGATTCCCTGCTAAGATTCCCTCCGCTCCCACTCCCCAAACCAGGGAATCAGCAAACAACCACTGCTCACCCTAGAGAACCATAAGACACCCAAGTGACACCAGGAGGAGGGCTCAGTAACTGTGAGCAGCTACTTGCACACCCAGGAGACAGCTGCCTGCTTTCCAGCATAGGGAGGACACTCTTTTGACCAAGTCTTTTTAGGAGAAACTTTTATTCATCAGCACAAAACCAATGCAAAAGAACAAAGTGTTTCTCCAGCCTTGCTGCAACTACCTCCTAGAGCCTTTCCTTCCCATCTGTGTGTTTTAGGTTACTAGGAGAGCCTGTCTCTTCCCTTTTCTCTCTCAGACTTTCATAGACAATACTTAATCGTATTTTAGCTGGACTTATTATTCAGGCATGTCTGCCTGGCTCCAGGTTCTTAGACATAAGAGCATAGTACTATAACAAACTAGCATAAAACTAAAATGTCCTTTAGAAAAATGTTAATTGCTTATGTAGAATAACATTCTGTATGTTTCCTCCCAGGTATAGTTCATAAGCTAGAACATGGAATCAGAGAAATAGAATAACTCCTTCCCAAGGTTATCTGGTGAAAACATACAGTAGAACTGCAATCCACATCAACATTACAACTTAATTTTGTGATCTTATTTTGTCTTCTTTTACCTCGGAGGAAAAAAAAAAAGAAAAAGACACGCTGACCATCAAGTGAGTATGACTCCTTTTCCCATTTAAAACCATTCTAACAGGGGGCATTCAACTAAGCTAGAAACAGATGTCATCTCCCAATCCTAATTCTTGTTCTTGCAGTAAAAATAATTTTATGCAATTTATGCTATGAAACACCTTAATTCCAATTTTTGGCTCCTCCTATTCAGCAACAGATGCTCCAGTGATGTTTCTCACCAAGTATGCTCCCCAGTAATCACATTAGCTATTACGCACATCCTCAGCTTGAAGAAAGCCACGCTTCTATCCGGAGCCCGGGGCTGGCCAGAGAGATAGCAGGGCAGGTGACAGGACTGTGTGGTAGAGATTTTCAAGGATGTTTCTTGGATACTTGAGACACAGATGGAAGCCATCAAATTCTTGTAGCCTCTTTCATGGTCTCAGCAGCAATTCCCAGCACGGTGACAACAGCAACTTACTTCCATTATTTTTCTAGGATTTTGGGGACTGTTACAATAGAATCACAGGACAATAGACTGTTACATGGAATCAGAGAATGTTAAGGAATGGATCTTAAAGATCATCCAGTCCCAAATACCCCACCATGAGCAATGCCCCACTGGACCAGGTTGCCTAAGGCCTTATCCACCCTTACTTTGAACACTGCCAGGGCTGGGGCATCCACAGCTTCCCTGGACAGAGCCTGCTCCAGTGCCTCACCACCCTCACAGCAGAGAATTTTTTCCTAATGTCTAACCTAAATTTTTCCTCTTTTAAGTTTGTACCCATTTACTCCCTGACCTAGCACTACAGTTCCTGATGAAGAGTCTCTCTCTGGCTTCCCCTCCACATGCAGGGAGGTCGCTATGAGGTCTCCACGCAACATTCTCCTCTCCGGGGTGAACAGCTCTGTCTTCGGAGGCGAGCTGCTCCAGTCCTCCTATCGACTTCGTGGCCCTGCGCTGGCCGTGCTCCAGCTGTTGCTTGTGCGGGACACATACGAGGAGGGGACGACAGGCCAGTCTCAGCGGTAACACCTTCGGGCGGGATTCACCCCGCACCTGTCCGCAGGCCAAGAGGGCAGCCGATAGCCCGGCTTTCCTCGGCGTGGAGCGGCATCCTCAACACTTACCCGGCCGGGAGCGGCAGACGCGGAGAGAAGATGGATACGGCACGGAGCTCCCACAGGCCCCACACCAGCACC